>OZ035994.1:4655965-5190975 GCA_964035005.1 Erebia palarica | reverse complement strand
TTTTATTATGTCTATTAAATTAATGTAATAAATCCTACTAATACTATAAACGCGAAGTTTGTGAGAATGTCCATACATCCTCACAAACTTCGCGTTTATAGACATCCATATGTTTGTTACTCTTTCATGCCTCACCGGCTGAATAAATTTGGATGAAATTTGGTTGGTAGGTTAAAGCATGGAATACATAAGCACACATAAGCTACCTTTTATCCAATTTAATGAGCGCGAAGCCACGGGCAAAAGCTAGTAAAAAATAAATTAACTAAACGTAACTTTCTTTTCAGATATTTGGCTACAGGATGTTATTTTGCGGACCTGCATTATGCCTACAGATTGGGAAACTATACAGTTATCGAAATAGTACAGAAAACTTGTTGCGTCATATGGCATCGACTGAAAAATATAGTAATGAGAGAACCCACGAAGGCTGAATGGGAAGAGATTACTAAACAGTTTCAAAAATACGCAATGTTTCCAAATTGTCTCGGCGCCATTGATGGCAAGCACATCCGTATTTTATAATAGGTTTTATAACCTAATGATTCTGGGTCTCTTTTTTATAACTATAAGAGTTATTTTTCAACAGTTTTGTTGGCTATATGCAACGCAAATTATTGTTTTATTTCAGTAGATATCGGCGCATATGGAAAACGTAATGACTCCACAATTTTTCAAAATTCTATTTTATTTAAAAAACTTGTCGAGAAAACTTTAGATATTCCAGACCCAAAGCCAATATCGCAAACAGATAGAACTCCCTTACCCCATGTGATAGTAGGAGATGAGGCGTTTAGTCTATCTGAACATATAATGCGCCCTTATTGCGGTAAATCTCTAACAACCAAGAAAAGAATTTTCAACTATCGCTTATCCAGGGCCCGGCGTTACATTGAATGTTGCTTTGGCATCTTGGTAAATAAATGGAGAATATTTCATAGACCGTTAAATGTGGACATAGAGTTTGCAGAAAACATTATTAAAGCTTGCTGTGTTCTTCATAATTATGTAAGGTTAAAGGATGGCTATAGGTTTGACCACACTCTCTACGAAACATCACTTATTCCTATAAACACTGAGGCAGTGAGACCTAATGCGAGATCGCTGAATACAAGAGCCAGATTCGCTGATTATTTTGTTGGCGATGGCAAACTCCCTTTTCAAGATAAAATGATATAGATTGATATGATAGTTGTCATATTTATTTTACAACATAAATTGAACACCGACCACTTTTTATTATATTAATTTTCATAAATAATATTTATAAACACACATTTTTTTAGTTAAGTACTAAAAAATCCTATAAAACGGAAACCAAAAAAATTGGCGGTCTTCAATATTAAGCCCTATATACTCTTATTTTCAAAATAGTCTGATAAATGAAACGATTTCAGGGTGCATTTGTCAGACTAGTATGACTCGCAGTCTGACAAATGGGACTATATCTATATGTCGATGATTCTACGCGACTAGGTTATATAAGTTATGTAGTATCTATTATGTAGTCAGGAATAATATTATTAAATAAACTATTCATTACTTACCTAAAGTTTTTTCTTTTCTTCTGAATCACCAGCTTCACAAAAAATCTCGACAATTTCTTCCCAGTTCCTGCGTTTTATGACTCTATTGGAATAGTCTGATGATTCCATATCCCATATGGCTACTCTTTTTTCAACTTCGTCAATAAGAAGTTCCGTGTGGAAGTTATCACGCTCGTGCTCCATTTCAAATTAAATACGTCCACTCGCAACGAACTCGCGCGTAGTACTGGACGCAGCAGTGGCGCCTGAGTATCTCGACTCGCGCGGCGCTCGCGCGTAAAGCGGGCGAGTCGAGAGTCCCGCACGTTGCACGCGTTTTACGCGCGAGTTTTAAAACGCGCGAGGGCATCTTGACGGGAGTATGTAGCTCTAGTATCTCGGGAACGCGCGAGTGACTACGCGCGAGTCCACTCGCGCGTAAATCGCTTTATATGGACAGCCTCTAAGCCTAAGCGCGCGATTTGAAAACGCGCGTCACAATTCAGCCATCTGAACATAGCCTTAAGCAAACTGAACGCGGGGGCTGAAGTCAATGCTGGTTAATTCCTGGGTCTTACGGTAGTGATATGGGTGCTGACCACCACGGTTCAGTGTGTTCCACACTGCCCAATGGTTAAAATCTAAAACCTGGCCTGCACCACGCGTACTGCGGGTCGGATCCTCTTCAAGATTGTGCCAAATTGTCTCTTGCAAATCGATGCTTATAGTCGTAGGCCGGCCGTCGCTTTGGCGTCTATTAAGGCTCCTTTCAATCTGCAGCGTGTAGCCGGTCGCGTGCAGCGCTGCCGGTCGAGTTGAGCATTTCACAGTTTTGCGTGTGCACCCGACCGGGCTAGACGTGTACCGTCATGGATACAATTAATAAAAAAAAACTTATTTTGATTTCTGTGTTATATCATCACAACAAAAAACGCCGTACTAACCGCAAAGGAAAATTGTTCATGCATCCTATAACTTCGGAGCGTTTGCTGAGTGGTGCATTCGTATCGCTGTATTCACAACTGCGAGAAGATGAAAATAAATTTTTCAATTATTTTTGGATGTCAATAAGCACGTTTGACGAACTGCTTATTAAAATTGAAAACAAAATAGCACATACTGGTTTACTCCGAATAGCTATAACATCTACAAAACGCTTGGCAGTCACAATAAGGTATGTTTGGCAAACTTCAATTTAAATAATGAATAATAGTCATATTTCACATCATCATTTAATCACAAAAAAAGTTTAAAAAAATCAAAAGTCAGTTAAGTGTCGTGAAATCAAAATGAAACGAGTCATCTGTATCATAATTTTCGGTGGAGCACGATGATGCACTCACTGGAGATACTTTAGAAGTGCTAGGCGTGGCTGGACCAGCACTTGTAGATGGACCCATGCTTGTAGTTAGACCAATGCTTGTAGATTGCACCATATTTGTAGATTGGCTCTGGACTAAACCAGTACATGTATCTTGGTTTATCCCAACGAGTATTGTAGAATCTGACTCCGAAAAAATTTTTTTTTTCCAAAGTCCAGTTTTCTAACTGCAGGGAGAATTGAATTGAAGAATGCCACGTCTTCATCAAAAGCAAGATTGTTAGTGGAATTCCACATCTCAACTAACTGTTTCTCAAACGTAGTCATTTCCTGTGTATTTTTCTTACTTCTTTTGTTACGGACGTTCGACAAATCGTTTTCTGGGCCTTCATTTTGTGTCAATGGATTCTCAGAAGTTTGTACATTATCAACAGACTCAGATTCGTGAACATCGCTTAAATCGGTCACAGGGTCTAAAAATGACATACAGTCAGCAAAAACATATTTTCTTTTAGATATAGCTCCAGAACCCGATTTTTTAAATTTCACTGACGTTTTGTAACGTACGTATTTGTCTCTCGCACTTTTCCACCTCGATGTAAACTTTACTGTAACAATTAAATTTATTCTGTAACAGGTACCTTGCACCTGGAAACACATTTACTGATCTACACTACTCTTACCGTATGGAGATTTCTACAATCAGTGGAATAGTGAGAGAAGTATGTCAAGCTATTTGGGTTACTTTAAAAGACGAAGTCTTGAAGCTCCCGAATGAACCTAATGAATGGATTGAAGTTGCTACAGAATTTGAGAAGAATGCAAATTTTCCGCAATGCGTTGGAGCTCTGGATGGCAAACACATACGCATGATAATGCCACAACACACTGCTTCACTCAATTTTAATTTCAAGGGGTATTTTTCAATTGTTTTACTAGCAATGTGTGATGCAAACTATAAATTTCAATATATAAATGTGGGAGCACCGGGAAAAAATTCTGATGCGGGGATATTTAGAAAATCGTCACTTATGAAAAAAATTGAGAATGTTACTATCAATCTACCTTCACCTAAAGCGCTTCCTGGAATGAGGAATCCGGTTCCGTATGTGATACTCGGTGATGAAGCATTTGGAATTACACGTAATATTTTGAGGCCTTACGCAAGAAAAAATCTTAATTATACGAAGAAAATATTTAACTATCGTCATTGTCGTGCTAGACGGATGATTGAATCCACTTTTGGAATTTTTAACTAATAAGTTCCGAAGTTTTCATAGACCTCTCAATGTGAACACAGACCTCGCAATCGAAATCGTAAAATGTTGTTGTGCATTACACAATTTCATTCGAGTAAAAGATGGTTACCAACATCAAGATACTTTGGTAATCCAAGGGCTTGCAGGCTCAAATAATTCAATAGTGAACAACTCAATTGGAAATGAAGTTCGTGATCACTATGCACATTATTTTATTTCAGAAGAAGGTAAAGTTGATTGGCAGGACTCTTGTATTACGTAGGCTGCGAAATAAATAACTATATTTTGTACTTACATGTTTTTCCTTTCTCTCCCTGCGTCCAGTCGTCAACATTTTCAAATAACTTTTTCATTATTTCCACCCAACAACTTTGTTTAACATCCCTGTCTTTATACAACGGGTATCGTAAGTCCCAAATAACAGGCCTTTTCTGAACTTCTCTTATTAATTGTTCTGTATCAATTGCCGCCATGATTGGACACAAAACGCTCACGCGCACGTCCAACAGTGGAAGCTCACACTGCGGCACTGGCCCGCACACCGACCGATAGACGCGGGGCGGGGCGGGGCACCGGTCAAGCATTTGCGCCGGTTGGGCGTGTCGAAAAACGCGACCGGCCGCACGCGCCACAGTAAAACCCGCCATAGGTTTCAAACAAATTGCGCCGGTCGCGTATGCACGCGACCGGCTACACGCTGCAGAATGAAAGAAGCCTAAAAGGCCCAGTCTGGTGCTGCAGCCTACTCTCCAGACGTCGAAAACACGTCGATGAAGGAAGCCGTCGCGGGTTAAGTCCTGTTGGAACATACCGTCAACCGGGGCTACTTATACATGTTTTTGGAAGTTTTTCTACATTACCCGAAAAAATGCTTGGAATTCCAGCTTTTTATACCTCATCAGAACACTTGAAGTCTTGGTTTTCATATGTGTGCTATAACAACAGTCTAAGACATTCAATCGATTTTATATATTTTTTTTAAAAAGGTGTCAAAGTAATCTCTACTGTGGGGTTCTTTTACAGCTCATTAGATTTGCCTGAAAGTCAATGATAATTTTAGTGTAGGTTTCTTTGACACCTCTAAGACAAAAAATTACAAATTTTACATTTTACATATACTACAGGCTTATTTACAGAATAAAACGAATGGAAAGTTAAAAATTATCAGTCATTTATTTTTAATATTATTCTTACAATATTATTAGGAACTGTTGTATTATGTGTACTTAAAATTAGTCAGGACATTAACAATTTAATATTCTTACAAAACAATTATTAAACATTAAAAAAAAATACTCAAAAATATCAGTCTGTATCTTGGTATCTGGTAATGACGGTAGTCACAGTTGCAAATAGTGCATAGGTTTCCATCCTCTTCATTTTCATTGGCTTTGTTCCTCGCACTGTTCAAATCACTCAAAGGTAAGTCGTCTTCGTCCGAAGAAACGTCGAAGCGTTTTGGTTTGCGTATTAACCTTTTATTATGACGTTGTTCTGGTAATTTTGCCAATCCAGATGTTGACGGTTGATTCCTGGAGTCAAGATCTACATGGATATCTCTTTGGTCTAACTCAGGAGACTCACTCTATCAAATTCATGAAATACAGGTTCATCCAGTCCAAGATCATCAATCAGATTGTTTTTCAATAGGCATAGTCTCCGCCACTACCTGGATGGGGTCAGAGGACTGTGACTCATTGTTTATCACTTGAGCTCCTAGTTTGTGGACGATCTTCTTTCCTCTCCTGTATCGCACTCTGTCTTCATTATATCCTCTTGTCTCCTTGAGAAATTCAAGAAAACTTTCGTCAAGAATTCGTGTCGTATTTTGTCCATTTTCTGATGGAAGCTTTCGCAGAACAGCTTGTGGGTCAAATGGATATATCCCTGTAGTTCTAAAAGAACTTTGTAAATTCTTTGTGACATTTGGAGCAATGGCATTCATTAATCTTTGCAATAACATAGGAAACTGCTCTTTGGGTATTATCCCTTGTTTTCTAGATTCTATCCTCCAGTTATCGAGAACTTTGCGCCATTGTTTTTTTAAAGGTGCATACACCCCGACATCAAGAGGTTGAAGCATATGGGTTGAAGATGGTGCAAGGGTCGTGAAATAAATATTATTAGCCATTGCAGTTTTAACAACTTCAGGTGCAAAGTGTGACGCTAAATTATCACCAATTACGACAACTTTTTCGTTTCCTTGTCTGCGTTCGTTAACATGTGGCAGTAGTATTTTAAAGAACCATATTTCGAATAAGTTCATGTCGAACCAACCAGAACTGCTGTTATTGTACACTGCACCAGGTTGTCCGCCTTGGGTCCAGTTTTCATAAAGGTGTTTAGACTTATATACCACCATAGGAGGGAGCATTTCGCCTTTAGCTGTGCCACAAAACATTAAGCTTATTGAAGACTTCGAATGTCCTTGAATTCTTTCAATACGCTTGCGTCCTCGTGGTACTACAACTTTTTTTGCACCAGGGTCATCCGTGATATTAGTTTCGTCATAATTGTAAATTAGTTCTGGACGAGTCCCTTCCAATGCAGGTCTCAAGTTCTCGAAATATTCTATGATTTCCGCAGGGCCCACTGATGCACGTTGGGATTTTATATTTTCAGCCAGTCTGCTGGTCAGATTATTTCTCGAGACGAACCCGTTCACAAATTCATAACCTGGCCTATTGTCATCCCACTGAGAAACGGTTCTACCCTGCTTGCAAACAAATTTACGAACGACCTCTCGAATATCAGCCTTCGTGAATGGATGCCCCCAGTCAGCTACAAATTACAATGCCCAATGTCTCAGCAATCAACTTCTCTTCTCCGGGTGTCAAAACTGTTGGGTGACCATGCTTTCCTTCATGCTTCCTGTGAATCCTGTTGTGGAGAGTTATTCTTCCTACGTTATATTTTAAAGCAGCCGCTTTTTGGCTAAGACGTCCGCAACGAACCTCTTCAACAGCTTTGGCGAGATTTGCATCGCTATAGCTTTTGTATTTTCGAGCACCGATCTTTCTTTTATAGGTTCTAACCATTATAATATATTTGTAGGTACAAACAAACACAAGGTTACACCTAAAACAAAATAAACGTTACGATATTAGTGCATAGGTATAGTTTTTTTACCAACATTATACATAAATAACTCAATAATGTTCGTTCACTTACCTATTGCACGGACGCCGGACACCGCATTGTCGAGCCTGTCGTGACCTGCTCACTCGCAGACCCCTCCCCTCCACGCCCCGCGACCCGCCACGCACCGGCCACAGCCGAAAAGCGCGCCAAATCACGTCGTTTCAAAGTAGCCCCAAAAACTGTCAAAGTAATCCGCAAAGTATAAGTAGCCCCGGTTTAGGTACAAGTCACTATACCGCCTTCGAGCTATTTCTAAATTACCGTTCCAAGCTCCTACATACATGATCATATCATAATACAGTCAAAACCTGATATAGCGACATTGAAGGGACCGTATAGTTTCCGACGTTATACCCGATAGTTGTTATAAGCAATACATATACACAAGTAGTTATATTATCGTATATAGGTATAGTATAGGTATAGATTATGTGTGTGAACTTGTTTTCAAATGAAATATCAAAAAAAGAAATAAAAATGTTTATTAAGAAATAATTGGAGTACAAAATTTATCTACAATGTACTTAGCTGCCTTGCCTACAATACCAGGTTATAAGACTACACTAGTTTTTAAAGTAATCAGTAATTTTAGCCTGCTTTTTTTTAAGCGCAGTCTCAAATATGCTTTACATTTTACGTTTCATACTGCTCAAGGTATGAGCATCATCAGTATTAAACTGGTGGTTAAAGGTAACAGATTTTTGCAAAACTGTTATAGCGCTAAGAGCCTCAGAAATTGTTGTTGGCTGAAACTGTTCTTCAAGGTCTTGCTGGTCTTGGTTTTCTTCGTCAGTGTTACGATTGTTACTTTCAGCTTCTGCAAGAATTTCTTCCTCAGTAGCTAAGGCGCATACGGCGACACTGTCATCTATTCCAATAAATTCCTCTATCTCAATTCTTGGTTCTGTAGCAGTAGATCTTTGCAACTGAGCAACCAATTGAGCGAGTGGTACGTTGTCATCTTCATCTGTAGGAGATCGTATCATTCTCGCTAGCGGAATATCATCGTCGTCCTCCACATGTGATGGAGAGAGATTTTTGAAACCGGCATGGCGAAAACAGTTGGCTATAGTGAACTGTGTGACCTTTTCCCAAGCTTCCGATATCATTAAAATAGCATCCAGAACAGTAAGACTTTTTGTAACTACGCCGTTTTCAATATTCTGTATCATTTGTAGCACTTGAAGTTTTCTATATTGTGTTTTTAAAGCTTTTATCACTCCTTGGTCCATGGGTTGTAAAACAGAGGTGACATTAGGCGGTAAAAACACAAGCTTTATGCATTTCAGATTGGACACTACAGGGTGAGCGGGACAGTTGTCTACTAGGAGAAGAATTTTATTTCTTCCAGACTTCAATTCTGCATCCCAGCTACGCAACCATTTTTCAAAAATTTGGGAGGTCATCCAGGATCTAGTGTTTCCGATGACTTGTATGATCGCCGAGAAACATGTCTAGATGGTCTACAATCTGATGCATGTGATGAAAACGACATTTGTGATACAGGCGATTGTGCTTCAGGAAAAGGAACAGTTGATGCTGTTTCGGGAGGTTGTGTAATTTCGAAATGCTGTGTATCTTCGGACTGCTGTGTATCTTCGGAAGAAGAGTCTAAATTTGAGAACTGAGGTCTATCTTGAAAAAACTTTTGCAAAAACTCAAGTTCCTTTTCAAATTTTATTGGCCGCCTTTTTTTGGCAGCGTCCCCGCTTCTGTACACCCTATTTTTTAAAGCTTTTCTATAATTGTTACGAAGGCAGCTCCATGTCTTCTGGCATTCTTCATCTAAACTCGCCGGCATATTAAGCGAAACATAAAAAAAGGTTTGATATCAGTATCATATAAGGTTGCTGGCTGGTTTATACGTCATTTAATTTAAAAAGAAATATTTTCAAATTAAGAAAACAACTGAACATCACATTTTATGCAATTGTTTTAATTTTATTCAAATACACCTTATCTGGAGCGAACTTCGAGTATTTCTTCCTTCTGAGTTTGATTTAAAATTTCATTGAAATACTGTTTTTTGTTAGTTTTTTTTAATCGCGTATCTTTCTGGAGTTGATGACTGAATTATGCCTGACTTAGCCCCAACGGAGATTGCCCGGGCACTCGAAATGCGAAGAAATGGTCAAACCTACAGAGTGATATCCAGAGAACTTCGTCGACCAGTTTCAACGATCCATCGCAGTATCCAACGGTTCAGGGAGACCGGTACTTATGTGAGAAGAGCAGGACAAGGCAGAAAAAGACGCACTTCGAATAGGGATGATCGTTTCATCGTTTCGTAGGAACCCCCGTTTGACGGCCGTCCAAGCCCGACATGAGTTAGAAGCAGTGCGGGGTGTAACCGTAAGTGAGCGTACGGTACGAAGAAGGCTCGAAGAAGCTGGTTTGGGTTCATTTGTGCCCGCCAAGGCTCCAAGGCTCGAGGTAAATCATCGTAGAAACAGGTTAACTTTTGCTCAGGAACATCGACTTTGGAACGCGCACCAAAAGGGCAGCGCCCGATAATTCTAATTTAGGGATAGTTATGCGTGACCGAATAGGGGCCACTTTGCTCTTTGCCAAGACAAGATGCGTCGCAACCTCACCGGTGGTACCGACAGTCCGCAAATATACCACGGTGGCATATCCTCCTTCGGAGGCATCACAATACCCGTGGAGACTGGCATGGCACCGTCCTGGTGGTAGGAAGCGTCGAGGCATCGAAATTCGGTTGACGTCCGGAAGTGAATAGACAATGGAATGCCACTCCTTCAATAACTTCCCTTGGAGAGGTTCGTCCCAACCGACTTCGGCAATCCAAAGCTTCTGAAAGAAGCATTTGGCCAAAAATATTACGGGAGTGATCCACCCGTTTGGATCAAAGGTGCGAGCAACCGTAGACAAAACGGAGCGCTTAGTCCAGACCTTAGGAGGTGGGTCCAATTTGACCCGATAGGTGAAAACCAGTATACAGAATACAGTACCAGCCCGTCCAGGATGGACGGGCTGGTACTGTATTCCCAGGACCGTCAGCAAATTGGGATTTTCGAGATTTTCAAAAATAAGAGGGTCCTGCTGATCCTCTCCGGGGAGATCCTTCAAGACGTGAGGAGAATTAGACACCCGCTTTCTCAATTCATAACCGCCAGACTTCTGAACCGAAATCAATTCGTCACGCAGGATCAACACTAGAAGCTCCTGTGCAAATGTCGTCCATATAGATTCGATTCCAAGATGGCTGATGCGCGGGGATAATTCAGCCGTTCACGGTTAGCTAATTCTAACAAGGTCCTAATGGCGATATAGGGGCTGGACCTGAGTCCATAGGTCGTAGTGTTTAACACAAAGACTCGTATCGGCTCGTTAGGATTCTCGCGCCACAATATCAGCCGATACCTTCGATCGTCGCGATGTAGCACCGACTGTCTGAACATCATCTTGATGTCAGCAACAAACACAATTTGGTGGCGACGGAAATGCGTGAGGATGTCGGAGATATCCTTGATCGACTTAGGGCCAGAGTGCAAACACTGATTCAGAGTCACTCCATTCGACGTAGCCGCGGAGCCGTCAAAGACTACTCTGATCTTCCCCCCAGGAGTCTTCCAAACAGCGTGGTGGGGCAAGAAGTAGTGCTCGTACGAACGCCAATCAAAGTTGGACTGTGACATATGACTCAGGCCCTCATACTCGTGCATAAATTCAACATACTTACTGCGGAATGTGGGGTGTCGTCGCATGCGTCGCTCCATAGACAAAAGCCTTTTCTTCGCTAGAGCCCGTGAGTGACCAAGCGGGAGCCGAGAAGCTAAAAAGGGCAATCGAGTGACACAACGCCCGTCCGTCCGACGACCGGTGTTATTCTAATAGAATAATTCACATTCAAGGTCGAGGGGACTGACCCGAGCGGCACATGGCGGCTCCTCAACTTCCCAAAACCGCTGGACCACGTCCGAAAGCGATATGCCGACTGCATGCAGTTGGTCTGCCACCGGAAGGTGTGAAGACCACAAGACTGGACCGAAAAACCTATAACCAAAGATAGTGGGCATGGCACAAAGGCCATCTTTCTGCAAAACTTTAATTTCTCCCGACCAAATCAGACCCAACACGTCAGAACAATAATAGAACCAAACATCAATTCCGCCTCACCCTTGGGAGTCGAGGACTCGGCGCCACCAATACCTATCATCCGACCCGCACGAGGGCTCCCTAGCTTCCCCACCAAATAAGACGAAGTAATACAAGCGTTGTGAACCTGAGTCCAGAAGGGCGCGGACTATCAAACATTCACCCTTCAGGTTATACACCTTCACTGAGGCAGTCGGCAGACGAACTGTCTGAAAGAACGACTGCTGAAGATTTAAGTTCTCAGAACAGGTGGCCGTGGTGGGGCTGGGGCGGCGACTACCTAGCATTGGTCGCCCTCATTAAACTGTTCATCGCGTCGGGGCACCTCCAACCGGGACTCGGTGGGCACCTCGACCGGCGGAGGAGATGGTCCTCCATTCGGGTACACCCAGGCGTCATCCCGAGGCGGTAGTACTGCCCGAGTTGCATAAACCGAGTCCGGGACGAAATACCGCTGGCGACCCATTAGAGGAGGACAACGTTCTAGCTGCGGCCACTCATTTAGGGGAGGGGAATAGCGAGTTGGCTGGGCAGTCGCCGGTGCCGCAGCAAATCCCGCATCAAAATGGCGCGGGGGGAGGGGGTGGGGTGAAACCCTTTCCGGGGGGGGGGGGGGTGATGCCCCTTCCCGGGGGGGGTGAGGTCCTGACCCATCGCGGGCCAGGCTGGGCCACTGGGGACCGACGCAAGTCTACCTGAGAGGGCTCAGCATGAGTGCCCCCACCTGTGCGCCACCGTTACGGTTGGCGCACAGGATGGCCAGGTGGTTGCCTTGGCACTCGATGCAAGGCCGCTGTCGGGGGCAGTCCCGCTGCATATGTGACCCTAGGCAGCTGAAGCACCAGCGGCGGGTCCTAGCTATGCCCCTCCGATCCTTGACCCGCTTGGCCAGAAACTGTGGGCAAGTGGGCGCTGAGTGGCCCGGCCGCCTACAATAGGCGCAAGGGGGGACCTCCGTGGCTGCGAATCTGCTATAAACGGGCCGTACTCGTCGCGCCTCCTCGGGCACCCCAGCTCACGGCCTGCGGTCCGGGGCTCCTTTGGCAGGGCCCCCTTTCCCGCTCCTACCCTTCTTCGCTCCGGACTCCCAGGGGGACCGGCAACCCCGGAGTTGTCCGCCTGCAGACACTTCTGCTCGAGGAACCTGAGAAGATCCGAGAACGCAGGCAGATAACTCGCCCCGTCTCCGCCATACCTCTGTTCAAACCGCAGCCGTAGCTCGGGGGGTAGGCGGGACAGGACGATGTGCAGGAGTAGAAACGACCACTGGTCCACTGGCAATTCTAGCCGGCGGAGGTCGTTCCAGGCCACGATAAGCGGGTTCAGCAGTAATTCTCTAAGATTGGCCATCTCAGAGAGGCGCGGCAGCGACAGTATCTGCGCAACGTGGTTATCGGCGAGGCGACGGATGTTCGCGTATCGCCGGGTAAGCAGCTCCCGGGCGGTATTATAGCTCTCGTGCGAGAGTTTCAGGTGGCTGACCAAACCTAGAGCCTCTCCCTGCAAGGAGGAGAGCAAGTATGTCAATTTTTGACAGAGAGAGCGGTCCTTCCGGGCGTCCACCAAGCTGTCGAACAAACCAACAAAGCCCAGCCACTCACTCAGATTGCCGGCAAATCTCGGCAATTCTATGGTGGGCAGTCTACCCAATAGAGCGGGTTGAGTGGACGGCCTGCCTGGCGATTCCAGGAGTGCACTCAACCGTGCTTCCTTTCCGAGTTTGGATCCGGCCTCTACTAGGCCGTCGGTCAAATCAAAAAAATGCTCGTATGCCTGCTGTGAGGACTTGAGCATTTCCGGGGGCGGGTCCAAACTCAGTAGGTCCCTGAAATCCTCCTCGACCACCGCCTGCCTGGTCAGTACTGCAGTGCTGCAGCAAAGCAGAGGTGCGATCCTCCCTACCTATCAAGGAGCTGGCAGTAGCCGCCCATCGCAGCTCTGATTGTAGCTGGCCTAATTTCTTTTGGGCCGACATTTAATAATTAATTTAGTAAGATCCAACAATCAAACAAGAACAAAAATATATATATATATACAATAAGGTACAAGGATAACCAAAGTAATAGAATATAAATAAATCGAATAAAGGTACTTAACTAGGTTACTTTAACAAACTATATATTATGTTAGTAAAACAACAAACTATAGGATAACAAGAAATAACCAAATGCAACTGTCTCAAACGATTGTGATTGTGACCGCGGTAAGCAATCCAACCCTTTAGCTTCAATCTTCAAGTTAACTCAACATAAACAACAACAATATGTAATTATAATAATTATAGTATCATATTAAAGTATAAGTTAGAAGTTACAAATTCAAGCTATCAAATAAATTGCAATGCGAGCGAAGAAAGGTGAGTTACTATATGTAACTAGCAACAACATTATGTTAATTAAATTATATTATATTGAATAATAGAGTATTCCAGTAACTGCCGGATAAAGAAACTTAATTTATTGTTACAGCTGGGGTTCGTAAATTCAGAGAGAGATGCGGAATATTTAACAATAATTTATTGAGTTCACAATTTGAGGGCAAATGGCACTTCTCCAATGCTTCCCTTCTATCGTCTAACTTCTTCTTCTTTCTTCTTCTCTCGTTTTCCACTCTTACTTATTGTTGCTTCGCTGTCTGCTGACTCTAAACTAACTCCATTGTTCCTTCTACGAATTTACGAAATCATGTTGAATTTTGCATAAAATATCTTGTAAACAAAGCTTAGAATCACAACTTGACATGGAGGTTGTTTCCTTGGTTACGCGTAATATTCACCTAGTTACCTAATTACGCGACACTGCCCTCCCTTAAAACATGCTCGTCCCGAGCATTATTGTTGCCGTAGTACTTTGCCAAGCGATCCACATGTACAATCTTAGGTGAACTTCGTGACGTGCGTTGTATCCGAAAGGTGACATCGCTGATTTTCGTAATCACCATATAAGGTCCCTCCCAACTCGGCTGTAGTTTCGGAGATCTCCCTTTTCGCCTCACTGGATTATGTAGCCACACCAGAGTCCCTTCCTCAAAGCTTGAGTCCGTTGACTTCCTATCGTATCGCCTCTTCATGCGTTCACTAGCATGGAGTGCTGCTTCTCTTATCAGCTCATAAACGTCAATCATTTTCCCACGCAAGTTCCCAGCATATTCGGTAATGCTTCTGGGAGTGTCTGGCGGACATCCACTTAACAAATCTGCCGAAGCGAAGCGGAACCGAAGTTCCCTCCCAAAATTGGCAAAAGCAGGTGTAACAGTAATGCTCTCGTGAACTGCAGTACGGTAGGATAACAGAAACAACTGTAAATACTCATCCCAGTTATTTTGATGACTGTCTACAACTTTAGCCAGATGTCGTTCTATAGTCTGATTAAATCTTTCCACCATTCCATCTGACTGTGGATGATAAGGGGTAGTTCGAGTTTTATGCATCCCCATAATCTTGCAAACCTCTTTAAATACTTGTGACTCAAAATTCCTTCCCTGATCACTGTGCATTTCCAATGGAACCCCAAATCTGCAAAACACATCGTTCACTAGTATATTTGCAACAGTTGAACCTCTTGATTTGGAATGGCAAATACTTCAGGCCATTTCGTAAAATAATCCATCACTACCAAAATATATCGGTTTCCTAAATTAGTAACCGGAAACGGGCCCGCAACATCCAATGCAATCCTTTCCCATTGGGCCCCCACATTGTATATCCTCATCGCCCCCTGGTTTCTAGTTACAGGACCTTTAACAGATGCGCAATTCACACATTTCCGACACCAGTCCTCCACATCATCACGGCAGTGTAACCAGTAAAATCGTTCCCTAATCTTGATTAGGGTCCTCTTCACCCCTAGATGTCCACCAGAAGCACCATCATGATAGGCTCTCAGTACTTCGGGTACCTTACTTCTAGGTACGACTAACTGTAGGTGGCGTTTTCACTTGTAGCTTCCCATTTGCGGCACAACACTCCATTATGTAATGTCAAACTCTTCCATTGTGCCCACAAACTCTTAGTGACTGTACTATATTTTGCCACATCAGACCATTTCGGTTTTGGTCCACCATTTCTTAGCCAATTCAAGATAGGTTGAATGTCTTTATCGTCTTCTTGTGCCTTCTTCATTGCGTCGTCGCTCCATGCTTCGTCAATGGAGTTAGATCTATTAATCTTGACGGACAATAAATTCTTCTCTTCCTGCCTTTCGCAATGCTTGCAGTCATCTGTACATGGCCTTCTGGATAAGGCATCTGCATTGCCGTGACTTTTGCCCCCACGGTGCTCGATTTCAAACTCAAACTCCTGGAGTTGCTCAAGCCATCTTGCTACCTGTCCTTCCGGATTCTTAAACTCCATTAACCACTTCAAGGCAGCATGATCAGTTCTTAACAAGAATTTACGACCCAGCAAGTACTTTTTAAAATGCTGCAACGTCTTTACCACGGCAAGCAATTCCCTTCTAGTCACACAGTAATTCCTCTCTGGTTTTGATAATGATTTACTAAAATAAGCTATCACGACTTCTTCACCAGATTTCATTTGGGATAATACACCTCCAATTCCGGTGTTACTTGCATCGGTATCAACAATGAATTCTCCCTCAATTTCAGGATACCCGAGAATTGGGGTTTCGCAGAGGAGTCTCTTTAAATTTTCAAAAGCCTTCTCACAGTCATCGTCCCAGAGAAAAGGCTTCTTCTCTTCCGTAAGTTGATGCAACGGTTTGGCTATATCGGAGAACCCTTTTACAAACCGTCGGTAATAGGAGCATAATCCCAAAAATGCTCTAACCTGCGTCTTATTCTTCGGAATCGGCCAAACTTTTACTGCCGTAATTTTCTCGGGGTCCGTTGCAACACCATTTTCAGATATGACATGTCCCAAATAACTTACTTGGTGTCTAAAGAAAGAGCATTTCTTTGCACTCAACTTTAAATTAGCCCCCCTTAATTTGTCAAAAACTGCTTCCAGTTTCCTACAATGATCGTTGAAGTCACGTCCCACTATAATTATGTCGTCCAAGTAAACCAGACACGCTTCTCCTAGCAGTCCTGCAAGTGCATGTTCCATCAATCTCTCGAATGTTGCTGGAGCGTTACATAGTCCGAATGGCATAACTTTAAAGTGCCACAACCCTTTTCCCGTTGAAAATGCCGTTTTTTCTTTATCAAGGGGATCTAGATCTACCTGCCAATAGCCACTTTTTAAGTCGAGAGTTGAGAACCACTTCATGCCACTTAATGTGTCTAAAGTGTCATCAATTCGAGGTAAAGGATAACTATCCTTCTTTGTGACATCATTCAGTCGGCGATAATCAACGCAAAACCTCGTTGACCCATCCTTCTTCTTTACTAATACTACTGGAGAGCACCATGGACTAGCTGACGGCTCAATGACGTTATTCCTCTTCATGTTCTCAATCATGTCATCAACCTCCTTTTCTCTTGCCCATGGAATACGTCTAGGGCGCTGGCGAATTGGCATGACGTCTCCGGTGTTAATTTTCCAGTTCTTCCAATATCTCCATCATTTTTTGAGAATAAATCGGAATACCGACTAATCAGTTTCTCAGCCTCAGCCCTCTGTACTTTCGTAAGATTATCTCTGCATTCCTCCAAAAGCTTTGAGACCTGTTCTCCTCCCTTACTTAACTCCTTATGATCGTCTTGACATGTTTTCAACCAAACTACCTCCTGGCAAGTCCCTACCATTTCACCTTTCCCAATCTTCTGACTAATATTACTGTGATTTTGTAAGATGGGCAATTGGGGCGGAATGTGATTAACCCGGATGCAAAAGCAATCACCCACTTACAAAGTTACAGAATCATAATTTACTATCTATCCCGGATTGATTCTAAACTTATTATCAAAAGGAGAAGAGAATGAAATTTCTATACATTCAGGCTACTGGTTTTTAATGGAAATTATCATAATATCATAAATAAAAGGTAGCTTAAAACTACTTAGTCTAGAATACGGCAGTTCTTCGGCTTATAAGATTCTAAAGTAGTCCGGATAGAATGTTCAAAGTATATAATCAGGCCAAGGCCTAGCAGTTTAGCTCAGTGGTAAATTTAGGTTCGAAGAATTTGACTCACTCACAACAAAAAAAATGATCCCTTACTTGTTGAATTGGTCACCTGGGAACATGGATCAGGAACGCGGGTATCCCTTCAGGGAATCAGGCTCCTCAGGTCCTATCCAGCTCCTCAGCGTGCATTCGTCACCATGTAGAAGGAATAAGTACCACGAGTACTTACTCAACCCCCGGAACTCGGAAGCACTTATATGTATATACGAAATGTCCCAACGGTGCGATTTGCGATACCGTAATTCAGCAAGAAGTGAAATAAAAAAGGTGGATATGCAAATAAAAATAGAACAAAATAAAATAAAATACAACCCTGAAACAAAAGAAAAAAACAGTTAACAATACGTTCTTAATGAGAACCACGTGTGCCACATTTTTCCCATTTTCTTTGAGCTTACCTACGGAACTCTTCCGATATAATTATTGTTTTCGGGTGGTTCCTCCCAACCCAACCACGTTGTTAAATATATGGGAACTGAAAAGAAAGACAAACAAAATGGTAATTAAATCAAAAAAAAAAAAAAATGGTTATGACGCCATCTTGCATGTGAATCAACCTCGATTATCGACTCCGATCACGAACTTACCATAAATTGATGTGGAAAGATATTGAAGACACTTTATTAAATAAAACAAAAAGACATTGTTTTTTTTTTTTTTTTCTTTTCCCAGCGAAGCCGGGGCAGGACCAAAATTTGAGTTTTCGACTGCAACCCTTCACATCATCAGGTCCGGCGGAAAACTGCTCTCTCCAAAAAAAAAAGAAAATCCAAAAATGACAAGGCGTATCGAAGCTCCGTTCAGGAAGCTCCGACCATAGACTAGCGAAATGCGAACTAGTGAATGTACGAAACTAGTTAAAGAAAGAAATTCGAAATTAAATTAATGAACACAATCTCCACTAATGGAATTATTATAAGATTAATATAATTATTATCGAAAATAAACCTATCGAAATTTTGACCAAAAACAACCAAAAACGCCATCTATACGCAACTCCTGCGCATCGATGCACGCGCTCTCCGCGCCTTGACGCTAGATGTCACTACCTACCATTTACGAATTAAATTAAAATCGATTGATAAAATCACTACGTGACAATACCTCCCCTCCTACGAAAAGGTTCAACTGGTTGAACCACGCTGCCCTCAGCGTCTTCCAACAAGCAAAACAATAGCCTGAAACAAGAAAAGAAAACAAACAATCGAAGTCATGCACAAACACACAACTACTAACTAACACTGAAAATTATACAACAAAATAAATAAATGAGAAAAGTATTACGTTGGTATACTTTAAACCCTAGTTGCTAAATACTAACTACCACAATACAAAAAAAACTCTACGGTGTTTTACACACTTGAGTGTAATCACCTTGGCATCATTCTTCAGCTAACTGATAGAATGCGTCTAGGCCTACGGTGGTTCACTCTTTGTCAACTACCGTCGGAACAGTTGTCATTTGACAAGTACGGAAAATCTTTGTGATCGGGTGTCTAACAAGACAACCGTATGGTATCACGTTCGGAAAATAACCAAATCGGAAACGGAAAAAAATTTAATTAACTTCCATGGAAAAATAAATCTATGAACAGAATCAGAAAAGTAACGGAATATTTAGATCCATTATCCAGAAAGAGAACAAAAGAAACAAAATCAAAATCCCCAAAGTACAATATTAGCATTACAATTCACCTCCCGTTAGTCTACCACAAGCATTCTCATCATCATACATTCATCCTCACATACCTCAACTTCATCCATCGTCAACTAAACCATGGTAATGTAACTGTTATCTCAGTACATCACTACTCTCATAAAATTCCTAATTGAATATTGTTAAACTTAAATATTCAAACAGTTAAGACCAACTGAGTAATGCTGAATATTTACTTCTTAAAATCCTTAATATGCCAAGTGCCTATTGGGTGGTTGTCAGCCACTCTAACCAATTCATAAACCAAAGGTGACAAAACCTTGACAACTCTGCACTTCTCATATTTAGGAGCCAGCTTAGCTGCGAAAAAATTTGTAGCGTCGCTTTGTGTATAAGTCTTTTTCCACACTATGTCCCCAACAGAATAGCTTGCAGACCTTCGCCTTAAATTGTAATGCGTTGAATTCTCTGCATGAGCCTGAAACAAATTTTCCCTAACCTGACTAAATATGTCCTCCAAAATTCCAAACTTTCCAGCGTATTCCTCCCTTGGAATTCCTGCCTCGTACTCCTTATCCGTGTCCTTATAGAAGGAACCATTTAGGACCGGTTCTCTCGCATGAACAAGGAAGAACGGGGAGTATCCAGTGGATTCATTAACCGCACTGTTTATGGCGAACTGGACTTTGTACAGGTTTTCATCCCAGGACCTGTGGTTATCTTTCACATAAGCGGCTACAGCAGTCATAATTACCTTATTGTACCTCTCGACAAGATTAACTTGCGGAGTGTACAACGGTGTATAGTGTAATTTCGGAATATTATAACGCTTAATGAGATTACGGAATTCAGATCCTGTGAATTGTGACCCATTGTCAACAATTACAGTCTCTGGAACACTATGGTTCAAAAATACAAAATTCTCTAGCGCTTTAACCACAGCAGCACCTGTGGCACGCCGTAACGGAAACAACATTGTATATTTCGAAAAACAACAAGTCACTACAAAAAGAAACGTAAATCCCGATTTAGACCTAGGCAAAGGTCCAACTAAATCAGCAGAAATAACCTGAAATGGTCTCTCGCAGACTTTAGGCTTCCCTAACAAACCTGGAGTGGCTGATGTCGTGTGTTTATACGCAGAACAAGTATCACAATTTTTAACATAATCAACCACGTCCTTGTACATACCACGCCAAAAATATCTAAGGGACAATCTGCGATGAGTTTTGAAAACTCCAAAATGACCTGCAGTTGCATCTGCATGGTTTTCTTTTAAAATTCTGGAAATGTCGTTCTTATGGACTACCTCTTTCCAGTCGAACTCACTAAGAAGCTGGTATTTACACTTACTGTATCGATATAATTTATCGTTCAAAATACAAAAATTCGGAAAATTTGCTGGATTGATTTTACAACCATTAAATGTCTTGTCATACCAGTCATCTACAATAATCGGTTGACAAGAATTGTCTTTACGATTACCAATTACATCTACTTGTATGAGTCTCGACAAGGTATCCGGAACTTCATTATCACAACCTTTCCTATGTTCAATGACAAAATTATACTGTGACAATCTACAACCCCATCTGGCCAGTCGTCCTGAAGGATTCTCGAAATTTAAAAACCACTTCAAGGATGCATGATCAGTAATAATTGTGACTGGCTTGGAACCAAAATAAGCCTGAAATTTCTCCACCGCAAAAATCACAGCTAAAGCCTCGCGTTCAGTCGCGCTATAATTTCTTTCGTTTTTGTTTAGGCTCCTACTGACATACGCAATGGGATGATCACAACCATCAGTTTCTTGCGTTAACATACCGCCAACACCATATGCAGAAGCATCACAATGTTTCTTAAATGGTTTCTCGAAATTTGGAACCGCAAGAACAGGTGCGGTTATCAACGCATTTTTCAATGTGTTAAAAGCTACCTCTGCCTGCTCGCTCCACTCAAATTTAGGTGCGTTCTTTCCTTTACTAGTTAGTCTATTTAGTGGTGCAGCGATGGTAGAAAAATTCCTAATAAAGCGCCTGTACCAAGAACACGTGCCTAAAAAAATCTTTACTTCCTGAGCGGATTTTGGGGTCGGAAAATTCATAACTGCGGCAACCTTTTCCGGATCTGTGCGTAAACCAAATTCATCCACTATATACCCTAAATATTTCAATGATTTTCTAAAAAAATTACATTTATCAAAATTTATGGATAATTGAGCCATTTTTAGCTTATCCAGGACTCTGTTTAACAAAATTAAGTGGGTTTCAAAATCAGCAGAACAAATAACTATGTCATCTATATAACAAAATACTATTCCATTTTCAATATCGCTACAAAAATTTTGATTAAATAACTGGTCCATTAACCTTTGCTGTCGTGCTGGTGCACCGCATAGGCCAAACGGCATAACTTTAAATTTAAATAAACCTCTACCAGGGACTGTGAAGCTAGTTTTTTCCTGAGAGTCGTTACTTAATGGAATTTGCCAGAAACTTGAACTTAAATCAATCGATGATAAAAACTTTGCCTCTTTCAAGCTATCTAGAATTTGTGGAATGTACGGTATTGAGTATGAATCCCCCTTGGTCACTGAATTTAACTTTCTACAATCTAGGCAAAACCTCCAGTCTCCATTTGCCTTTTTAACTAAAATTGCAGGGTTATTCCACGGGCTTTCACTAGGAGTAACTACGTCCATTTCCAGCATTCTATCTAACTCTTTACTTAAAGCTTCCTTCTTTTCAGGAGAAAGTGGATATTGTTTAATTTTTATTGGCAAGGCATCACCGGTGTCAATAACATGTTCAATTAATTTGGTTCTGCCCAATCCTATTTTCTCTGAAGAAATATCTACAAATTTATTCACTACAGACTGGGCTAATTCTTTCTGTTGAGATGATAAGTTTTCAAAAGAAGTAATGGTATGAATTTGTTCATTATTAATCGCACAAATATTGTAAAATTGTGAAGGTGCCTTAGTTAATTCTAAATTATCAAAAATGCCAGGGGCTAACTGAAATATTTTCCAAAAGTCAGTAGTACAAAAAATTTAATTATGTGAGTTACGGAATTATAAGTAATCGGAATAAACATATAACCTCTGCAATGGAGTTTGTGTCCATTTGCTACCGAAAATGTGGTGTCACTACTGCTATGCAATTTATAGCCAAATCTCAAAAAAACCTTGTGCGCCTGGTTACCCAAAATGGACGCGCAAGCACCGGAATCTAGTAAACCTGTAATCTCTAAATCGTTAACAAAAGCCTTTAAATGTGGTCTGAAGTCTTGTTTATCCACTGAATACAGAACTGTGTCAGGTAAAAACGGTGTTTTGTTATTATTGACCAAACTGTTTAATTGTGACACTGCACAGTTCTGACTAATTAGTTTTTTGAACTTTTGTCCGGAAGAGGTTTACTAATATCTTTTTTACTACAAATTGGACATGTCTTTACTGTAAAATTCTGACGTCCACACGAAAAACATCTAATAGATTTCGGAACTGTCCTGCAAAATTTAAAGGAATGGTTACCCTTGCCGCACTTGTAACATAATAATTGTTTACTTGTTTTCCTAAAATCACTGCTTTTACTAGTATCAACCTTATTAGGTTTAACAGAAAGGGTGTTAATCTGTTTTGGCACTTGTTTGTAAGCAAACTCTGAAATTAAAGTTGTCTTACTATTAGTAGGCTCAGAAAACAAAGCGGACCGCTGCTTGGCAGCCTCAAGTTTGCGACACTTCTCTTTCAAAATTGCAACAGAATCAGTGTCAACAAGAGCTAATTGTTCTGAGTAGAAAGGGCGAATATTATTTAACAAAATTTTTAATTTTTCTTCCTCAGAAAGCGGCGTTGACAACCTGGACAACATGCAAAACATAACGGCGAAGTAGATACACACAGGTTCTTCAGAGCCCTGTGTTCTTGCTCGGATTTCACCTAGCAACCTGTAGTCATAGTCTACTGTATCAAATTCCTCCAAAAATAAAGTTTTTAATTTTTTCCAAGACGAAACCTGACACTTGTTACCTCTGTACCATAACAATGCTCGACCTGTAAAAAGATGAAATGCAGAAGCAAATAATTTCTCATCTGAAACGCCATAAGACTTCTTGAATTCCTCAACTCGTTCGAGAAAACTGCGCGGATCACCTTGACCGTTGAAGGTTAACTTCCACTTTGCAACATTCTTATCACCAGAGCAGTCAACGGCGGTGCTCTCCGAATCGAGTGACTCGGCTTGAGATTCGCTGTCAGAATCTAATCTAGAAATTAAACTTTCTAACTTTGTATTCAATTCACTCTTCTTACTAATCAAATTGAGTTCGGAACAATGTATTCTCAAAATTCTAAAGTACAGGTGAGAAGCTAAGGCTTTAGACCTACAGAGGGCATGTCTATCTTTAGTGTCAGAAAACTTTTTTATTAAATCTCCTAAATCTTGAAGTTTTTTGGTAATAACCGCTAACTCACTTTCAGCCGAAAAATCTGTCTCTAAAATTAATTCAGAAGGAATTTCCTGGATTAAATGTTTTAATTGTTTCTTTAACCTAGCACAGTAGGTGCTGGTGTTTCAGAACGAATGGACACCTCATAACACAATTCGTCCTTCAAAAGAGAATGAAACTGAACAAAAGTCTGTTCCATTTTAGTAGACCAAAATATAAATTTTAAAATATTACGTTTGTGTACCTGTTTATGTTAAAACCTTTTACAAATAGGTTTAACACAAACACAAAAGAAGTTATTTTAGCTACTAAGTATACACCAAACAAAATAAACAACAAAAAAAAACTTAGGTCTATCTTACACTATTTCACATCAATTTACGTTCCTTATTCAAAATAAAGTTAATAATATATGCAAATATTATTACTACAATAAACAAAATATACAAAAAAAACTTTCAAAATTAAATATAGTACTGTAAGGTGTAGTATGACCTTTATGGGTACACGGTGTGCTACAACCTTTACAATTACAAAAGAACACAGCCAACAAGGTTGCAATGAACTCTGGCTTGCAGTATTTGTGTACAAACTAAAGCAATTTTTCCATGATTTGGTGACTGTCACTTTACACACTGTGACTTTACACTAATAACACAAATCCTGTTTCAAAATAGCACTTTAACAACAAGCATTCAATTAAACTTAATAATATGTTTTGTGTAATGTACCTACTGTCACAACATTAAACACAACTCTTAAACAAAGTTTTCATAAGTAATGAAATACAAGGTCACCGACAAAATAAAATGTTCAAAACATCATAAATAAACAAATTGCAAATCCATAAATATAGTTAATATAATTACACAAGTCTGAACACTGAAACTTTAATAATAGTTTATGTGTGTAACTAGTTAGTCGCACATCACTTTTCAAAACTTTAATTTACATTTGTTTACCGGAATTCTTAAAATATAAGATGTGCTATTAAAGTAATCTCAATTAATAACTTAGTTAAGCAATGTTTCTTACTAACATGAAGGTAAATACACCATATTTAGTTATACACACTCCAAGTTAAGTCAATTACTTACAACAAAATGTATAAGCACTAATTATATTATAATAAGCCAAAGAAAATCAAAATACAGAATAAAAAAATCAGAAAATTACTGGAATTATCAAACAAAATTTAACTATTAATTGATATTTAATTAGTTAACCATAAAACAAGTGAGTGTTCTTTGTAGTGAGTCATTACTTAAAAATTTAGAATATTGTACAATCAACGGAGTACAATTTATAAAATTCCCAAGATTTCTTCAAAATACACTGAAATAATTATAAAAAAAAACGTTCGGGCGCCATTTGTAAGATGGGCAATTGGGGCGGAATGTGATTAACCCGGATGCAAAAGCAATCACCCACTTACAAAGTTACAGAATCATAATTTACTATCTATCCCGGATTGATTCTAAACTTATTATCAAAAGGAGAAGAGAATGAAATTTCTATACATTCAGGCTACTGGTTTTTAATGGAAATTATCATAATATCATAAATAAAAGGTAGCTTAAAACTACTTAGTCTAGAATACGGCAGTTCTTCGGCTTATAAGATTCTAAAGTAGTCCGGATAGAATGTTCAAAGTATATAATCAGGCCAAGGCCTAGCAGTTTAGCTCAGTGGTAAATTTAGGTTCGAAGAATTTGACTCACTCACAACAAAAAAAATGATCCCTTACTTGTTGAATTGGTCACCTGGGAACATGGATCAGGAACGCGGGTATCCCTTCAGGGAATCAGGCTCCTCAGGTCCTATCCAGCTCCTCAGCGTGCATTCGTCACCATGTAGAAGGAATAAGTACCACGAGTACTTACTCAACCCCCGGAACTCGGAAGCACTTATATGTATATACGAAATGTCCCAACGGTGCGATTTGCGATACCGTAATTCAGCAAGAAGTGAAATAAAAAAGGTGGATATGCAAATAAAAATAGAACAAAATAAAATAAAATACAACCCTGAAACAAAAGAAAAAAACAGTTAACAATACGTTCTTAATGAGAACCACGTGTGCCACATTTTTCCCATTTTCTTTGAGCTTACCTACGGAACTCTTCCGATATAATTATTGTTTTCGGGTGGTTCCTCCCAACCCAACCACGTTGTTAAATATATGGGAACTGAAAAGAAAGACAAACAAAATGGTAATTAAATCAAAAAAAAAAAAAATGGTTATGACGCCATCTTGCATGTGAATCAACCTCGATTATCGACTCCGATCACGAACTTACCATAAATTGATGTGGAAAGATATTGAAGACACTTTATTAAATAAAACAAAAAGACATTGTTTTTTTTTTTTTTTCTTTTCCCAGCGAAGCCGGGGCAGGACCAAAATTTGAGTTTTCGACTGCAACCCTTCACATCATCAGGTCCGGCGGAAAACTGCTCTCTCCAAAAAAAAAAGAAAATCCAAAAATGACAAGGCGTGTCGAAGCTCCGTTCAGGAAGCTCCGACCATAGACTAGCGAAATGCGAACTAGTGAATGTACGAAACTAGTTAAAGAAAGAAATTCGAAATTAAATTAATGAACACAATCTCCACTAATGGAATTATTATAAGATTAATATAATTATTATCGAAAATAAACCTATCGAAATTTTGACCAAAAACAACCAAAAACGCCATCTATACGCAACTCCTGCGCATCGATGCACGCGCTCTCCGCGCCTTGACGCTAGATGTCACTACCTACCATTTACGAATTAAATTAAAATCGATTGATAAAATCACTACGTGACAATTTAATACTGGAACCATCGAGACTTGAGTCTTCCCTACAACGACTCTTGTTGGAATCCATGAGTTATTTTGATTAATCGTTTCTATAACTGTACATCGCCATGGCTTATCAATTTTATCCGGAGGTAACGCGACTGGAACCAAAGTCTGTGATCTCGGAGGCAGTGATGTATCCTTCAGACAATAAACCCCTCCGTAAATTCCGCCTGTTATTGGGATTTCTTTATTTCTACATCTCAAAACACCATACTCCATGTCAATCTTACAGCGATGATTTTGAAGGAAATCTAAACCAATAATACAGTCGTCGATGATATCTGCGATAATTACATTTTGCCAATAAATGTTGTCTGCAATTTTGATAGCGATCTTCCTTTCTCCCCAGACCGGCACACGCTGGCCGGTGGCTGTCGTAAGTTTAATATTTCCCTTATCCTGCAGATTGTTTCCTCCAATGTGTTTCAGTCGCCGATTGTTAATGACGGTGCGCGATGCTCCAGTATCTAAAGTCAGTTGACATGCCACCCCATTGATAGCTCCTTGTATCACCAAACTGTTCCCGTCTATTGTCTGTTTGACTTCTACATGTGGGGTTGAAACTTCTCCGACCAGCGCCCACCCCGTAGCTCTGGCTTGGTCTAGTTTTCCTGTGGCTGGCCAGCAGTTGAGACGGTTGCATCAGCTTGTCGAATGCTCACCCTTCTTGGACAGCTACTCCGTATGTGACCCCGCTCCCCGCACTCATAGCAGGTTGGATTAAAAATACGGCGCCTGGTAGATATCCCTTCCGTAGTGACAATCTCCCTTAATCTCAGGGCTCTAGAGTCATAGCGTACAGCTTCAACCTCGAGAGCATGGGCCACGGCTTCCTTCATGTTTGTATGGTGTCTCAGCCGCACAGTAGCTCTTACCTCTGGATCACGGATCCCATCTACAAAAGTTTGCAGCATCATAGTTTCCACCGTAGACGGCGATGATTGGTATGCCTTGCGTACTAGTTTTTCAATCTCCACAGACCATTGTTGTAAGCTTTCGTTGGGTCTTTGAACACGATCTTTGATCTGAGCCCTGTATACGTGCTCGAGGTGGCTGTCCCCATACCGAGACTCTAAGGCGTGAAGTAGTTCCTCATAAGAGATGTTCCTGCTACCATTGCTAGAACAAAGAGCTTCCAATACAGACAGTGCCTCATCCCGAAGAGCAATCGTAAGAGCGGATTGTGCTTCCTCATCTGTCCACTGACTGGTTTTCTTCACAGTCTCTAATTGAAACTTGAAGGCGGCCCACGACGACTTACCGTCGAAATGGGGAATTTTAAAAGTCCTTGCAGGAGAACGTAATGTGTCGCCACGAGTTTCACAATTTACTTTTCTTCCGATTCCGAGGAGTCTATCGTCATAGTCTTGTAAAGCTTCTTCGTAGCCTATGAGCATTGCCTTGACTCCTTCTACTTCCTTCATTACTGCTTCAATCCTCTCTGTCAAAGTGCACATCCTAGACTCCATTTGTTGCCATCGTGCGTCTGTGTCCGACGAAGTTGAACGTGGCACTACGGACTCATTGCCAGAAGTATGTGCTTCTGTTGAGTGTTCTTCTATAGTCCCAGCCATTGCGCGTGTGGTCACACCCTCCCTTATCACCCTCGGTACCAAAGGCATCTCTCTCTATCCCACTTCTGACACCAATGTTACAGCTGGGGTTCGTAAATTCAGAGAGAGATGCGGGATATTTAACAATAATTTATTGAGTTCACAATTTGAGGGCAAATGGCACTTCTCCAATGCTTCCCTTCTATCGTCTAACTTCTTCTTCTTTCTTCTTCTCTCGTTTTCCACTCTTACTTATTGTTGCTTCGCTGTCTGCTGACTCTAAACTAACTCCATTGTTCCTTCTACGAATTTACGAAATCATGTTGAATTTTGCATAAAATATCTTGTAAACAAAGCTTAGAATCACAACTTGACATGGAGGTTGTTTCCTTGGTTACGCGTAATATTCACCTAGTTACCTAGTTACGCGACATTATATTAACAAGCAACAAGTTATTCGGCCAATTACTAGAATAATTGCTATATAGATTACATAGATTGATTGCAAACAAAACTTTTAATTAACTTAATTAACTAATTAACTTGATTTGAATAAGATCAAGACAATTACAACAATACTATTACCAAGTGAGGTTACTCAACTAAAAAAATTAACAAACTCAAGTTAAGTTAACTTAGTGAACCTATCCGCAGCGTGTAACAAGAACCACGCTCTGCTACCAGGCTACGGACCTGGCCGGTGAATCAAGACTGAGTCCCCAAGGAACGGAGGCCCATCAGCCGTTCTAGGGACAGAGGTCACCGGCTGAGGCGCCTGAATGCGGACAGATTTTTGTACTGCTGAGCCTAAAGGCTAAAACCTAAAGCCTGACTTATTTAAATAAAGGAACAACTATAACTTATAACTAGGTACTCACAATGGTCCAGTGAAAGCAAGTCTTGACAACCTAAAGGGAAGGTTATAGGGTATGTTGGTTGGGATATGGTAGGGAAAATTAAGGTTATTTTTGTCGTCGATACTAACACACAGGGGGTTTTAGTTCAGAACACATAAATCTTCAATATTAAGAGCAGTCTTTACCTGGCCACGTGTCGTCGGGAACGCAACCAACAAGCAAGTGTCAAAATAATTTATAGCACAAAAAAACCGGCACAAACTTCGTTCGAAAACGTCACTCTGTTTTTGACACGGACACAGACAAAATATTATCTCGGGTCGATTTGAATCGACCAACCGAGACTGCTAGCGCCACCTAGCGTTGCAATGGGGCCCGACGTCCTCAAATCAATTGCCAGGTAAAAATATATCGGTTTGCTTGTGTGGGTCTTCTCCGTTTGGCCTGAGGGCCAAGCGGGGGGTACGGGCCTCGAGGCTGGGCCTCCTTACCCGGGCGGGGCGCGGGGCAACATTGTGCCCCAGTGATTTTCTTGAAACCGGTGAACCGGCTAGGGCCTGTCGTGTAGGCTACGGGCCCCTAGGTCGGGTGTCGCTTCCGGTGTTGGGTCCGCACTGCGGGTGACTACATCACCTCCGCGTGCAGGACCCATGTCTTCTCCAGCTATCACGGCGCTGCGGGCCATGGGGTCGCTCTCGCGCGCCGAGATGATGTCAAGGCCGGTGGACTCCGCGCTGCGGGCGATAGGTTCGCCGTCGCGCGCGACGGTGATTCGGCCCAGTGGTAGTACCGATACGCTTCGGTAGGTGGCGCGAACAGCCATGTTTCCTTTGTTCAGAGCTATTATATTCGATCTGCGATAGACGCCTGGACGTAGGCATTAGTATAGCGAGTACAGGAGTAGTAGGTATAATTGGGGCATCTGGATCACAGGAGATCCAGATACCCCAATTCTACCTACTACTTTGAAAAGAGGAAACGTGTCTATTCTAATAGATGAAAAAATATTTATTGAAAAGGTGTTCTATTTGAATACAATGCATCGCCTCTATTTGAAAGGTGTAGTTTGTCTATTTAAATATATGTTAATGAATAAGTGATACTAATTTCAAATAGATGAAAATTTATTAATTAAACGAAATATGAGTATTAAAATACAACGCATGACATCTATTTGAAAGATGCATTTTTGTAGAATACTTAGACAGATGTAAATGAATAGATGAAATTTGTTTGTTCTAAAAGATTCAAATTTATTTATTAAATAAATGTTCTATTAGTATACAACACAGTGGTTTATCCATTTTAAATCTTGCATAAACGTAATTGAATAGATGCAATAAAATAGATTCATTTATATCCACAAATGCATATAAAACATATTTGATGAATAGGGAATTTATTTCTTATTAATTTTTTATTTATGTGGTTCACATAATCGAAGATTATAAAAATGAAACACAAGATTGTTAAAAAAAATTATTTCTAATAAAAACATATTTATTGTAATTACTTAGTACAATATACTTTAGTTTTGATTAAATTATTTTCTAAACACCATTTTTTTAAACATATTACATTTCTAACAGCACAAATATCATAATGATACATACAACAATATAAATCATCGCTTAACATATATTTTTGATGTAAACTTATTAAACTAGGACAGTTTTTATCTTCTAAATTAAAAACAGCGTTGTTTTTAAACATCTTCATTAACCATTCACGTTTTTCAACTCCTTTAACATATATAGATTTACCATCTAAAATCATTTGAATGATATTCTTATAATTGTGATGTGGTATATAACCCTGATTCCAGTATATTCCTCTATTTTTTTCAATCCAATTTACATGTCTTTGTTCAGTTTTTGTTAAATCATAAAATGGAAATGGTGGTTTTATTAAAAAGCTTTGAATGTGGTTGTTACAAATAATAGCAAGTTCTTTTAAAATTAATTCATTGTTATCATTTTTAAAACCTTGGATATCCACTATAGCGTTCATGATAATTTTCGAACTATATTACTTAATGGTTTATACTCTATGAGTCGATCGTTTATAATGAGACAAAATGCCGTTGTATTTTCAGGGATATCCTCAGAATTTTCTATTTCTATTCGAACATCCACCGGCCCAGTTTTTATATTTTCGTTTTGCCTTGTACAATCAATAACAAATAACGGAGCTTTTTCTTTAAATGTCATCAAATCAAGCAACGGATCCGCTGGAAGGTTGTAATAAGACTGACGAAATCTAGTGTACATTTCATATAATAAATTATATTTATTTTCATCAAATTTCAGATTAAGAGATTCATATGGAAAGTATTGTGAATTCAGAAACAGTGTCACGTTATTTATTTTACAGTGATCAAACGAAGAGCAATCTTTCGATTTATTATTTTTCCTATTGGATTGAAGACCAAATATAACATATCGAGGTTTTTCCAACTGAGAAGTTGTTTTAACAGACCAAGAATGTTTTGTAGTTTTAGGTAAAAAGGGATACTCATATAAATCCCAGTTTCTGAAAGCTATCTGTATAGGTTTATCTTTTTCTGAAAGTTTAAGTAATGTAAGTCTTTCACGATCTGATACTTTGATATGTGGTACTCGCCACTGTATTCTGTTTATTGTGAACTGTACATTGGTAGTGTCGTCTATTTTAACGCTATTTATATTAGTGTTACTTCTATTCAAAATAAGCTCATGTTTACAATTTATAATGATTTTATTATAGTCTTCAGCAAATCCCATTATTTTATTTAACGGAATAACAATATTAAAACACCCATCATTACTTTTAATTCCATTCAAGTTCCAACCCCATATAGCTGCAACTTTACTTTGCCCCACATTCATGGATACATATGATTTCATTGTTGTTGTTATTCCAACATTCTTAACCCGGTCTATTTCAATACCGTTTAATTCATATCTGATGTCTTGAAATAAAAACATAATAGCATTATTAGTAAACTCTACAGGTGCACTAAGAGATTTATGATCTTTACCAATAATCATTGCTTTTCCTTCTATGTTTAAAGAACTAGCGGATGGTAGAATGTAAATATCTTGTTGATGTATGGGAATCCGAATTTCATCATTTTCTTTAAAACTATTATTATAAGGGCTGTAAGTATGAATTTCGTAGCTTTCGATCGAATTATCATAGTGCGGTAACTCAGCGATCTTCAGTATATTCATATTTTATATCCAAGGGAGCGAAGAAATTCTTTATTTCTTTTTGTAAGCTTGTTCGTCTTCCAGGATTTGATACGTCTACGATCTTTCACAACTCGCGGTGTAGTACTACGTTTAATTACATTATTTGAGTTTTTATTAAATACCATCATTTTTGCTTTCGTAAATGTAGGCGTAAGTTAATATTCTCTTTTCTAAAGTCAATTCTCTTACCGTGTTCATCAACAATTTTTATATTTATCGATGTTATGATACTTTTACTAACTGGAAAGTAAATAATATTTTGGGGCTCTTCTTTGAATGGATAACCAGGGGGCACGTTAGGCTCGAATTCATATATAACGTGAGACGGTGACCCGTTAGTAAACGAACCGTTTATCAAATCACATTCGATTCGTATCACGGATGAGGATAAAATGTTGACTGAGTTTTCAGATTCATGCCATTTATTTGCTTCTAATTTAATATTTTTAAAACCCAACACACCACCTATACTGCTATCTACATCGAAATCTATTGTACTAGTACAAAATATTAAACATTTTAAAGTATTATTATTAGGTCTTATTTTTATATCACAGTCCACTGCTTTGCTTATAAGGTAGTCGGCTATGTCCAATAAATCATAAGCACCGTCTGGAATTATGATTTTTTTATCTTTTCCATAAGCAAAAGTATTGTTATTATGATTTATGTTTGGTATAGAATTAATGACTGAGAAGTAAATCAAGCCGCACTCATAATTATTATCTTCTATATTTAAAGGAGGTTGGAAATGCGATTCCAGAAGAGACTCTTTTCTGGTAAATGTTATTACTTTACTCATAATAAAATCTCAACCTCTCAACTCGCCTTAACTATTTCTTAATTCTAATTATTATTACAATTAAACCAAAATTTATGCAAAAAGTCTAAACTTAAATGCCCACAATTATAAGGATGGTCCTGCTGAATATTGTCATAGTTATAATAAATATTTGATCCAAGATATTTAATTAATTCCTTTGGCTGTTTTAAGTTACCGTAACTATCAAAATATTCAATATAATTATTATATTTCGCGTAGGCTACCCAATGAGTACCAGGATTTTTTGAATCATCTAAATTAATTATACCGCATTCCTTTTGGTAGGGATACTTTGGTAATTTATCTCTCATATACACTCCTCGGAAATGAAGTATATTTTTTTTTGAATAATTCATAATATCTATATTGGTGAGAGCCCTTTTGGGTAGCCACATTTTCAGTTTTTTTTATCAGATACATTTATTCCAAAACCTTCTTTATATGACTCTATGTTCAATCCTTTTCCAAAAGATAGAGATTGAACTTTTTTATTTTTCCTTTTCAAATCTTCCAAGCGTCTTTTCGCAATTTTATAATCATTAATAGCTTTAGAGATGCCAGCATTACCGCCAGATAAACTTCCACTAGCAGATAACCCGGCGAAAATAGGAACTAAAGGCATATAACCACCCGTTTTTGGAATGGGAATGATGCGAGGAATTGTTATATCTGCATTTGAAGCTAATTCCTTAGCTGCTTCCACTGCTAATTTTATTGCCATTTTCTTACATGTAGGTTTTAATTTATGCAGATGTTTTTTTGCATGTGCAATCACAAACTTCAAGTTTTTCTTTAAACCCGTTCCAGAACTAGATTTTGCACGTTTATTTTTATTATATCTCAAACCTGCACCGGTTTTAACTTTGGCTAACATCGCTTTGTTAACAATATGTGCTGCAATCTTTTCCCCTAAACTGGCATCAGGTGCCGTTATGCGGTTTCTTGCCATTTTCATCAGTATTATATCAGCTTTATGACGATCAGTTAAAGCTGAAGATTTTTGATAGGCGATGTCGTGTGCCTTACAGTACTCGTCTAACTGGTTAATTCCTTCTTTGTTCTTATGCAATTTTTCTGCTAACTTCGTACCAGGTCCGCAATAATTGTATCCAGGTAGATGAAGCTCAACGGGTAAGTGATTAATAAACCAATTTAAGACACTTGTCCTGACCATGTCCTTACATGTAATGAATATATTTTGTTAGAATGAACCCCTTAAATAAGTATTCAATTTAGAGAATGATGTTTGTCTTATCAATCCAGCTATTCTCAAGAGAAGGTGAACCCAACCACTTTACAAACACTTTGTTTCCCTTTCTTTTTAATACTTTTTCAATAAGATATATGTCTGGATGTTTTGTTTTCTGTAATTCCTGAGAATAAAATGATCCCAAAATAGGTTGACCTCTTATATCTTTAAGTAAATATGTAACAGGATTAGTTTTATTCTCTTTTATGATGGTAAATATTTCCGTTGACCAGTTAGGTGTATATCCCTTTTCAAATGTTCCTTTATGCTTACTTATACGCACAGAATCTCCAACCTTCAATCGCCTCGAACGCTTTACTAAATGAAACGTACGTTTATGCAGATTATATCTTTGTAATAAGATTTTCTTATTATTTCCATCGACTTCGCTTGGCTTCCGATTGATAGTACGATGAATAGTATTATTATAATCGTTAATAATGTTATCTAAGGTACGATCAACCCATTTATAATTTCCTTTTACAGCAAATTCTTTATATAACTTAGACTTTAATGTTCTAATGAATCGTTCTGCAATCGATGCTTTCTTTGTAGAATAAGTTGAAAAATGATTTATATTGTACGATTTAGTTAATTGTTTAAATTTATCATTATAAAATTCAGTACCAAAATCAGTTTGTAAGTTTATAGGTTTTCGACCTCTGTCTAATACTTTTTGAAATGCATTGCACACAACTTCTTTTTTTTTAAATTTAAGTGGATAAGCCCAGCCGTACTTTGAAAAGGTGTCAATAATGACTAAAATGTATTTATAACCTGAGTTTTCTTTAGAAAAGGATTGCATATCAATTAAATCAGCTTGCCATAGGTCATCTATATCTTTCATTATAACTTGTCTTCTCGGGAAATTTATTCTAGCATATTTATGTATTTCATTTATTACATCTACTTTGCTCATTCTTCTTTTTAGATTTGGCAAAGTCTATCAGATTTTCCAGATTAGTTAATCTGCATAATACGGTTGTGACTAAGTCATTTATAGCTGTAATTTTTTTATTGCAGTCGGTTGTTAAGTTATCAACATATTCTTTCGTAACACAATCAGCGGCATTTAAGGGTATATTTAGATTTGTTATTCTTTTATTTTCAGCATCTAAATTTCCATCACTTAATACTCTAAGAGCACAGTTATTTATAAATCCAGTATCATGAAATTTTGATTTTTTATTCAAGTAATGTCCAAATTTATCAACGTTCATGTTAAAGTGTTCGCTTTCAACTAAACAAGTGCGATATGTACGATTATTTTTATTCTTTAATGATACCAGCTTCTCTGAGTTCTTCTATTATTGATATTATCTCATTATCATGGCTAGTATTGCCAGCATTCTTTGATGCTATAAGCAATTTTAACCTATCAACCAATTCATTGGGATCATCCCAATAAATAAAATCTGTATTTGGTTTAAATTTCTTTTTAAAAGTTGATAGTTCACCGCCTAGTTTTGGGTTACTTTTAGAATCAAAAAATAAAGGTTTTATTATTTCTCGATACTTTACACCTTTATCTCCTTTAATTTGTCCATGAGTATGGTAATCCCTTTTATGTGCATTCGTGTGATACAATATATCTTTGTATACAAGTTTATCTTTATCTTGTATCAGTGACAAGTCAGGTTTCTTTCGTAATAATAGTTCTTTTAAGCCTGGAGTTAATTCATATGATCGCCCGCCAATGTTTGCTATAATAGTTTTATCTCCTGTTACAGAATTTTCAATTTTAGTAAACCGTACCTCGGAATTTCCAATCATTATATTCTTATCATGTTCCTTTCGTATTCCAAAAGGAATATCCATATTGTCATAAATATCGATGATATCATCTTTTTCTAATGACATATCGAGATCAGTATTTTTTGATTTGTCAAAACTGTCAATATTTTCATCATTATTAATAATATTATATTTTTCGTTTATAAATTCATTATTTTTTCCAGTAAAATTTTTATTTAGTATTAGCTTATTTAAATTACCGAGAGATTCATTTGTTTCTTTACTTACTTTCTCATCATTGTTAATAGGTTTGGGATTATCAACTAATATTTTCAATGGTTCTGTTATTGGTTTCAACATTTTGTTAAGGGTCAAATTAGTATTGTCATCGACGTCACGTATATGTTTTAATTTATTTTTTATAGCATGAACTGAATGTAATAATTGTTTTTTAATATTTTGCTCCATTATACCAAACTCCTGTATGTTAGTTTAAACAATGATGTGTGTAAATTAATTTCTCTGTGTGTTTTTCCAAATTTATATGTTTTCTTTACTTATAAAAACATCAACTTAACATTATAAAAGTGTCAAAACCTTTCCTATATCTTCCTTTATTCATTTCACAGTCTTTATTAATCACTAAGAAGCTATGAGGTTTCTTCCACACAGTCGTACATACTTCTTTAAATTTATGCCAAGATATGTCTGTATTAACGTGTTCTTCAAATACATGTTTTAGATTGATATCATCTTGCTTAAACAAAATCAATAAATTTGCATTGTCACGTAACAACTGTTTGGGAATTTTGGAATAAGTCTGTGTTAAATAAAAACAATCTAATTGCTTATGTCTTCCCATCGCGAAGTAGTTGCGTATGTTCGTTTGGTTTTCACAGACTACGTCATCGAAAATAATTATAGAGTTCGGTAAAGCATCATTTGGATGAATAATGTTACTACCATCAAATATGAATAACTTTACTTCTGGAATCTTTTTTAACACAGCAGCCAGAAATGCGTATTTAGGTTGAAAAGCGGTTCTTGAATACAAATATATATTTTTAAACTTCAATCCATTAGAATGCAACAGCAAACTTAGCATAACATTTGTTTTGCCACAATCCGATGGACCGCAAATTATACAGCGGATAGAATTGGGTAGAAGTTCACTCTGTTTCACACATGATTTGTTCTCACACACATCTATGGCATTTATATCCAATGAAAGGGGTTGTTTAATTAACTTCATTACGCCATTTGATTCATAACCAATTTATGCAGAGTATTTATAGGCTCTTACATTGTGAAAAAAAACTATATAAGTGTAAAACATATATGTATTATTGCAAATAAATAATTTATTAACAAAATCATTATTACAATTATTCACATTAGTAAATTTAGAAATATGAATGATTAGAATTTCACTTATTTCATCATACAAGTGAGAATATGTGTAATTTAAAACTTAAAACAAATTTTATTAATAATAGGTTTCAGACAAAATACCTAGTACTTATATTGTTCGTTCTAAAAAATAGTCTTTGTAAGGCAAGGTAAGGTTTCTATTTGATCAGTCAAAATTTGACGTTTGTCATCATTCCTGTTAAAAACTATTTTATCTATTTGCTGTGTATATAACACATGCTTTATAGATCGTATTATATTCATTTTACACCTTAAATCTTTATCCTCTTTCAAAGCATCTCTATACCTATTCAAACTTAAACGTTTACTTATAGCTTTTGAAATACCTTTCGCTTTCTTTATGTCACACTTTATACTATGGATGTAGTAAAGTTTGGCCCTTAAACCAATGAATTCTTTTATGATGTCACCTCCTAATTCATCCTTAAAAAGACCGGGTACTTTCTCATTCACTTTTGGGATATCAAATATATTTAACGGTGGATAATTGCTTGTATCAAAATTAAAAATATTTTTCTTAATATCTGCGTAAACATCTTTTGTTTCTATTAAGTACATTAAACTATCTGTATCAGTATAACAAAGTTTAGCTCTTTCGGAATAAAGTTTTTTAACAAAATTGTAATGAAATGCATAAAGGTGTTTCTTAGCATATTCTAATACTGTAAAACCTATATAAATAGGTCGATCGAGAATTATTTTTTCTTTTCCTAATTGAACTGCCACAAAATTTTCAGAGAATACTGATATATTTTTTAAATTAGGACGAGCAATCAATTTTTCAGCGCAAAGGGATTTATTTGTTTTATTATCACTATCATTCCATTTTGTGACTAATTTAACATCAACCTGTTTCCGCTTATTTTCAATACTTTTTCCAAATATAGAATTGTTTAATAATTTAAAAAAGTCTTTTTCCAATTCATTTGTTGCTAACTTTCGTAATTGTGTATTCAAATCAATATATTTTTTAAAAAAATTATCCTGACGAAAACATAATACTCGATGATATTTTCTTAATATCAGACCATTTTTTAGACATTCTTTTAAATGTATATAATGAATGACGTATTTATACTTATCATATAAATTAGCTATTAGTTTTGATGTCTTTCCTCCTGGTGGTGTAAACTTTTCAACGGCAAATGGTAAGTCTTTGTGAACATCGTGTAAAGTATCCGGATAGACAAGATCCACTTCTAAAATATATCCAAATTCAGAATCATCGGAAATATCTCTAGGATCAAAACATGCAATTTCCGTTTGAGATAAAAAGCGAAAATCTGCTATCGGTAATTTCTTCGTCATAGCATAGCCATAAAGATTATTGCAATCGAGATATAACAAATATGTACTTGGTATAGAATCATCATAATCTGGAAGATATTTATTATTAGCCTGGGCATGTCGAAGTGAACATTGCGCTAAACCACCTCGAATACCTCTTTCAATAAGTTCGTAAATTTCTAAATCGTTTATCAAATCTAACTGTATGCCGGTAGATAGTAACATTGCATCCCAACTTAAGCCAGGAGAAGACATATAATACAACGGATCTAACTTATAATAAAGCAAACAATTTTTTCGGAAATTCTCAAACAAATCACATAACAAGATAACATCACACTTTAAATAAAGGTCTGTGTACTCGCCAAGCGAATGAATATCAAAAATATGCCATATCATTTTAGCTCGTTCATACTCACTATCATTGATATGTTCTAATTTCAAACTATTATAAAAGTGTTCTTTTGATGGCAGCCGAATTTCCTCATATTTTTTCCATGAATCAATATAATCATAGGGATAAATTCCTTTTTTTCTTAACAAGTTAAACTGTTTTTTGTAGGGAAATTCTTTCATAAAATGAGCAAGGTCAATATCTGATAAGTTGTTACTCAGTATTTCTAAACTTGAATGCAAAAATTGAAACGAATCAATAAATCTCATTTTTAAGGTCTCATGATCACGAACTGGCACAAATTTTGTTATTGAAAGATATTTCTCTTTGCTTTTAGGAATAATTTCGATTTTTCCAGGATATTCGGCTAATTTTTCAATAAACATGTGACTGTCATATCCCAACAAGTTATGAATAACAATTGGAACAAATGAACACTCTTTATACAATAAATTACAATAAGAATGGGCTGCACCTCGGTACTGGCCAGTAACATGATCATGATCTCGAACTCTATCATCGAATAGTAATTGGTCGCAAATATGACAATTAACAGCATTTTTAAATTCATCTGCTTGCGTAATTGTCAAAGGTATCATTGGCTTCTTATCCGATAAAATGTTGTATATTCTTAATACCTCTTCAATTAAATATTGCACAAACTTTTCCACACAATCTGAACCTCTGTATGAAACGTACTTATTTAAACTTGAATCATATGAGCAACATATATAAAATCCGAAACAAGACGCTTGATGTCGTCTAACCCTGCGCGTGCGCTGAGTAGATGCACCATCAGCATCATCAACATGAAGCAATATGCTCTCAAAATCAGCATAAATGACATATTTCACTTTTTGTTTTCTTTCATAATTCTTGAATTTTAGTTTACTGTTCTTATCAGGTAGTTCAGTAAGTACTTTTGAACAACTATGTTGATTAAATTTAGTTTTATCATGATAAAATTGCAAACATCCATCACACAAAAACATTTTTCCCTTATGCTTACTATTCTGTTTCCGAACTAGACGCTTAAGATCTCTAATGAGACAATAGTGGCCAATACCAGTTTTTTCAATATATAATAAATTAATATGATTCATTTTTCTATTTTGAGTAACATACAAAGGTCCAGTCACATTATTTTTATTGTCTAAGCCATATACTTGAATACTTATATTACTGTTGTTCTTTTCAAATAAACTGATATCTTTTGATGATGGTGGAAAAGTTATTCCACTCGTATTAAGTATATTTGCATAATGTGGATATGAAGAAGTACGACATACATTACGTTTCGATGGAAACAAAGCAGCCATTATACACCATAGAAAACAACAATTATCATTATTTTTAATGTTTAAACAACTCTTCGTATTTTTTATTTTATCAGGTAAGTCAATGTACATTCCACCTCTTAAAGGATTATATTTATTTATACTAATTTCTAAGTGACTTATTGAATGAAAAGTCCAGCCAGATTCTTTGTTTTCGAATTCAGACATGTTACTAGTAAGCGTGTTAACAAGGTTATTATAAAAATAAGATAAATCTGTGCTACAAAACAATGTATCGTATTTGGTATTAAATGATTTCATTTCTAGCTCCTGAGTCTCGGGTAAAGTATAGTATGCAAAAAGTTCGAAATATATTTTAATACATTTGTGTTCATTTATTGTAGTTCTTATTAGATTTATTATTTTCAGTTTATTATCACACAGAAAGGAATCAGGATCGACATACTCCTTTTTCTGTGGGATATTTAAACGATACGTTACAATTCGGTTTTTAAAAGCTGTAGATATCAATTCAATATTCTCAGTATCAGTTCGGACTAAACATTTAGATTTGTGAGCTGTTGTTCTCAAATGATGTGACATTTTGTTTTTCGGTATAAAAATATTGCATTTTTCACATTCAATCATTATCTTATTCATTATCTTTATATTATCATTTTTATGCTTATTATATGCTCTTTGCGGTGCAACGAAGTTCGGCTCAGTAACTGTAAGAAATAAAACGCAAATTACAAATTATGAAATATTATTTATTTATACCTAATAATTACTATAACAAAACTTAGAAAAAAATTCAGACACTATATAAGATATAAAACTCAAATTAAAAATGATGAAATATTACTTCTTTTATTAAAATGTACCTAGATAATAATTAAAACAACAAGCCTAATATTCAGAACTTATCACTACTTACATAAATAAATACAGAAATGAATTTAAAATGAAATATTATAGGTATACAACAATAACGATATCATTAATTCTTATTTTTGAATAATATCGTTGAAAAATATTTTTAATTTGAATAATTTTATTCAAAAATAAGAATTAATGAAACTCGGGGGGCATTCCTTAAACTCCTTCCTTACGGCCGATATATATTCAGAAAGATGGCGCCAGGCCTCCGTGTCTGTATCGCTGCGATTTTTTACAGCGACAACGGCCTGACGCCATCTATTTATCGGTGGAGTGTTCTCAATTTCACTATAATTGTAAACTTTTATCTCCACGTAGTGGGTCCCCTGTTTGTTCTCGTTTGTCTGACGTGCGTGGCCGTTGGCCACGCGACGAGTGATGCAGCTGATTAACTGCGGCTTATTATTGTTCGACGCCTGCACCTTCTCTAAAGTACTACCTTCTTCATCAGTGTCGCTGCCGAACAGCTCGATAGCTGTACTTTTTGTCGGTTTCTTCACGCTCGTGGATGAGGCGCCTCGATCTGCCTTTCTTTTCTTGTCCCGCGAGACGGATGATGACGACGACGACGACGATGCATCCGACCGCAGGAAAAGAATATCTGCGTTCTCAGACCTGTAAAAAAACAATAAAATTAAATACATTTCAAATACAGAACATGAGCTGCAATAGCTAGAGCGAGAGAGAGAGACTGGGTTCGAATTCCACCAGATTCTAAATTTCGTATGTATCTGTGTTATAACGAAGTTATCAATGTTCCTATTTGTATAATAAAAATGCTTCACCATGTCAAATATACCAGTATTAGTATGAAATACAGCAGTGGTGTACTTATTTCTTTATTGTAATAGTCTATAATAATAAATAAACAAATTAATAATTCATATGACCTTATTACAATTTACTCCACTAGAGTAGCTATATTAATTACACTACTTCAGAATCATTAAAGTTATTGAATTTAGCACATTTATCCTACATCTATTTGCATGGGAATACATATTAAAATTATTTAAATAATTAAAAAAGTACTTACATGTTGATGGTTGTATTAATAGACGTAGACCGTAGAGGAGATATTTGTACGAAAAACTGGAGCACTCGAGGACTTCAGCGTGTGGCGACAGTAGCGATGGGAATAAACCTCCTACGTTTTAATGACAAAATATAACACGGGAAACGTGTAAATGTGTGAATAAAAATTTGCTTTCTTAGCAATATATATTCAAAATGAAAATATGATTTTCAAATTTAGCTCTTAAGTTGAAAAAATAAGGTCAGGGTTAGAATATGCATAATTTATAAGAATTTATACTACATCTCGCATTGGCTTTTCTTACTACCAAATCGATGAAGTTTATATGATAAAATTTTAAATAAACAGACGTACACAGCTATTATCTCAACAAATATGTATCGCGTATTTGTTCGTGTTAGTAAACGGTGTTGCAATCACTTTGAACAATGGACAGTTTCCGCGAAACGCTAAGCATTGATTTGGAAATAACCATACGACTATGCACTACAAAAACCATGTAAATGAAAAAAAACATAAATCAAGGTAATCCTTAAAATGTATATTATCTTATTCATTCGATGGTATTTTATGATCAACTGAGAAAAGCCAGTTGTAACGCCCACTACCTACCTAAGTACTAATAGTATAAATTTGCGAGTTTGTTTTTCTTGGCTTATGTTTACCTGCTTACCAAATAGAGTGAAAATTTACATCCATAGATATGTTGTTAACACAAAATGGGTAAATGTTCTTTCTTTTGCTATCCCATTAAAGCAAATGACTCCATATTTTGGAGTCTTTGTTAACCCAATGACCAGCAAAGTCATATTTTAATTTAACTTTAATTTTAACCACATTTTATCGCAAGTGAAAGTGGAGATAAAAAAGGCGAATGTTTTCAATTCGATAAGACTTAGTTTGAAATCGAATATTAGATATGGATTAATATGGACACACGTTTTTGATAAATGTCACTTACAAGGTTTTAATATAGCTCAAAGTTTACACACATTCCATAAAAAAACATTCCTATCCCTTTTACTCGTATAAAATTTTATATTATGCTCATCTCAGTACGGTTAGTCTAAGTTTCAAGATTGCAAATTCGATTCGAGCGTTCAAATTAGCGTCAAAGTAAAATGAACATCAATTGCATTTTGTTAGAGTTCAATTTCATGTATACATTCACGATCAGAGCTCCAACGAAAACGTATTAAAATTAAAAGTGATTGTACTAAATTTGCGACTCTAATTCAAGGTTTTTACGTTCATTTTAGTTTGATGCCTTGTTCCGATCAATCGAAACGAAATTTGCGATCTTAAAACTAATACTACAGGGTCCTATTGTTTGTGGTAGGTTTTGCATGTAAGTGAATTCCCATTTCCACGGATTTTCGAATATAACCCATAAAATAATGACCTTAAAGTAAAAGATTAAATAACTATTTTCCCGACTTTCATGCAGCGATTACGCTGAAGTTATCACAATACTTGTAACAAGCTTTCGCTCGCGACTCCACCTGTAGCGACTCGTACCTGAATTCACATATTGAATTATGGAATACATTTGAAAATATCGTTGCTCCAAATTTCATCAACTGTGAATTAGTAAAAGACGGGTGGACGAACACATTTTCGCATTCGTGGATGTCAAACAAACTAACAAACCCATCGATTAACTTTAACAATAATGTAGTCCTTGTAATATGATTTGTAGCTAGATTTGCTTGCCACCATTTTTAAATTAGTTACCAAGTTTAGTTCACAAAAATATTCAATGTACAGACAAATGTATCCAATCAAGTTGTATGTTAATAAAGTAAGTGCTAAACTGTGTCGAAATTGTGGTCGAAATCATCGAGTCAGGCGACAATTCGACGAAACAATGCATGTGTGAATAAAAAAGCTTATTCTGGCATTTAGCCCGAATCAAGAAATGTTACGAAATCAAACCTCTTTTATTTTTGTATTGTTTGTTGTTAGGTACTAACTTAAAATTAATATTTTTAATATTTTCATTGTTACTTTGAAAGCTAAGGACGTGTTGTGATGTCTTCGGTAAGTAAGCAAAATTTATAAACTTAAATCAGGTATTCTTATTTTATTTCGACTTTTGGAGATAAAAAATATTCTTGTTTTATATATCTCCAAAGTAAGCATCAAGATTTTCTAATTATTGGTTTATACCACAAATAATTCAGCAATTATTTATTTCACTGATGAATATTTACTTTCTTTTAGGATCAGGATCTCTTCAATTTTGTTGAAAGGGCGCGGACTGAGCCGAGCCGAAAGCGATCTCGGCAAGAAGATACGAGTAAAGACGACAATAACTACAATTATATAAAAGTTCCTGCTCGTGGTGGAAAAATCATAAAAATAGAAATATACGATGTGAAGGACAATAAAGATTTAGAGCTCAACGTTTCGGCACAACACATCGTCAAAAGCAATATTTTCGACGATGTGTACATAAAAACGAAAGAAATTGTAAACCTAATATATGAAGATTTAGGAAAATCAATGAGCAAATAACATGTTGTATAAATTTAAATTAATCTAAATTGCAATAAATGATGATGAATTATGCAAATGTTTTATTTCTTCCATTTATGTTTATTTTTACTTGAGTTTTACAAATTCAAATTTCATTGATTAAATTATGAATAGTTCTGATGTGACAAGTAGGAATTTATTTTTATAAATGCATCCTATCTGAAGAAGTGATAAATTAATTTTAATCTTTTCGAAGTATTAAGTGTGTTTTCAAAATCATGTATTCATTTACATAAACAAAAGAGCATCATGGTATATTCTAATAGAATGTAACATTAATATATTTAATACATACATGATATTTTCATTCACTTAAAAAGACAAAATCCATCTTTAAAATAGATCGTATTCATGCAGACATATTTTGTTTAATTAATAAATTTTTCATCTATTTGAATATACAATTAGTATCATTTATTCATTAACATATATTTAAATAGACAAAATGCATCATTCAAATAGATGTCATGCGTTGTATTTTAATACTCATATTTCGTTTAATTAATAAATTTTTCATCTATTTGAATATACAATTAGTATCATTTATTCATTAACATATATTTAAATAGACAAAATGCATCATTCAAATAGATGTCATGCGTTGTATTTTAATACTCATATTTTGTATAATTAATACATTTTTCATCTATTTTAATATACAATTAGTATCATTTATTCATTAACATATATTTAAATAGACAAACTGCATCTTTTCAAATAGAGGCAATGCATTTTATTCAAATAGAACACCTTTTCAATAAATGATTTTCATCTATTAGAATGGACAAAATTCCTCTTTTCAAAGTAGTAGGTAGAATTGGGGTATCTGGATCTCCTGTGATCCAGATGCCCCAATTATACCTACTACTTACAGGTCTTAATTTATCGTATTTTTGTGATTTCTGAGGTCTTTTGGTTTCGATTATAATTGTCTATAATCGAATTGCCAAATCTATATTGATTTAGTCATTGAGTAAATATGGCATATAGTGGCTTTTGGGGCTACAGTTTATCCAAATAATGCTGCTGGTACTGCCAGATTGTGTGCATTGTGAAAACTTGCGGTTCCATGACTATTATGTGACTTATCTTACTTCTTACTATAGTATATCCTTACTTATATTATAAGGATCTGACTGATGAGAGTGATAAAACCAGAAGCGGAAGATAAGAAAGCCGGAAGCCCTATACTTGAGATGAAACGTAGGCCTAAGCCCCCGTATTCACAGTTAGGCTCGCTTGGGTCCAGGTGCGGTCATCAAATTGTAAATTTCGAATTATACAGAGATTATCTTTAAGAAACACATCTAAAGTTGAGATCAAAGAAGGGTATTTCCAAAAGGGGCTGCACCTTAATAGATACATAAATTTAGGAGCAAATAAACATAACCGTAAAATATAAATGACAATGTGTGGCTTTATGTCTAAAAGGCGATGCGAAAACTTATTAAAATTTTCTAATTTTGAATTTATTGGAGAGGGGGGGGGGGGGGAATGCGTTATCAAATATTGGAGTTCAAGAAGTGTTTCTTCTCAATGGATATTGAATTTAGGAAGTAAGCCTCCGCACTTCGAAAAATTTAAATCTAGAAGAACTGACGACGCATCCCTTGTTAATGACCCATCATATACATAGGTACCATAAGTTGAATTTTGAATTTACCACTATAAAGTTTTCTTATTTTGCTCTAGTTTGAAGTGGATGGCAGTATCTTTAACGGATACTAACTGATAGATCAATTCCGACTGTTTTGAAGACTCACGGTGATGTTCAATTGGAGTCAGTTTCAACTGGATAAAGAACGCTTGGTACAGCTCAAAAAAGGACGCATTATCTTTGTTATTTACATTTACAAATGCATGTTTACGCTTTAACCAATTCGGAAGCGGAATGTAAGAGTTACCGTTTTCAGAAACGTACGTATGTACTCTAAGAATTAATTTTCCTCCATTGTCCATCCGCTGTCTCTCCCTTGAAACTCCTCACATTTCCTCATAATGTCGGAACAGGTTTCGTCGTCGTAGTAAAAAGATAAATCTGATGAAAGTCGTAATGGATGTAAGTGTTGTAATGTATGACATATTTAGTGTTGAATGATTTCAAATTAGGGATTGCAATCCGGTATCATTTTCAATCCGGCCGGATTTCACCGGATTGACGCCAATCGGAATTTAAAATATAAAAAAATATGGAAAATAAAATCACTTTTAATTATATGTTTTGGTATTAATTGTAATTTTTGTACTAAATTAAATTATGAAACTATTCTAAATAATAAAGTAAGTAATCAGTCTGACTCACTTATTGCTGTAAGTATCTGAAATTACTTAAGTAATAATACTATTAAACTCTTATTAATAATCTACACAGACTAAGTTAACAAAACAGTTTTTTAAATTTGTACTTATAAAATCAACTTCAGTTCATAATCCTAAGAAACAATAAAAAAGAAGCATTTATTTTTTGCAATGCAAAATGCAAGTGAATATTATTTCTGTGTCTGAAAAAACGATCTAAGAAAACATATAGTGTTGATTGTACTGTCTCTTGTCCTAATCTGCTTCTGATGGCACTACAAATATAACCTGCAGCAGAAAAAGCCCTTTCTGCCTCAACACTGGTTGGCCTAATCGCCATTAAGTAACTGTAGATCAGCGATAAGTGTTTTCCTTTTACTCCTTCTACTTCATACGCAGTCATTTCCTTTTTAAATATTTTCTCATAATCTGTTTCTTTTTTAGCTTTAACTTTCCCCCTTTACCCTTTTTTTTTCTTGCAGGATTTGATTTTCCAGATCCTCTTTTAATGTAATGTTTTTTTCTATTGGCAATAATGACATGGACTCAGTATCGGAATCGGAATCTATATTTTATATCATCACTTAAGAATCGGCTTATTATTTTTTTCATTTCCTGTCGCATGATATTTTTTTAGGCATAAAAAATGTATCGTCAGCTTGCCTCAAATATTCCTCATATTTTTTTGGATTATGTAAGTAAGTTAATATGCCAGTCACTATTGTGCGACGTTCTTTTATTTTTTCACGTAGTGCGTCAGATAGATCATTACTTAAAACAGTATCTTGTTGACCCAACTTATCTATAATAAATTTAAGAACAGTGTCAGCAGTAAGAAGGGTCGATTCTCTTCTGCATAATGTCTCGACAGCAAGTTTGAATGGTTGCAAACTGGTGATCAAATCTTTCATTATTGACCACTCGTGGTCTGTAAATTTTACTTCAGATTTTATATCTAATAAAGCTTTTTCGATGCATACCTTCATATCATAAAATCTTTCAACCATAGATAAAAGGCTGTTCCAGCGCGTGCGGCAGTCCAAAATAAGTTGTAATTCTTTTCCTTTTTCTTCTCTAACAGACTTTTAAAGGTATAAATCATCTTTGGTGGGTGACTTTCCAAATAATTTTACCACTTTCCGCACTTTTTGAAGAAGGTCATTGTATTTAGGGACCATTTCGATACAAGCTCCATGATCATCCGTTCCTATTATTACTGACATGTCTGTTGCACCTTGCTTATCATCCAATTCGTCCATGTATTCACTGTCATCATCATCCGTTTCAATAGAAGACCTTTTGATGGGATCAACTTCGCTATCAGATTTTTTGCGGTACAAAATTTTGACAACAGCTAACTGGATGTCGTGAGCGACGCACAATTGATGATAGCACGGTAATAGTGTGCCAGCTTTAACCATAACGCTTGCGCCGTCCGTGGTCATACCAATTATGTCAGAATCGAGATCAAGACCAAAAATCTTCAGGCGGTCTTTTACCAAACAGACAGCGTGCTCTGCAGTACACGATCCTTTAATTCTAATTAAGCCAAGATTAAAATGCTTTTCTTGGTGATGAACATTTAAGTTTAGATACCTATGGTTTTTTTGGGATGTCCATTCATCGAAGGTCAACCCAAATTTTTGATTCTGCTTCTTGAGATATTCAAATTCAATTATCATGTCAGCCTCTACGGTGTTTGCAAAATTATTTATCATGGTTCTTACCCAAGCAGCAACCAAGCGTAGTGAACACCTAAAAAGCAGCCAATAACGCTGTTTTACAGCTTTATAAGAACGTTGAAAAGACATCATAGTGTTATAATGTCGGTTTAGGAGTAATTATTCAGCTCTAACTGTATTAAGTCTGTATTAAGAGTCAAAGTACGCTTAAAGTTCTAAATCAGTGTATGATAACTGTCATGTACAGCTTTAAGTTTCCTGTAACGCTTTAATCTCATTTTAGTATTAAAGCTGTACAATAGCTGCATTTTGCATACCGTCACTTACTTAATACAGCTTAGAGCTGTATTATGGTGGTCCTCAAATCTTATTTCTGTATTATGAAGTAGGCAAACTCTCTTCTACAGCTTCTTTTTATGGTGTAATTGTACACCCTTTTACAGACGATAGCTGTCTAATTTCGGTCTTTGAGAGTAATAAACAGCAATAAAAATAAATGACGCCTATAGTACAGCCTTAATCTGTATAAGTGACAGAGTCGCCATTTTGAATTATTGCAGTGCATATGCTGTATATTTTGTGATTGTTTTATCAATATGTGGAAAAAGCGAAAAAGATTTGGTGCTATTAGAAGAAAGATTGAACAGGAATATTTAAATATTACAAATTATCAACAAAATGAAATTACTGCCGAGGAACATAAAGATATTGCAACAGATCAGATCACCTACAGTCAAGCGTCAATAGCGTCGACATCTAATGAAAGGGGTTCCGTAGAAAATATTGTGAATGATCATAGTTATATCAGGTGTAACTTATTAGCTTTACCTTCTGCAACTGATGACGACATTTTATCATGCAGCAGTTCAAGTGACGGCGAAAGTGAATATGAAAAAAATTTATTATTTCGCCAACAAATACAGAATTGGGCCAGAGAAAGAAACATAGCTCAAGTAGCATTGAATGATTTAGCTACTATCCTAAACTTAAGATTTCCAGTAATTTTACCATGCGATGCCAGAACAATTTTAGGTACTGCAAAGCAAATACAAATCAAACCAATTCAAGGAGGTGAATATTGGCATAACGGCCTAACTAAATCTTTAAAAAATATATTAGAAAAACGGGTTGACGTTCCGAGTAAAATTTGTTTGAATTTCAATTTTGACGGTCTTCCAATATTTAATAGTTCTAATAAAGAGTTTTGGCCGATTTTATGTACTATATTTGAAAGACCTGATGTAGAACCGTTGGTGATTGGTATTTATTTTGGTGTTGGAAAACCAAAGCAAATTGACGAATATTTAAATGATTTTGTAAACGAAATTGACAACCTAATTAAAAATGGAATGTACGTTGAACAAATCAAGAGTAAAGTATCTATAGGAATAAGATGTTTTATATGCGATTCTCCTGCGAGAGCTTACATTAAAGGTAATAGAATTGAAACAGAAGAATTTAAGTAAATCATTATGCATAAATATAAAAAGATTGCAATTCACTTAAGTAATGCTCCTACTTTTCTTTCACATAAGTAATGAACTATGAGAATAAATATGAATAATATAAATACAAGTCACTTTGATAATGGTATAATAATTTATTTTTCAGGTGTATGCAATTTTAATGGAAAGCATGGATGCTTAAAATGTGTGACCGTAGGAGAATATTCACATACATCCCATACAGTAACTTTTCCTGAAATGAACTGCCGTCCGAGGACTGACCAAGAATTTCGTGACAAAAAGTATGGACATCACCATAAAAAAGACTCACCTTTACTACGATTAGGAATCGATATGGTTGAAGACTTCCCGGTAGCAGATTCTTTGCATCTAGTCGACTTGGGCATAATGAAACGGTAACTAGTTGGTTGGCGCAATGGTAATCTTGGAAAGTACATAACTAAATGGTGTGCCAAAGATATTGAAACAGTTACTAATTTTCTTTCTGAATGTAAATTGCCATCTGAAATTCATCGGTCAGTGAGAGGACTAGATTGTCTTTCCCATTGGAAAGCATCTGAATATCGATCATTCTTGCTTTATTTAAGCATTGTTATACTTCCACATGTGATGTCACATGATGCATTATGCCATTTTTTGACGTTTTTTTGCGGTATAACAATATGTACTAGTAAAAACTATGTTCATTTACTTCCGTTGGCAAAAGAGTTCCTACAGTATTTTGTTGAACATTTTAAAGACTTTTACGGAGTAGATTATATTACAAGTAACGTTCACAATGTGGCACACGTCGTGGATGAAGTACAACGGTTCGGTTCGCTTCATACTTTCAGCGCATATCCTTTCGAGAACAAGCTTTATTTAATTAAAAGGATGCTTAGGCACGGACACAAACCTCTTGCTCAAGTGGCGAAAAGATTTAGCGAAGATTTAGTAGCTTCAGAAATCGTACAGAGCAGAAAAAAAATCGTATTTAATGAACCCTTTGTAAGTACTAACAATAAAAAACTAACTGCACTACATTTCAAAGACTATTAACTGTCACCAAAATCGAAAGATAAATATTTTTTATGCAACGATGGTCAGGTTCTCGAGGTAAAGAAAATATATATGCTTGAGAAAAAAATAAAAATATGCGCTCTTATAATTACAGACTTAGCAGAAGTTTTTGAATCACTAATAAAATCGTCATATTTGAATATATTCAAAGCCAAATTGAATGCCTCTGGGCAAATTGAGACCATTGTTAATCCTGAAGATGTAAAAATGAAACTAGTATGTATAGAACATAAAAACCAATTATATTTTATACCCCTTTTGCACACAGTTTGATAGAGAAATAAAATTCGTTATGATTTATATAGATTTTTTATTTTTTATCAGTTCTCGCTAATAGTCATACAAATACAATTGCAATACTCATTGCAAAGTAATTTTCTACATATTATCTATAAACCGTGAAATTTAGGTAGAGAACCATGAATATAAACTTTCACTTTTTTTTTTCAAGATAGTGTAAGTAGGCCCCCTACTTACTATCTTGAAAAAAAAAGTTGTTTCATACAAATTAATCGAATAAGTATTGATATAAGTAAGAATGTCATATATTGTAATCGAACAGCTGGCTTTTGAATATGAGCTAGAGTTAGTCCCAAAGTAAAAGATTTTCATAATCATGAATATAAATTGCTTCACTAAGGGAACCTAATAACTAAAACTTCACGGTTTATACAGGGTGTAAATAAGAGTGTAGAAACTTCCTGAATTTTACGTTTGTTTTCAGGGGAAAATTGTTTAGTTTTCATTTTTAATTAGCTAAGTATTTAAATTAAAGGCTATAAGGAAGTTTTAGTAGTTACTTATGTGTTTTTGGTAAATATTAAACTAACATACTAAGTAAAAGACTATGGAATAAGTTTTGGTATATGTTTTGTCTTAAGGACAATCACAGTCACAAGATTATGTATCTTCTTAAAAAATAGGTTAGCTTAACAGTTTTTTTTTCCATTCCGTCAGTCTTATAATATACTAATTTATAATAGTTTAATTACTACTTTGTCTCATAAGAAAATCACAGTCACGAGATTACGTGTGTTTTTAAAACAACTTAACTCTACGTTTTTTGAACCGATTTAGATAGCTAAACAATTTTATTATCTATTAACAAAAGGATTCTTCATCCTCCTCTTGTTCAATAGGTTCTGCGTCATTTGCTATATTTTCAGAGCTTTCTTCGTTCGTTTCCATATCATTTTGTATATCCTCTTGATTTCCGGCGTTTTGGTTTTCTTGATCTCCAGCTCTTTGATTTTCCTGATTTTCGGAATTTTGGTTTTCGTGTCGTGGACCAGTTTTTTTTGTCCTTATTCTTTTTGTAGAGGCTCTTTCGTTCTTATTTAGTTTCCTCTTGCCAGAGTTTTTTAACACAGACTTGAAAAAATGTTCGTTATCAGTCAGGGTGTAAGTGTCATCCCAGGACCTTACAAGTTCAAAGAATAAATTAAGGAAGTTTTTGTATTTTTTCAAACCAAATTTGGTCTCCTCGCTCTTCCTGCTCCCCCCTGTTCAAGAGCATTTACACAAAAATTCCCTAGTTACAAACATGTCTAGTATTTTATAGGCGCATGTTGCCCCTTTGCCCTCTGATTTTGGACATACGAAAGAATATTGCGTTAAAAGTTTAATTTTATTTTTTTTGTCCAATAGAAATGACTCCATCTTCTCTAGGTCTGAAATAGAGTCAATAGGTTTTATGATGAAAGCTTCACTATCAAATCTAAGTTTGGATTCGGCCAGTGAAACCACATCTGCATTTTTGTTCAGATCCTGCTTGGAAAATCCATCGTCTAATTGTACCGATAAGCTTGCCAATTTATGAAATATTTTTTTTTTGATTACTTTCCAGAATGTTTATTTTTTGTTCCATATTATATTGATTTTGCAAGATTTTTTGTAGATACTGAATAGTCTGATTACTATCATTATTTTGCTGGGTTTGAATAGGAATTTGAGTTTCAAACTCATTGTGCAAGGTTACCATGCTGCCCGAATTTGTTTCTACATCTGGTTCATTCACGACGTATTGAACAATATATTCCGTTGCAGTTGAAGCGTCCAGATCGGGATGTAAGGGTTCGAGTATTTTGGTTGAAGCTGATGAAGTGGACGGTAGAGTTGGTTTCTTAAAAACCTGAAACCAACCATAAACAACATAAAATAAATATTATCAAAAACATCATGAAATGTTATCAAAACTGCAAAATATTTATAAGTCTAATACGGAATGTAAACATTTCAAACAAAATATTCATATTGAATAGGTATAAAGCGCGCCGGTGCCGAACCACGCGCCGCTTGTCAACGAGCCTGAGTCGCTGAACGATCGTCAAATACCAAATATGGCTCTGTGCCTTATTTATTAACTCATCACGAAACCTCTAAAACTGCTAGACCCATAATTTAGTTTAAGTTAATTTAATTTAGTTTACAGTTAGTAGACATTCGCGGAAAAAGTAAGGATTTTGCGATGAGCTGGCATTAAGGGGCTCTAAAAGCCCTCGCAAGTTTTAAGAAAATCCTCAATAAAAACTACTTATTCTAACCGTGCAATGGCGGGGAGGTTCGTTTAGTGAACATATAAAATTTAAAGTATAAAAATGCAATTGGGTGCGGATTTTGAAAATTTGAGTACGTCTGCTTACTTGCTAAGATATACCACACTATTAATCAAAATAATATAACAAGAAAAATATACAAACCAACTGCTCTGCTAAAGCGTTAGAGTTCATGTTTTCTTTTTGAAATTGCACTTTATTGTTTTGTATTTCTCTGTCGGTGTCAGAGCTGTATCGTTATGAGTCATAGCTGCATACCTATCTCTATTGATCCTCTTTTAGCAATTTGCAAATGCCACATGTAACAGTATCCTTTCTTTCTTGAAGCATCGAAAACAGTGAAGGTATACACAGGATATTTCCGTTTATAATGGAATATTCCTACCTCTGACTAAGGTACGCCTAAAACCTTTTCTAAATCAAAAATTGCTAGAGTGAAGTTTGCGTTAAGATTTTCCTTTTCTGAATTTTTGATTTCACGAATTCTTTCTTTATTATGTATATGTTTTGTGTATTTATCTTTTAATGATTCCTTATGTTCGCCTTCTGCTTGTTCATAAAGCGTACAAGTACCACATAAATCTTTCTTAGGATGAAAAAAAGAATAATTAAACTTTGTATTAAATATAGTCTCATACTGCCTTTTGGTAGCCATCTTAACATCACTATAACCTGTCTGTTCTTTGAACCAATCTGTGTATAAACGGTACATTTTTGATATATTCAAAGTTTCGCATAAATACTTTCTTTTGGAAGATTTTCTAACTTTTACTGGAAATAATTTTATGTGTGATATGATGCTTTCTTCTGTGGGAACTGACATTTTGCGTGGTCGATTGTTATGTTTACCTCTACAGTCAGTTTTGTCAGAATCACTATTGTATTTTTCTATAGCAGTGTAAACCATTTGTTCGGATATTTGTAAAGTATTTAGGAAAAATACTTTACATACACAGACTTTATTATTCTCTAATGGCAAATAATAACTTATAGTTTGAGTTCGGTTTTTATTTCGAACAACTTGAAGTTTTTTGACAGAATCTGACATAATGTATTTAGTTATAAATTGCCATTGCAACTCATGGTCACCTAATATATAAAATGTCTCCAAAATGGCATTCCTTTTATTATAGGAAAACGTTTCACCACATTTCGATTTGCATTTACAAGAAGGTCCTACCGATTTTGCAAGGAACTGCTTTTTAGAATGACATCCAACATAGGCTTTTCCAGAGTTTTTTAAAGTTTTGGATTTATTGGCTATCCATTCTTTTTCATTTCGGCGTCGCTTACGGGCTAAGTCGTTTGTGATAGAGAGAGAGAGTTATCGTCATCATCAGTAGGTTCAATAGAACTGCTTGGCAGTGACCCTGATACTAAAATTGTAGTGAGTGATTCTGATTCAGATGTACCTAATACTTGTAATGTTACAGAATCTTCATTCTTCACTATACCTTGTTGCCTTGGGCTTTTATCGCTATTTATAATTATAACCATCTCGTTGGGGCTTAAATTAGATCTATTTTGAGGCGTTAAAGTCTTATTTATATCAATATTGAAATTTTTTACATCGATTATGCTATGTACAGAACCTTTATTATTCTCAATAGGAACTAATGTTTCATCGAGGTTTCTATCATCTGAGTCTAAAATAGTATTATCTTCCTGTATTGTACAATCAAATAGAGTCGGCGTATTCGATTTACTTTTATTGGCATGAATAATATACCCATCTGGCGAAGCAACAAAATCAACATTGTCTAATATAAAAGAAAGGTTTGATACTGATGTTGGTGTTCTTATAAGCTGGTGATTAATAATGTCAATATAATCTGCACCTGAACTGGATAGCATTTCATTTTCAGTAGAATTTTCACGAGTTAGGTTTACTGTTTGTAGTTCACATAATATATTATTATCAAAAGATGGTTCCTGTACATTGTCACCTTGTTCGCCGTAAGATGTAGTCGGCACGTCATCTAAAATATTAACAGATATTATTATTATACTTAAATTAATATAAAATAATACAACAAACTCACGTTTTACAGATTGGGCAGGTATCTACGTACCAATTAAAACTTTTGTTGCTATGCCGTCACATGGAAAAATATCAGGCATTTCAACATCATTATTATCTTCAGACCCTGTAATGAAATAATTATTGAAAGTTAGTAGTAGCAGAAAGAAGAAGTAATAATATTCAGATAAATCACACACGGCCATCTAATCCCATACTAGGCATAGCTTTTAGGTAGGTACCTATTATGGCAACCAGACCCCCGGACACAGAACAAAATAATATAATCATGCTCATCACTCAAAGATTTGTCCTGGGTGGGAATCGAACCCACAACCTCCGGCTTAGCAGTGAGGGTCACTAAACACTAGGCTAATACCTACTAACTTAAGTTAGGGTTAAATTAACAGACCACACTAAGAGTTTAGACACGATCATAATAATAATAAGGTTCATAAAAATATTTATGGGAGGCTATCATATCTGAGCTCATACGAATATGAACAATAATAATAATTATGTACTATGTTTATAATACACAGAACGCATGATACCTAAGGAGGTGGGTATTTAACTAAAAAATTAGCAGGTAAGTATACGAATTTCCTCCTTTTAAATTTTTATTTCAATAATATACCTATTTACGTAATAATATAAAAAAAATACTTACCACTTTCCCTTCCCTCAACCATTTTAAGAATACTTCTAGCACCTTTATGCCGATATTCCATGGTTAAATTTATATAATATTAATATTATTATAATTATCACAGAATACTAATTATGTTTATTATTAATAATTAATAATTATTGTTTGTAAACAATAGAATACCGTCACATCCCAACGACTTCAAATTACGCAATGATTGATTATTGTGCATGATCACGCCGCCCGCGCATAGTAACTTGTAAAAACTTGTCGAAATTCGAGCGGAAAAGACAATAATAACCAAATACTCTATTAATAGAAGGAGAAAAAAATAGTATCACATTACTACATGTTTTCAAATTCATAAAGAATATTGTAATAGGTGTTTACGGAATTTATCTATGATTTATGTGGTGTGGTAATTATTGCAAGATACACATTGTACCACATAGATTTACCTACTGTTAAGGGTTATAGCTAATTAAATTACACGTTTCGTCATAATCGATTTAGTTTTACGATGTACTTCGGCCATATTGCTTTGTTTGGGAATATTACAGAGTGGGGTTTCAGTTTGTATTAAATTGAGAGGAAGTTTAAATGTTGAGTGTGCAGCAATTCCAGAAGACGTAACCGCTAAGGCGATGCCGCAATAGCTTCTCACTTTGGCCAGTAGTAAGTTAATAAGAAAAGTCTTTCAATATTTCTGCATGGTGAAAATGGGTGAGAATTCATTATATTCTTTTGTATTTACAAACATGTAACTTCTTCATGTTACTTCTTGTTCGTTTTAAATTCGTGTTCTTCACATTTGCTTTCTTGAAAATGGTAGAGATTTTCTTTGATAATGATGGTACTGCCACCCCTATACTCGGCGCGGCGAACCTTGATCCCTATGACACTGACAGCTAATGTCACCATATAACATTGTAGTGGCGTCACCATTAAATTGGGATCATATTGGGGGTGTCTAAAAATGCCATTTATAAATTTTTCGTAGCTTTATACCATTAGTAATGATATTCCGTTGATATTTTTAACAATTATTAACATTTACAAGAAGTTATCTCAATCTGAATTTATATTTACGTCCTGCAAAACTTACGTCGTGTGACGTTTATCGACTAGGGCGGCAAGTATCAATAAAAAAATGTCGGTAATGGAAACGAGTGCACATTTTTTTTTCATACTCACATTTTAGTTCATATATTATGGAATGGAACAGAATATTACGATCATACCATTCATACATACACACATGATTATATTATACCCAAGAAAATTAAAAAATAACAGCTATAGGACAAAATGAAATGAAATCAAATCTGTTTAACAATTATTTATTTACATACACAGGGTTTGCATGTGTTCCTTATATAGTTTACAGTGAAAGTACTCAGCGCTGAAAGCGAAAAATTTTTTTTTGTGATTTGTATGGGCAAGCGCCACATGAGCTTCCCCATGCAAATCACAAAAAAAATTTTTTGCTTTTAGCGCTGCTACTTTGCCAGTGAACTCTATATAAGGGACACTACACCCCTAAAGTATTATCACTTACTTTTGTTACACTTTGTATTTTATTCTGAATCTGATAATGACATGAGTGTTTGCGTCTCAGACTCGGAATCTGAACTTCAACTGCTATCACCTATATTTATCAATAATGGTTGATCTTCAAGAGTGTCGTATCGCACATCTCGATCCCAATCATCGTAGCAAAGTTTTTTGGTCTTTTCTACGACTTTCCTCCAATTATCCGGAGTCACTTCACTACAAGCTTTTTCTAATAATGTCAGCATTTTATTGGCTGTAAATGGCGGAGTGGTGTTAAGTATGGCTGCACAACCTGAAACAATATTTATTTTGAGTATGATGCAAAGTAAACGAGGGAGATTGATTGAAGTAAAACTAAACTCGCCGGCATATTTAGCGGAACATAAAAAAGAGGTCCATAATTAAAAAAATATGGTTTTATTTTAAAATCTACTTACTACACTTCTTTTGTTATTTAAAGTTTCATTTGTTTTACTTAAAATCAGACCACATTAAGAACAGATTTTGCGAGTAAAGGCTATTTGTGAAAAACGGTACATTTTTGAACTTTTCATGTAACCGGGAAAAGTGAAATTTAATATTAAAATAACAATTAATTAAATTATAAAAATGGTGATTAATATCGCGTATTTCCTCCACGTGCTCTTATTAAAGTTTCTACCCGTCTAGGCATACTGAGAATGATGTTATCGATAGTCTCCTGGGATAGTCTCCGCCATTCCTCAACTACGGCGATTCGCAGTTCTCCCACGTTGGCAGGAGCTGGAATTCTGAACTTAACTTTTCTTTTCAGCAAGTCCCAAACGTGCTCTATTGGGTTCATATCCGGTATCAACAGATACTTATTAATTACCAAGAAACAGAACCGACCCTAACATCGGTGTGCTTACATGGGAGTTTCCGGGCTGTTAAAAAAACACCTGAGTGTGGATCCGCTGGATATTCATAATATTTCATACATTGTGTGCTTAATTAATTTAAACTTACTTATTTCCTCTACCCAAAACATATATGTTTCGGCTGTTACGGGAGCTTTAGGATTTTCCCTAAGTATGTTCTTCGCTATTTCCCGAACTAAAATATTGCGATTTTGTTCTCCCAACGGCTGCAGCGTTTCTTTAAGAAGCTGTAGGCTATCGGGAGTTTTTTCGAGCAGCGTGATGAGATTCTGAAGAAAGGGAAGATTGTTAGTATTGGGTGTATGGGAGGGTGTTTGAGTTTAAGAATAATATTAACTGATAGCTGTAACTTAAATTGTGACATAGGGAACTAGATCGGCACGAATATGTGCTGCTTGGAGATGATAAAGCCAAATTTATTGGTGTCCACCAACACTCCCTCCGTACAATTCCACAAGCTTATCAAGACCGTCACAAACCTGTAAAAGGCGTGCAATAAGTAGGTCTCTGTTTTTAGTTTGTACGTAAATTGTGTGTTTAATAAACTTAGTCACTTACTTGAGGATTTCTTATGGAAGCCTTCCACTCATGAAGCACTTTTTAAAATTTGGCTTGTGGGCCAATGGCTGGTATCAGCAACCGGATTTGCTCATCATCAAGCAAAGGCAGAGCTTCTATGTCAACTTCATTTTCTGTAATAATACAACTTTATAATTAAATTAAAGTCTTGCTTTCAGACAGCAATCTCAACACAGATTTTTATTTGTAAAATTGATTTAGACTTTACCAGTCATGCAACAAGGACGGCGATCTTTAAATAAATTATATTCGTTTAACGTAATTTTATGGATGTATAGATGTTAATTTCTTACAGAAATAAAAAAAGCCCAGCTAATGAATTTATATTTCAATTAACTACATTTATTAATATTTTGCACACTCATATAAGGTTGTTTTGGCTGGCTTTACGAAACGAACTAATTCTGAGAACTTTAACCTAAAATGAAGTAAGTTGAAATAACAAAAATAAAAAAACCTTATTATGCAATGTACCTAGACTACCTATAGTCCGCGCACGAGCTCCGAATGTTAAATAAATGACCTAGAAGAGTTGTTTAAAGTACAAAACAATACTACTATGCTATATCGCAAAATTGAACATGTCAAGTTCGGAACTAGTGCTGGGAGCGAGCTGGATATGGAGCGACGATCGGGGGTGGCGTACAGCCGTCGTTTCTTCAGACCGCGGTTCCTCGGAGCTCGTGCGCGGACTATAGGTATGTATCTTATGTTTACCTGTTTACGACGTGCGAGCTCTGCTACTGTCTAGTCTAGACAACACAACACATTACTTGCATATTTCACATGGACTCGACAATCTACTGTCCTGTCAGCAGCTCGCACCATATAAACAGCTCATGCCATTCAAGCTACTTACTATCATGGTAGCTATATATATGTAACCGTATGATTGTAAAAACCGTTAGATTATAATCTAACTCGCGAAATTCTAAACTGTCGAAAGATCGTAAACTGTTCAATGTTCTGAGTGTAAATTTTTGAAATAATCATTTTATTTACGTTTTCTTGTCTCTTTCTTTATAGGTAGGTTTAGGTTAGGGTTCGACATAAATGGGGCCGGGCACTTAGGTTTTATCGGGTTTAAATATGTATCAGATTACAATCTACCGGAAAATAATGCGTTAAATTCTAATCTTTCGACAGTTTAGAATTTCGCGAGTAAGATTATAATCTAACGGTTTTTACAATCTTACGGTGACATATACATGTAACTATCGTGGCTATCTACGATATATATGATTTATTTATTTCATGTAGGACAATTTGTGTCACTTATGAAACGTTAAGACTACCACCGGTTCGGAAAGCTGATTCTACTGAGAAGAACCGGCAAGAAACTCAGCAGTTGCTCTTTTCGTAGAAAAGAAAAGGTTACAATATGTAGACAACACAACACATACCTTACAAGTATTACACTGACTTGTGGGTGTAATAACCTCGACTTACCAAATGCTGTTTATATATATCTAGACTACGTTCGAACCTTGTAAATGGGTTAGCTTAGTTGTGAAAGAGCTGCGTCAAAGGTTATATTTTTCGAGTGCATGTACTTAAGTACGAGTGTGAACTAGCCTACACAGATAAAAAGGATTTCTTCAATCAAGTAAATAAAATTTCTCGTGAGTTTTCGTAAATTCAATTAAATATTCATTTAGGGTGAGAAATTAGAACTTAAATTTAAAAAGAGCTATTCTTGGTTAAAAACTTATTTTTTCTCAAAGATTATTTTAAGGACGAGAAAAATATTTGATTTGAGAATATTTTTACTCCTATTTAAACAATGATTGTTATCTTATTTTAAAATCTTACATTTCTTCGTTTTAAATAAAATTTACTTCCTTTGAGATATATTTTACTTGTGCTGAAATGAATTAATGTCTGTATTTAATATTTTCGTTTCTTCGTTTTATAGCCACAATGTTTCTTTTGAGATAAATTTTACTATGAATTAATTTTCTTCAACCAAAAAGAATATTGGTTGGTTGAAGAACATTCATTTTAAATAATTGATACAATAGTTTTCTTACAATAAGCATATATACTATCTTGAAATAATTTTCAATTAAATATTTTCTTGATCCAATACCAACAAACTAAGAATATTTTATGCTTTATTTTAGTAACGGGAATTCTTGGGTGTAATAAAACTTTTATTACATTAAAAAAAACCTTTTGTTAATCAAAGATAAGTTACTTTAAAATTCGTGCGGCGTACCTAAACAATTTAGGTATACCTACTTTTTGCCGCGCAATCGCATGCGTCGAGAATCGACTTCGAGATACGTCATCGCCGATCATCCATTCGCCATTGTTTAATGTTCAAATCAAAACGTATTTCGTAACGTATCTCTTTGATTGTTCACTTTTATTGCCTGGTGATTTACAAGTGGTTAGTGAGTGCTATGGAGCTGCCAGAGCTGTTCAAGGACTGGAATATTTCAGCAGAAGTCATTCAAACATTCATTGGTTTAGTATTCAATTGTTATATTTAGCTACGCAAATTCTGAATTTAACCTAATAACGTTTTATCGACACGGCAGTTACTTAATTAATTAGGCCTATAGTTATACTAGTTTAAGCATTTTATCTTCATTGTTTACAGACAACGGAATAACGACAGACCTCTTAAATAAATTAACCCCTGCAAATTTCAAGGAACTTTGTCCTCATATGGGGACAAGAATTCTGTTACAGGAAAAAGTTACAGAGTTTGTGACTGCTAATGTAAGTACCTACTATCTAATTGACCACTATATAACTAATTTTGGTAATTATAGTTATGTTATAGGTTGAACTATTCAGTGAAAGCATGAAAGCTGTCAAATAAAATCAGGCTTTTGTAAGCTTGGTACTTCCTTGCTATATTTACACTATATCTACCTATTGTTAACAGGCTCCTACAGAATCAGTTACAAAAGAAAGTGACGAAACAAGTGTTATACTTGGGCTAGATGATATATCTTTTTCACAATTAATTCAACCTGCAGTAATCAGTGAAACTAAAAGTGTTTTAAACTTTGACTTGCATACACTATTACGAACCACCCCAGGGGGAAATAGTATTCTCAAATTTTATGAAACAAATAGCCTTCTCAATTCAAATAAAAGAAACCAATTAACCGACATCATAATAAAACATATTTACACCCATATTATCAACAGGTAAGTTTATTTTAAATTTCATTCATTTTAATCACTGTATGCCATGACATATTATTCATCACTAATATACTATGTTTATCATTGTATATACTGAATAATTATAATCATTGTACACAAGTTTTTGCTGCCGCTTTGCCTGTGTGTATCAGTTTTATACAAATCCCAAATTAACAGTAATTTATCAGGGATATACAATACACATACATACAAACTTTTGCCTTAATTACACCCACTTCTGTTATAATCTTTCAGCCGAATAACATATGAAGATTATAACATCTTAGCTGCTAAAATTATTACATTGTTCCCAAAAGAGACTGTCGGAACTTATTTTACTCACCCTATAAAAAAAAGAGACTCCTTAAATGGTCATTCCACAATTGCAAGGGGAAAGCTGGTTGACAAAGTGCGCAATCTGTTATATAAATACGGTGATCGTAAAAGAAATAACAGTTCTAGTTCTGATGCGCCACCTTCAAAAGCACAGCATTTAGATTTACAGGGTTTGTATGCCAACATTTTCAGATAATTAATAACTTGCTCTCATCCTGATTTCAGTAAACTTTTGTGTCATTGTAAATGTTTATCTTATGTATTATATAGTAATAAGTTAGGCTAGCTAGCTTTAAGTTCTTTTGTTTTGTTTTCTATTTAAAAAATGTATTAATAGAATATTTGCCTATTTATTATACTTATATTTTTCAGTTTTACATAGCCACGACCTGATATGGCTAAAACATAATTCTGAACCATGGGATGAAGTTCTACAGAGATGGAAAAATACATTTGACTTAAGAAAAGACAGTAAATTTGAAAATATTCATGACTTTTATTCGGAATGGACAATCGTATATGATGCACGGAGCGATTCATTGGTAATCTTAAAAATGTTTAATGGAGAACTTTGTTATAATTAACCAAGCAAAACGAGGTCTATGAGTTAACTTAGGTGGATTAACTGTATGTCTGTCTGTTAGAGCCTTATTACTTCTGAATTAATGAACAGAAATATTTCAAATTTTCATATAATATGTTAATCGACAGCCCAATGTAGGTAATTACATAAAAAAATATAAAAATTGTTATTTGAGGGACCCATAGATGCAAATGGAGCAAAATTTTTTTTAGTTTTACGTAAGGTTGTGGGGTATCATTGAAAATAACTTTTTGAGTAGAGCTCAACTTATTGTAAGTATGTTTTTTGTTACAGATAAACGCGGATTTAGATTTATTACACCCTAATAAAGGGTTAAATTTCTCACCGAATTGGGACACATTTTTTACTAACCTGCTCGATCTCAAATCTACAACGGATGTAGCTATTTTAGAGATTATACAAGAATTGCCTAACATAAGTGATGACGGTAAATAAGTTTGTGTTGTAATTGACTTTAGTGAAATGTTAGACAGAGTGTTGGTTGCTGCAGTGGATTGCACGTGTCGTCGCGGAAGAGAATCGAAATAAAAGCGTGAGATACTATTATGTCGTTTTATTTCTTCATGAAATAAGTACACAGACATCAGCGTCAATGGATTAAATTATTATATCTCGATAAAATAAATTATTACATAATTTAGTTAACTAATACAAATTGAGACGGCACAAACACACAACGGTCAAATTAGGAATATATATAATAAAAAAAAGAAGTAAAGATTTTGACAGGAGGCTTGTCAATGTCAATTATGTCTTAAGTCAAAGAGTCTGAGCATACTAAGCATATACTAAACATAGACAAATAATACATTTCTAACACTCCTCCTTATGCTCTACATCAGATCAAGTTAACTCTACTACTAAGAGACGACTCTATCTAACATGATGAGCAGATCATATATGTACAGAACAATAAACACACATAAAAAACTGCAAAGCCCTATAAAAAAGTGAACTAGCCTCAGCCAACATAGTAGATAGGTCGTAAAAAGAATATTTCTCTGGCAATTTACCTCTGGTACTACGTACAGGGCGCTGTGAGCTAGACGCATCGGTAGTACTTTCCGATGTAGTCGGCTCTCCTCCTTGACATACAAACTCCGGTTCCGGCAGAGAAAAAACTTCATCACCTTCACCGGAAGAGCTGCCTTGGCCAGTACAGTACTGGTCAGATAGCGGGGACCACGCAGGTGGCGTTAAGTCAGCATCTGAAACATCAGAGGATCCATTAGACCTATCACTAATCTTATCATTAATATCACAGTTATTCTCATTTAATTCTAATAAATTTGGAATGTCATTATCAATTAAATTATTTGACTCATTATTATTAAAAGTACCATTATCATTAGAATTTAAATTGTGATATAAAATTGAATTATTTTGATTCCTAAATTCAACCCCCTGTGTGTGGTTTACATGAAACTCGCTTTCAATAAAGGAAACATTCCTAGAATAAATGACAACGCGAGGATCAGATGGGTCACTAAGCCTGTATCCCTTACAATTCTCACCATAACCTACAAAAATATAAGGTTTAGCCTTGGCATCGAGCTTTCGTCGTTTTTGTTTAGGAATATGAGAATAAGCTACACAGCCAAAAACGCGCAAATGACTTAGATCTACAGAAGATCCAGTCCAAACACACTCAGGAATACCGCTTGATAACGCGGTGGTAGGGCATCTATTTTTTAAATAAATTGCTGTCATGACAGCTTCCCCCCAAAAGCGATTAGACAAACCAGATTCCTGCAGCATAGCGCGTACCTTCTCAAACAATGTCCTATTGACACGCTCTGCCACCCCATTCTGCTGGGGGCAGTAAGGCACTGTGGTTTGATGTATGATACCTTCCTTCTTAAGGTAGCTAGTAAGGTCATTATTGCAATATTCCGTGCCATTATCTGTACGGAGTATCTTAATAGGCAAACCAGTTTGTTTCTCAACCATATTCTTAAAAGTAATAAAGTGGGAACTTACTTCATTCTTAGACTTCATGAGGTATCCGAAGGTCTTCCTCGAATAGTCGTCAGTAAATGTCAACAAGAAGCGGGCTCCGCCCCACGATCTGACTTGCAACGGCCCTGCGACATCGGAGTGGACCAACTCCAAAAGAGAAGCAGCTCGCCCCACACTTGCCCGAGGAAACGATGCCTCATGCATCTTGCCTGACAGGCAAGAAGTGCAGCTGCTCAGGCAGCCGTCTTCCTTCTGAAAGACTACACCTGAACATTGATCCGAATCCTTAAGTATATGCATACCTGCAAAATTCAGATGGCCTAGCCGCTTGTGCCACAAACTTGATGACACATCGGCAGCACTGTGAGCAATCTCTGTCCCCTGCATACACCGAAGGGGAATGGAATACTCTGGGGGTAAGAACCTAGCTTGCTTAGACTTATACTTGTAAATTCCATTAATTTTACTTGCATAGAATAATTGGTTGCCAGTAATTTTAGCTTTATCATAAACTGTACACCCATCTTTGGTAAAAACGACAACATAACCATTATCAGTAATTTGATTAACTGAAATTAAATTATTAGAAAGACTAGGTACAAACAATACATTTTTCAGCTTAACAGATGAAGAAAGTGAAACATCACCAACAGACTTACTGCACATATTTTGGCCATTTGCCACAAAAATACTACAGCACTTATCCCTGGCATGCATGACCAGCTTCTCGTCCTTAACCATGTGGCACGATGCTCCAGAGTCCATTATAAACTCATTAGAAGCCGCTACAGTTGCTGAGAATGCTGAGGCAAACATAGTGCGGTCCTCTTTTGCATTCTTTTCTTCTTGATCTCTTCTCTTCTTAAAGCATCGCTTCACACTGTGGTTCATCTTTTTACAATAAGCGCAGCCGGTATTCTTCTTCATCTTGTTTGCTACATAAGCCGCTGAATTGGAATCAGTACTGCGTCTGTGGTCTTCCTGTTATAACCGCGTTCTGACAATCTCGCTTGTGAGAGTATTGGTTAAACATGCTGTTTCTAAGCTTGAGACTATAATGTCATATTCCTGAGGCAATAAGATTTCTGCCACTTCAGCATCTTCAATGATTTTGCCAATATCAGCGAGTTGCTGGACCAAGCGCATAACACCATCAATGTTATCTGACATCGTTGGAAAATGGCTATACTCCACGCGATGTAACTGGCGTAGAAGAAGTACACGCCGATACAAGCCTTTGTCCTCAAAACTGTCAGCTAACTTTTGCCATGCTTCTTTTGCTGTTTTGCAGCCCCTTACATATTGGTATAAAGCCGGTTGTAAACTAAGGCAAATTCTAGCCAATGCTTTACCATCACGAACAACATCTGTATCAGTGCCCTCCACGCAATTCCAGAGACCTTCTAAGACCAATACCATTTTTACAGCAAATTTCCAGTTAATGTAGTTGGATAAGCCCTCAAGTATTTCGATTTGGGTTATGTTTGTCACACCATTGTTGCCGCTCATATTTGATGACGCTGATTGAGACATCGTGATTATAATTAGTACTCACAACAAATCCGTTTGTCCTTCTGCGAATTTCTGGGTCTCGTAACCTGTTAGACAGAGTGTTGGTTGCTGCAGTGGATTGCACGTGTCGTCGCAGAAGAGAATCGAAATAAAAGCGTGAGATACTATTATGTCGTTTTATTTCTTCATGAAATAAGTACACAGACATCAGCGTCAATGGATTAAATTATTATATCTCGATAAAATAAATTATTACATAATTTAGTTAACTAATACAAATTGAGACGGCACAAACACACAACGGTCAAATTAGGAATATTTATAATAAAAAAAAGAAGTAAAGATTTTGACAGGAGGCTTGTCAATGTCAATTATGTCTTAAGTCAAAGAGTCTGAGGTAGAGCATAGACAAATAATACATTTCTAACATGAAATACCTCTATTTGTTAACAATTCAGTAATCAAAATTTTTATTTCTCATTTAGCGAAACTTCCAGCTCAAATAGAAATATTGGGGCGTCTGGTGCCTCCGCGAGGCAGATTATCTAAAAAAGTCAAGTTCACTACAGAAGAAGCTATAGAATCTATATTCATTTTAGCTAAGGTAAGTTTGATATCTATTTATAATCAGTCATGCAGTGGCGTGCCTAGGGTCCAAAACCAGGTCAAGCCTGCTATATATTTTCTAGGATATTAAAATCTAATTCACAACTTACCTAGGTAGGTACTTGTCTACTGTAAATTTGTGAAAGAAGCGCTTTATATTACGAAAACCGAAACAACATCCAGCTGAATTCATAATATACCATATTCATGAGATACCTACCTATAATCACAGAATCCAGACTAATATTTTAAATGCGAAAGTTTGTCTATCGGTCTATCTGTCTCTATCTGTTTGTCTGTCTGCTACGCTTTCACGGCTCATCCATTCAACCGATTTTTATGAAATTTGGTACAGGTTTAGGTTGTATCCCGGGGAAGGACATAGGCTACTTTTATCCCGGAAAATTAAAAAGTTCCTGCGGGAATCAAAAAATCTTAATAATACACAGCGGAAATAGTCGCGGGCATCATCTAGTAATCTATGCAATCACCAATCAAAACAAGTAAAGTCATTTGTTTCGTAGGCTGATCTTATTCAATTGTATTTTATGCATTTTTCTTGCAAATTTACTTTGGAAATACTAACTATGGTACCTAGCCTACCTTCAGGCTTTATACTGCTTTTCGTTGCGTGTCCTCAAAAGAAAAATCCGTTCACCATTCTTAAATTTTGCACACATTTTCGATATATACCTAGTTAATGAGTTGACTATGAGATACGATACGAGAGCTTTTATTTCATCTGAACTCATTTCTTATCGAAACATGAATATCACAAAATCTAAACGCGAATGTTAAACTTCAATGCTTCTAAATCTATTCAGTTACACCATTTTTTGTGTGTTTACATTTTACTCAAAAACAGAACTCGCTGTTTCGCAAATCGCAAGGCGTCACTTATACGTACTTCACACTAATTGGCGCTACAATTCTCACGAAGTTCACTAGCTTGCCGCGAAGCCGGGATTATTGCTGCATACAAAGTTACTATATTTATATAGAATATAAAATATAGTCGATTTAATAATTTCGCAGCAAGAGCGAAGATAGAATTGAAAGCCCCATTACAAGCCAATGTGAGCGAGCGGGATGGGACATTACATCGGAATCGTAGTCTACAGCATGTTTAATTTTTTTTTTTCAGTCTGCTGGGGACATCGATGCAATTATTGCAGAACAAAAAGAAAAAGCTAGAGCAAAAAAAATAGCTGTTCAACCCTACATAATACTTCAAGGGACCCTCCTGGCATGCTCGTCACCATTACTTGTCATTGATGAGGTTCGATACCAATTTAAACACATTCCTAAGGCCTTCGATTTATTATTCAAAGTATACCATGTCCTTGATGCCCGTTACCCAAGGGCGGGTGATTACTTGTATTTAATCATACAAAGGTGTGTATACAAAATAACGACAAAATATGATAATGTGGTTTCATATATAAGCGATATCTTGAGTATAAGTAATTAATTAATTATTACTAGGTTTTGTCCGTTGATTTTTCGGGATTTTATCCCGTGTTAATCCATGACGTGATAGAGTAAGAAACTTACAAACTCACATTAATTGTAAGTTAACAGGATTATTCAAGGCACCGCCTATAATAACAATTACAATTTCTAAAATGGAGTTTTCTAATTTGAATTGTAACTACTGTCGCGAAAAATTATAAAAATTTAATCATTTTATTTTCCATTTAGAGACTGTGCATAAGATCAATAATTACTATGTTTGCCCCTTGCAAAACTGTAACAGAACTTATAATAAGAAGAATCGCTTTAAGCAACATTTATCAGTTTGTTACAATTCAAATATTTTGGGACAAAATTGTAGTTTAGGTAGTCAATATTCAAATGTATCAGACTCTCAAATATTACATGAAACATTAACGAATGAAACGAAATCAAACGAAAATAATAAAAATGACAACGCGCGCATAGAAAATGAAGAAAAAAATAAAAGTAACGATTACAACAATTTTAAAGAAATTGTTAAATCTTTCATAGAAGTATTTTCATGCCATCTCTATGATATAATTAGTTTACCTAGAGCATTAATTCAAACATTTGTTGAATTAATAAAGAATTTAATTATCGATATATGTTCAAATATTCGTGATACAATAAATAAGTATGTTCCATTGGAATCTAAAAACATATTGCAGGAAGTAATTTCAGATTTGCAAAGTATATTTAATGACAGATACTGAATATAAACGCTTTAAACATTTAGTGGATAAGTCATACTATTTAGCACCTGAAAAGATAAATATAGGGTATACCAAAGATAAGAAAAAAGAAAATAATAATATAATAATGACACTGAAAGAAAGAAAAATGTATATGTCCCCCATAAAATTAGTTTTGAAAAATTTTATTGAACTACCTGGAGTATTTTCTAATATTATAAGTTACCAAAGACAGCTTTTAAATGAAACTAATGTGTTAACGAATGTAATTCAAGGAACGCTTTGGAAGAATCTAACGGATAGCAATAATGAAAATGATAAAATAATAAAAGTACCTTTAATTTTATATTTTGATGATTTCGAAAGTGGCAATGCTCTAGGCAGTCATGCTGGTGAATACAAATTAGGTGCAGTATATGTTTCTGTAGCTACCGTTCCACCAGACAAATCGAGCAGATTAGAAAATATTTTTTTGGCTCAATTATTTTATTCAAAAGATAGAACTATGTTTGGAAATGAAGTTATTTTCAATAAATTGATTCAAGAATTAAAATCTTTGGCAGAAGACGGTATTACAATACAGCATTCTGATCAGAGTGTTACAGTAAAATTCATTCTAGCTACTTTGTCTGGAGATAACTTAGGTCTCCACAGTGTTCTGGGTTTCTTTGAAAGTTTCATGGCTACAAATTTTTGTAGATTTTGTTTGACCACAAAAACTGATGAAATGAACTGATGATGGAAGATGTTCAAAATCGCTTAGGAATTAAAGAAAAGTGCGTTTGGAATAATCTGCCTGATTTTCATGTATATAATAATGTCACATGCGATGTAATGCATGATCTGGTGGAAGGTGTTCACAGAAATGGCATGGCTCTTGTGATTGCGGGGTTAATTGAGAAAGGGTATTTTTCTCTAGATCATTTGAATTCAAGAATAAAATATTTCAATTATAGCATCAGCGAAAAGAATAAACCTCCACTAATAAAAAATCAGCACTTGTTAAACAAAACCGTGATTATGTCTGCTTCTGAAATGTTATGTCTTACCAGAAATTTTGTTTTGATAGTAGGTGATTTAGTTGTTGAAGATGAACCGATTTGGTACTATTATTTATTATTGCTTGAACTTACCAACATACTTATGTCACAAAGCTTTACAACGGATTTAATAGAGTATTTAAAATGTGTCATTGAAGAACATCACCAACAATATCTAGATCTATTTAACAACAAGTTGAAACCGAAGCATCATTTTTTAATTCATTATCCAACAATAATTAAAAAAATCGGACCACCAATCCTAATAAGTGCCAAAGCCAAACATAAAGAATTAAAAAAAGTATGTCAATCTATAACATGTCCAAAAGATCTTCCTCTATCAGTGATGAAGCGATGTCAACTAAAACATAGTTTTCGATATGTTACTAAAAAAGGGTTAATAGATACAATTTCTTATGGAAAATTTATATTTTTAGATAATAATGATAACGAAAATTGTATCGTTGATTGGTGTGAAGTTAATGGCACCAAGTATAATGTTAATAATGTTGTGGTGTTAGATATAAAAGATGATATCCCTGAATATTATTTAATAAATAATATTGTTGTTAATCAAATTACTAATGAAATAAAATTTAACTGTTTTTATTTGGAAATTTTGTTTTATAGCAATCATTTAAGAGCTTATAATGTAAATCTAACAACGCAACATAAAACTATAGCTTATGGTGAATTGTACACAAATTTAGTTTCTCTAATTTACAAGGTGAATTTGCTTTCATATGTAAAAGTTGATTTTTGAACATTGTTTTGAATTATAAAGTAATTCAAACTTTTAAGTTTCGACATGAGTGGGATTGATGCCGACAAGCTACTTCTAACTGGAGCTATCAGTGCTGGCAGTTCTCGTATTCAGAAAAGTCGTCGGAATTTCTTTAATAACATCACAGCAACTTCAGCTGTAAGTTATGGGTTCAATACCAAACGTGTTAAAACTATATATATGGTGGTTAAACTTTGGCAATTATGTAATTTTATTCTTCTGACAAAATATAATATGATCCTATGATCATTTTACAATAATATTATACAAATAAAACTATTTATTTAGTAAAACTAAATAGTTTTATTCGTATAATATTATTGTAGTAGTTAGGTTTTATCGGGTTTAAATACTTATCAGATTACAATCTACCGGAAAATAATTCGTTAAATTGTAATCTTTCGACAGTTTAGAATTTCGCGAGTTAGATTATAATCTAACGGTTTTTACAATCTTACGGTGACATATATACTGGTACGAGGCCCTATTACAGCCACAGAGGTGGTTATAGTAGGTGCAATGGTAAGTACCTACAAGCAATCCAATACCCAACAAGGAAGATTCATGTAATACAGTGTCCCGGCAGGGACACACATCCACCAAATTGTTAGTGTAGGTACAATGCATGTAAGTAGAAGCAATGGCATACCTACCCAAAGGAAGATTCACGTAATACAGTGTCCCGGGCGGGACACACGAATTCACCATGAATTTAGGTACCTACTTCATATAAAAAGCATATACCTACTTAGGTACTATAAAAAAAGGGATAAGTAAATTTAACGGTCTATGCAGGCTTCGACACAGTGTAACGTGAATCTTCACCACAATGTACCAAATTTAAAAACAACAAGCACAAAATAGGTAACACGCATCATTCAGTAAAGTGAGGTTATTACCATTAATTAGACTCTTTAGACTTGAATGGACTCTGACAAGTCATCTCTGAAACATAAAATCTTCTTCAATCCTTTTAAAACCGGTGGGAATGTAGTAAAGTAGGTGCCTACATAGGTATCTACTAGTTACTTACCAATAAATTTATCGAGGTATTTATCAAACCCCTATTCCTTTAATAAATTTTCCATGTATCTTCAAAAAAGGAGGAGGACAATTAACACAAGAATTACTCACTTTAATTTTTAAAACACGACTGACTCATGCACCGACCAGTTGACTAATGCATGCGCCGGCGCGCCGGGAGTCGGCCGGATCCGTGTCCCCCAAACTGTCAACTGAGAACTCTCAGCTCCCGACCGACCCGTAATTCCGTTTGATTCTGAGTATTGCCACCCTCTGATTTCGATTTTCCCCGAACTCCTCGTGAAATTTCCCCAAATTCAGCATTTTTCAAAATGATTTCCCCTAAACATTTACTCTAAGAATGAAACACAATCACTCACTCACTACAGCCCATTAACGTCCCACTGATGGGCACAGGCCTCCACTCTCATAGGAGAGAGGGAATTAGAGCTTAGACCCACCACGCTGCTCCAATGCGGGTTGGCGGGCTTTAACGACTATTATCATGTTAGTGATAATAACCGGGACCGACGGCTTAACGTGCTCTCCGAGGCACGGGGGTGGAACACCGCCAACTTCCTAACTCCGGGCTAGTACTGGGAATTAATAATCCGAAAAACCCGATACTTAATTTGGCCCGACCCGGGACTCGAATCCGGGACCTCGTCGGCCGCAGTCAAACATGCTAACCACTAGACCAACGAGGCAGATAGAATAAAACACAAATTGAGGTAAATTATTATGTAAGTAATTACTTATTAACTTTATTATTTCTTTAATAATATTTTCTTTACTTCTTTATTAAGGATTATTTACATGAATCAAATGCTTGGGAGTCATAGTAAACTGCTGTAATTATACTAGCTCAAGTTTTTAAGATCTATTGTTAAATGGTGATAACAAAAAACAAAACCCGGCTGAGTTTGTTGTGGGCTTCTTCTCAGTGCAGGGCGCGTTAGAACCCTCGTAAACTTAGTTTTAAGTCGACTAATAGTTATCACCAAATAGGGGAGAGGTGGTATACTTGATCCCTGTTTTGGTTTTCTTTTAGTAATTCGAACCATTTTTATAAATCTGACTTTCTTTTAAATCACAGATGTATTTCCGTTCAATACTACTGATTTAGCACCAATACAGACCTTCTTATTTATTAAAATAAACGACAAAAAGGGTTTTTTTAAAGTCCGACACAAGGATCAAGTAACCCTCCCTATGGGGATACTTGATCCCGGTGAGTGGGTTGTATGATCCCGGAGGATCAATCATCCCACCCGTCAAAGTTTCAGCCATAGGCCTACCTAAATATGGAAATTAAATAAACTTAGGTCTACTATTAATAAGTTGTAATTAACGATTCGAAAGATGAGTAGGTACAAAATGAAAACAACATAAAAAAAATGAAAACACAGACAAAAAATAAATGGGAAAATTATTCGAGAAGTGGCACGGAATAAATGTCACGTGTTTTTGAAAATTTCGTCGGCTCCGGCAAGTGTCCCAAAATGTCACCCCACTCATAAAATATTTCGTCTTCCCTTGCTGGCCACTTCCAAAGCCTTCCACTTTTTTCCATTGCTTTTATTGTAGCCCCGTTTTCATGTATTTTTGTAATTTTTCCTGGGTATGACAAACCATTGTAAATTGCAACTACAAATTCCCCTACTTCTTTTCTGATGGGCTCAAAAGCTCTATGACCCTCGCCATCACTGCATAACTCTTCTTCCCCTCCTGACGATGATGGAAGTGGAGGACATTCATCAGAATCAGATGAGGTGTCATCGTCAATTTTTTTTAGTGAAAAGATTTGTCTGACTGTTTTCTTGGTAGGCCTATTTTCTTTAATCTTCCTTTTCATTTCTATCTCCGCTATCTTCGCCAACTTTTTATTTGATTGTTCTTCGATGGCTGCTTTTTCCGGAGTATCGGTTAGGATGCGAGTACGTCCTCGCTTTCTCCCGCGCGACGACTGCGAGCGTGGACCTGCCTTGGGGTAGGGCATGATGTCCTGTGGTGAAAAGTGCATCGGCACTGATCCTCCAAGTGAGGATGGGGAAGCGCGTTCACTCACACTGCTGCTTTGTACGGGCTCCTCAAGTGGAGAAGGGAGAGGGCAGTCCGACGCTATCACACTTCTCTGTGTTGGTTCTTCAAGTTGAGAAGGGGGAGGGCGGTCCGTAACTAAACTGGTCATGAACTCACTCTCCGTGAAAATGTCGGCATTTATGGGCCATATTCCAGCCGCCCTGAAGCCACTAATTATATTGGTAGGCACCATAGCCCTTGGGAAAGCTTCCCCTAACAGTTCCGAAACGTCGTAGATTGTGATTGTTCTCCCGGGGTGTCTCAGCATAAAATTTGATGCTGCCTGAGAATAAAAGGTTTTTAAGGGGCCAAAAACAGTCCTGTCTAATGGCTGCAGCTTGTGGGATGTGTGTGGTGGAATTGTGAGAAGAACGATTCCGTTGTCTTTTGCGTAGTTGAGGGCGTCGACAGAACAATGACTCTCGTGATTGTCCATGATGATGAGGTGTTTCCTATCAGCGTTGGGTTGAACATGACGAACAAAATGCTTGAGGAATTTTATAAAACTGTCGCCCGTCATCCATCCACTAGGATGAGTAGTTGCATTGCTGCTAGGAGGGGCATGATTGAGGAACCTATCCTGCCAGTTTTTTCGGGGGAATATCATGTATGGCGGGATGTGGCCCCCGGCAGCGTTGATACAGGCACAAACGGTAACCAGCTCACCTCGTTCGGCCGATGTCATTTTTCCTACTTGTTTGGAACCCTTAACTGCAATAATTTTGCTGGGTTTATGGACAGTTGTTACCCCTGTTTCGTCAATATTCCACACCCTTTCGGCAGTAAATTCGTGCTTATTAAAAACTGCAGTCAAATTTCCAAAAAATTCCGCCACGGTGTGTTTATTAAACGCTGTCGCTCGCGCCAAGCTGGTAGGCTCTGGAGTTCTTAAGGATAGAGTTTGCTGTCTCTCCAAAAATCCACGATACCAATCGCGACCCGCCTGTTGCGAGTGATCCCATGAAGAGGGGTATTTCATCTTATTTGCTTTGGCGAATTGGTAAGCTACCTTACGCAATTGTACAACGGTAAGTCCATAATACATTTTAGACATATGAACAAGATACGCTCCTAGCTCATCCTCGTGACGTTTGGACAAAATTTGTCTATTGGTAAAACCAGGTTGAACATAAGAGTCTCGACGGCATAGCCTTTTAAGTGTCATGACATTAATTTTAAATTCTCTTGCGACGGTTTTGTAAGCAGCTCCATCTTTAACTGCTTGGACCGCATTTTTCAAGGCCTCCGGGTCGTAAGGTACCCTCTTCATGGCTCCTTGCTTCGATACGTACTTCCGCGGCATCTAAAAGAACGGAAGTTATGAGATTTACTTCTTGACCCAAACAAAAGAATTATAGGTGGGATACTTGACTCCGGGATCAAGCATCCCCCTAGCAAAAGGGATCAACTATCCCGAAGCAGTAACTTTATTTAAAATGAAAAAAAACAGCAACAAGTTGAAAACATTTGATTCGGAAATAATTAAATTTACACAGCTAAATACACACAATATTTCATAAATACAAACAAAAAATTGTAAAGTACACGTACCTGAAGTTTTTCGAATTGTCGTACACTAAACAAAACAAGAAAGATCCGGTAAAAACATAAATTTCCAATTATTTTGGCAACGAGCTGTTGTTTCGGTTTAATGTTTACTATTTGTACTAGCCATCATGGCGGCGTCCCAATGCAGCCAACAGAACACCTTTAAACACTTTTTGGCGCTAGTTTTAAATGGGGGATCATGTATCCTCGGGGATCAAGTATACCACCTCTCCCCTACATATACGAGTACATAATAATATCACAAATATCGTATTGACTTTTCATATAAGTGTCTGTAAGTTAGGCATATCACTAGTATAATAAAATCGTAAACGAGTCTTGTCTGTACATTGTATATTTTTTCGAAAAAAAATATACGTATTTTACTTATGTTATTGGAGCCAAAAATATAGCTTTCAAAATGTTTGTCTGTTTGACTGTTTATTTGTGAGTTTGTGCGCGCTAATCTCAGAGACGGCTGAACTGATTTAAAAACGGTTTTCACTGTTGTATTGTGACAAGTGTCTCTCTGTCTGCTTCGCTTTCACGGCCCATCTTTTTAAACGATTTTGATGAAATTTGGTACAGGTGCCGGCAAACTTCTTGAGCATGAAGTGATATACACTACGCGAGGTGGTTTTACAGTTCACTACCTTGCCCCCACTATATCACTTCATGCTCAAGAAGTTTGCCGGCACCTGCACAGAGATAGGTTGAAGGACAAGGAAGGACGCCGCAATAGAGCAACGGGTCGACGTGATTTTTGTGCATGAGTATACTTGAGGACTCGGTGAAAGACATAAGCTACGTTTTGTCCCGGAAAATTAAGGAGTCCCCGCGGGAATAAAAACTTAAAACACGCGGACAAAGTCGCGGGCATTAGCTAGTGTGAAATAAAGATATTTTGTCTTTTTGACTTTCTTAAAATGCTTTCATTGTTTCATTATCCCATTCCACCTCTTCAACATTTTTTCCTTTTTAAATCTCTTTCTTTTGCTTACTTTTTTCCGTATAAAAATTTTCTAATTTGTTATTTTCATTTAACGTCTCGTCTAGTGGTGTGAATGTAACGCAAAACTTATCAGTTAATTTTGAGCTGTACCTAACCTATCCAGCATCAAATACTGTAATAGCTTAATGGATCATAAATATTTCAGCTTACCTACTTTTTATAATTGAATTAAGGGAAAAAACTGTTTTCACTAGCTTTCAATAAAGTCGCAGTTAAAGTAGTCTGCACACCAACTAATTATATTTAGATACACACTGAATTAAATTCTTTTGCGAACCGAAAATCAAAACTCTTTCTAAAAAATCCCCTGAATAATTTTTTTACCCTCAAAATTCCCGTAATAATTGTATACCCTAAAAATTTCCCTAAAAGTGCAAAAATCCCCTTAATCTAGGGCAGTGGTTCTGAAACTTTTTTGGTGACGGAACCCTTTTGGGAAGCAAACTACTTGATGGAACCCTACAATAAAACAATAGTTTTTAAAAGTGTATTCTTTATTAACAAGCATAATAAAAGTACAATGTAACAGTTAGGTACTAATTATTACTTACTTTACCACATGGCAAATACAATAATAGAATATATTCTATTAAAAAAGAAAAAATTTAACTAATGGGAGGTATGAAACTGTTTTTTATTTTTCATCAATTGGTTGATATCAGGTTTGATAGAAGACAGTTGAAGTCTCATATCATGTTCGGCGTCCAGTCTATTCCGATATTTTGTTTTCGTGGCTGCATAGGTTGAGAATCCTGTTTCGCACAAATATGTTGTTGGGAACAGGAGAAGAATATTCAGAGCCATTTTGCCAAGCATTGGATATTCATCACGGATTTTGCACCAAAAATCGTTGAGAGGCGTCGTTTTGAACAGTGACTCCATACTTGTGTCTGATGAAATTTCTAAAAGAGATTCATATATCTCGTTTGACATACTTTCGGGCTTTTGCAAGTTGGGTAAAAAAGGATTATGAATCCATGAATTCAGTTTCATTTTTGTATTCTGTTCTTCGGGAAAATACTTTTCAAAAGATGCGCGCATCGAACTGAGATATTGGACCAATTCTTCAAACACATCATCTTGAAACATTTCTGAGTCGTTATCGCTAACAAACTCAGTGAGTGACGTAAAGCTTTCTATTTCTTTCTTACCAACGCAAATAATCCAAAAATCTAATTTTCTTTTGAAGGCAGTTATTTTGTTATAGGCCTGAAACACTGTTGTCTGTTTACCTTGCAATGATAAATTCAATTCGTTCAGTTTTTGAAAGATATCCGCCTTATAAGACAATCGGAAGAACCAAGTTTTATCATACAAACGGTCCTTCAGATTAAAAGAAGTATCTGCTGAAAGAAACATTTGTAACTCGGCTCTAAGTTCAAATAGCCTTGTTCAAGTTTTATCCTGAGACAGCCATCGTACTTCTATATGGAGCAGCAGTGTTTTATGTTTGCTGCTATAATCTTCACACAATAATGAAAACAATCGGGATTGTAGTGGTCGTGATTTGATAAAATTAATTATTTTGACCGCTTCATCCATAACTAATTTTAGATTTGATGGGATTTGTTTCATCGCAAGTGCTTGTCTATGCAGAATACAATGGCTGGAACTACAATTAGGCGCTTTATTTTTTATTCGTGACACTGCTCCTGCTGTTTTACCTGTCATCGCCTTGGCTCCATCAGTGCAAATGTCAATGCAATTGTCCCAACTGAGATTATTTTCTTCAAAAAATATATTTATTTTATTAAAAATTTCTTCCCCGGTAGTGTTTGTGAGCAGCGGTGAACACATAAGCATGTCTTCTTCAAAAGAACTTTCATATGGATATCTCACGATAACCAGCAAGATAGCCAAACCAGCGACATCAGTCGACTCGTCCATTTGCAAGGCGAATCGTGTTTTTTGTAGACGTGTAACTAGTTCTTGTTTGACGTAGCTTACCAGATCATGGATTCGCCGTGAAACAGTATCGTTTGATAGCGGCACAGTAGAAAGATGCTTTGCAGATTTTTCATCGAGCATACATTTTGTTATGTCTAATACACATGGGTTTATTAAATTCTCAGCGATAGTGTGCGCTTCACCTGCTTGTGCAATGCGATAGCTAACTAAATATGACGCCTCCGTGGCCTTTTCGTTGATAGTTTGTGTTACATGCATCATATTTTTTTGACTGGCCAATAACTGATCTTTTTTACAAAAAAATCTTTATTCTTGTCTTTAGACTCGGGATGTACAGTTTCTAAATGTCGGCGCAATTGGGCAGGTGCCATGGAACTGTTAGGAAGCAGTTTACTACATAACATGCAAAGAGGTGAGCCGTTAGAATCAACAAATCCGAAACTGATATATGATTCATCATACTTCCTTTTTTTCGTCTTTGAAACCGTCGAGCTTGACGTCGTGGCATCATTGTTTGGATCGGTGATTGCTATATTCTCCGCGCGTACTGCTTTTGAACATTCAGCGTCATTAGAAGATGTTGTTGCAACACGTTTAACACCTTTAAGCCAACGTTCCATTCTTCTTTATTTATAATGTTACACGTTAGGATGGTGGGGTCTAAATAATGCACAATCGTTACTGACGAGGCGCGACGCGCGATCGCCGCTTTTATACTTAGTCCTAGACTCGATCTCGAATATTCTCGAAAATACTCGAGTCGGCGCCTTTGATACACAAAAAGCAAAAATAACAAGAGATATAAACAATAAACAATAATAAACAAAAATAAAAATTGCGTTGTAAACAATCTCGACTTTATTTTTCGAAGTTAGAGTCGAAAGTCGCTTGTTGACAACTATAGCGTCTAATTCAGAGGCGGCTTTTATCAAAGGAACTGCGCGCGCCCAAGTATACAAGTATACATGTTGATACCAAACTTATGAGATATTGTACCAGCTATTCTAGGTAACACATGTTTCTACAAATACAAATAAATAAATAAATAAATAAATATACCTACGGGCGGCCGCGGAGTCAAAACGTTCGACCAGAGAGAGGTGTTTTGATTTTTTTTCTAGAAAAACACTTAGAGTATAGCTGATCTAGGGGAACACTACGGCGGCACCTCCTGCCCCCGCTGCCTTCACCTCTCTAGACACCTTGGTGATTTAAATGTTTAAACATTTGATTTCATTACGAAACATTTAAAATAACTGTCTTCAGGACAGTTATTTTAAATGTTCAGGACAGTTAATTTAACTGTCTTCAGGACAGTTATTTTAAATGTTTCGTTTATACATTTAAATCACCAAGACATGTACCTACTTGCGTAAACTCAATACAGTCTTATGATTGGACATATAAATTCTTATTTTTTTGTAGGTACCTACTTAGGATTATTTGTAGGTACTCATAATGAGCGAAGCGTTTCTGCCTGCATCAATAATTAGCATTTCTTCCATTTGTCTGTATTGTATTGTAATTATCTGTATTTGTAAACTTGCTGAATGGGTTTAATTTGGTTAGGATTTTTCTGAAAAAATTAAGAAAAAGCCCTCTTCCCTTGTAGCAATTTTTTATTCTGTCATTAAATCAACAAAAAACAAAATAGTAGCCAAAATAGACAAAAAAATATAAAAAAGAGAAATATAGAACATGGACAATCAAAAAGGTGCCTTTTCGCCACATGCTCCCCTTTTTTAATAAAAGAACTACCTTTTTTAGCGGTCGCCGCAATGTCCCTGCTGGGGTCCGGATATCTAATACCCGTACTACCCCGTCACGCCCCGGGTGCAGAGCCGTGATCACGCCGCGTGGCCAGGTCCCCCTCGGCAAATCACTGTCACCGTTGAGGACCGGGTCGCCAACTTTAACGGCGACATCTACTCCCGGTACGCGGCGGGGCGCCAAAGCGGGCAGATATTCGGTCACCCAACGACGTCAAAAGTGATCGCTCAGCCGGAGTGCCTTCCTCCAACCGCTCCAGCCAACCAATGCTGCATCCGTCAAATCATCAGCCGGAAAGGGGCGGCCCGAAGAATCCCCTAGTAAAAAATGATTTGGGGTGAGCGCCTCCGGGTAGGTCCCATCCGGGGAGACGTGCGTCAGTGGGCGCGTATTTACCACGGCCTCGGCTTCGGACAGTAAAGTCACTAGAACCTCCTCTTTCGGCGCCCGCTCTCTTAGGGTTACTCTTAGGGCGGATTTAACTGAACGAACCAGCCGCTCCCAGGCTCCACCCATGAAGGGGGAATAAAACGCCATTAAATTTTTTCATGCGCTGCAAACTCCGGTACCGCGGCAACGTATAAGCCTCCCAGTTCTCGATTTGCCCACACAAACGACGTCCCGTTGTCCGAAAATATTTCTGTCGGTGTACCAAGTCGGGCGATGAATCGTCGTAGACACATAATAGCAGAATCGGCGGACAAGCTGGCTACAATCTCGAGGTGGATAGCCCTGGTCACCAGGCACGTAAATAGGGCGACCCATCGCTTCTCGCGCCGACGCCCGACGGAAACAGTTACAGGCCCGAAGTAGTCCATGCCGGTATATGTGAAGGCTCGTCGATGGTGAGCAAGCCTCGCTTCTAGGTCTCCCATGGGTGGTTGTAGAGTTGGACTTTTCAACAATTTGCATAGTTGGCACCTATGTACCACTGCCCTCACTGCGTTCCTCAGTCCGAGAACCCAGTACTTTTGCCGCAGCTCGTTTATGACGTTTTCTGTATTAGCGTGCGCAAACTTCTGATGGTAGTGAGCAATCAACAGACGTACGGCTACCTCTTTCCCATCTAAAATCATGGGATGGGTGTTAGAAATGGCTGATGTTCTCCCCGCGAGGCGTATCACTCCGCCCTGGAGAACTGGCGACAATCTAGCCAAACGGCCCTTCGATATGGTGATATGGTTCATCCCTGCGCCTCATCGATTGTTGTTTAGATAATAGATCTTGTTTAGATCGTTGAGGTGCAGGGGTGATCTACCTCTTTAGGTATGCTTGTTATGTATGGCACAATTTGGAAATAAATTTCTTTTCTTTCTTTCTTTCTTTCTTTCATATGGTCTGCCTATGAGACGGACAAAGCAGTTCTTCCCCGAAGGCGCTAATCTGGCTTTTCCCCAAAATATGAAGTTCCCACGAACGATGTCCTCTACGTCCAAAGGCACTGGAGCGGTGGGAGAAGTGGCAACTGACCGTGAACCGCGGCTAAGCGTACCTGTACAAATACCCCGAATCCAAAAATTTTTAAATTCATGACCCCGATTTCTGAAGATGGCAGCGATGAATTGATGAGTCCTAGCTGTTGCCCTTACCAGCCTGAGTAATGAGTAATGTCAGCTACAACTGGTAAGGGTAACTGATGCGAATTAATGACGTTAATGCATTCTGTGACATGTGATTGATACTTAGGTGACTTTGACAGACGGAGAGAGGGCTTGAGTTCCTCCTCTCCAAAAGCACTGGCGCTGCGACTTTGGGCTCTAAAGGCCACTCCGTAGTGGGAGCCAGGAGGAAATTCGGGCCACATACCCAACGAGGTTCAATATTGGCTTTCCCCCTCGTCGCATCGTCAGCCACGTTTAGCTCAGTCGGAACCCAATGCCATTCACCTACTGTAACCTTGTATCATAAGATCGAAGAAATACCTACGGAACCGGTTAGCGGGCTCGGCCACTCGCTCACGTCGCGAAGTTTCTACGCGCCGCGCCGATTACATTCATTCGGAATCTTCGCTCGCTAGTGGATGGTGCTAGTTAAGTAATAGTGTCTCCTATTTTTTTCTACGTGGACATACGAGTACCTACTACGTGGTCCTCATCCCTATTAGGTTGCCTGCTAAACCCGCTGCGGTGAGTTACCATAATTAGTATTGTAGCCTATTATTTTCTAGTGCTAGCTTAAAAAAAAATGTAGGCTGTCCTGTGCCGCTGTAGTGCTTGGTCACGGTCGCGGGCTTTTTTTTTTTTTTTTTTTAATCTATCCCTCTATCATGATTAGAGACTGTTGCACTCTATTTCTCTATTTTTACGACTCGGTCATACCAGTTCTCGCTCATATGCTTCTCGTACTTTCATACTTCATACTAAATCTTTCATTCATGCATCATCTTTCACACTATGGGTGGGTTCCCTTCCTATTTACTTTTCTTGTTGTTGTCTTTATTTTTATTAATTTTTACATATGCTCGTATTACAAAAAATAAACAGTGATACATAATGCTTAATCTAATACATTTAACAATTCTCTATTCACAAGATTAATAACTACACAATATATTATTGCTAGTTACTATCTACTTATTTACTAAAGTGCCTATCCTAATTACATTCTTATTTTCCTATGCTGGTTAAAAATATAAAACTATATCTACCCAACATGACTTACTTGCTATTTCTTTTATTTGCTTTTATACATATATATTTACAAAATTCTAGGAATACGGCTCTATTTTTATTATCACTAATAATATCAGCTATATTTTGATTCGACAGCTTTATTCCTATTTGGTGCTCCACCTTTGCTCGTTCGTAAAGGTGGACCGGACAATCAAGTAGCAGGTGGAAAACAGATTCAGATTCCCCGGGGTCGCCCCAAGTAACAAAGTTCTCCTGTAGTGCACAGTTTACAGGCTCACAGCACTAGCACCTCTCTCTTAGTGGTTCCAGGTTTTACTACCAAGCTTATAACAGGTTACACGGAGTTCGTTTAGGTTTATAGTACACCTGTTCCTATAAGTTGACTTATAGTCATGTATAGAACGAAATTATAGGCGCAGTAAAGGCTAAGAAGGCCTATAAAAGTGTTGTATAGGTGTAAATACACTTGAGAAAACTTGCTCCAGTAAGTTACACTTATAATTGTCTACAAGAAGTAATTATAAATCCGCTATAAGTGTCTTAAGCCAGTAATAGTAATTTATAGAACTAAATACAATTAGAACCATTTGCATTTGTTACTTGACCTTGTAGGGGTTTATAAGTCAACTTTACGTGCCAATTATAAAGCCGGAACCACACTGCGTTATTTGTTATTCGTTATGCGCCTTATTTGGCCGCATACGACCAAGTGTGGGCGGTTCATTCGTCTATATTTGCTTTATTTGCACGAATAACGCATAAGCGCGAATAGCAAATATGCTTATCCGTCCTCTTGTCGGTTTTTAGCACACTTCAAAGGACACAAACAAGACGAATATTTGTGTCGACTGCCCAGACTTCGTTCCCTTCAGTAGTTCAGTCACTCGCGTTCGCTGCTGACGGTCGTGATTATAAATAATTATATTCTCTTTGTAGTGTCCGTTTAGAGAGTATATGTGTTCTGTGGTCGTGTCTTGCTTAGCGCGACAATGGAGTGGACGAACGACTCAGTTATGCGATTTTTAGAGTTGTATCAGATGCATCCTTGCATCTGGGACCCAAAGAATGGTGGCCACAAAGTAAAAACAAAAGTTAATGATGCCTGGATTGACATAAAAAATAATATGGGAGAACCAAATTGTACAGTCAAAGAACTTAAAAAGAAGAAGGACTCTCTTATGTCCATGTACAGAGGGTATAAAACCAAGGTTAGAAAGTCGGAAATATCAGGTGCAGGTGCATCTGAAGTTTTCAGACCATCATGGTTCGCCTATGAATTCATGGATTCTTTTTTGTCGGGCATATACAAATGCAATGCATCTATGAATACAGAGGTAAATAAAAACATTTCGTTTTATTTATATTTCTTTATTCTATGAGTATTTTAATTTGCCTGTGTAATACATCAATGGTGAAAGTGGTTAGCAAACGCATTTCTAATATCTACTGCTGTCCTCTGAGATCTCCTAGGAATGAGACGTATATTTCTTAAAGTGGGATTGTCAGGAACATTGTCCCTCCACAAGCCATTTCTTATTAAGTTATTACCAGAATAAGTGTCAAATGTACCTGGCGGATTGTAAAAAGCCCTTGAATGTTTACTCATTCTCAAAAAATTATGTAAAACTACACAAGCCATTACCACTCTTATTGCTGGATCTGGTTGAAGTAATAAGGGCTTACGAAGCACTCTAAACACAGAAGACATTACGCCAAATGTATTTTCCACAACAACTCGAGATGATGAAAGTTTTTTGTTAAATATTCTTTCTTTTGTACCTTCTAGATGTTCTCCTGGATATGGTTTCATTAAGGTTCTGTGTAGTGCGAATGCCCCATCACCCAAAAATACATAGGGTAGAGGGATGTTTCCATTTGGAAGTGGAGTTGCTGGGGGTAGTTGTAACAAATTATTTTGCATTTTATTCCACAAAGTAGAATTTTTTAATACACCACCATCGCTTATTCTGCCCTGACATCCAATGTCGGCAAACATAAAACAGTAGTTACTGTCTACCAGAGCGAGCAACACAATGCTGAATGATTTTTTATAATTATAGTATTCTGAGCCACTGTTAAATGGTGCTTGCAGAACTACATGCTTCCCATCAATTGCACCAATGGCATGTGGGAATCTGGTGTGAAAACCATTTTCCACAGTCAACCAGTCTTGTTCGGTACTCGGCATCTGAAAGAAATAATAAGTATCAGTTTAAATATATTTTATTATTTCAGGATAACAATAACGGACAGATAGCAGAACAGACAGATGACATAAACACTGGTGCTAACAATAACGGACAGAAAGCAGAACAGAGAGATGACATAAACACTGATGCTTCGTCGTGGTCTCAACAGACACCAACTGCAACAAGGAACAGGCAGCGTAATCCAGAACTTCAGGAGGCAAAAAAAAATGGATTTAGCATTTAATATACTACAAGATGTAACACAGTTAAAGCACAATGAACAAGAGGATGAATGTAGCATTTTTGGAAGGCTTGTAGCAAAAAAGTTAATCAGACTTCCAGAAGATTGCAGAGACTTAATGATGATTAAAATAAATCAGTTATTTTATGATCAACGTTTGGAATGGGAATGCAACAGGAAAAATTCTTCATCAACTGAATTTTATCCATTTACACCATCACCCCAGCCAATAAGTTTAACTCAACAGGAAAATATTGGGCCACAAGTAGTAGGTACAAGACAAACCACTCATACAGGACCTTCTATGGAGGACACACCTCAGCAAGAGAGTTCACAGTTTGTAAATTTTGAGTATATGAACTCGGAAGTTACTACAGCCACACAACCATCCATTACTATTTACGAGGGCCGAGCAAGTGATTTAAATCAATTTGTAATTATAAAGCCAAAGCATTAGAAAAACCGCCTTGTTACGCTCTTTCATTAATAATAATTATATCAATAAAGTTGATTTATTAGTAATATAAGTTTCTTTATATACCTTAATGCGATCCTTGAGAACCTCATATAAAGCAGTACAGACTTCTTGTACTATTTTCGAAATAGCTTGACTGGATATTTTGAAGAGATAATGTAGGCTCCTATAACTGTCTCCCGAGGCCAAAAATCGCAAAGTTAGAGCTAATCTAATTTTAGACGGTATACAATCTCTCCAGTTTGTATTTTTTTTTGAAATTATTGGATCAACTTTTTGTAACAAGAACTCAAAATCGGTGTATGACATTCTACAGAAATTATGAAATTCAGTCGACGGTTCTGCCAACATTTCTTGGAACTGCATCTCCATACTTTCCCTGGAAAAGACAAATTCATTTTAATAACTACACTAGTTTAACTGACGCGGACGGTTCGTAACACTGATATTTATGGATACTACTTACAGAGTTCGTTTCCTATGACTCGTGATCATCCACCAACGTTTTCTGCGCGGTCTTGAAACTTTGTACTTGTACAACAGGTATTGGTAAGTTGCATTGAAGTAAAAATAAGCTGCAGCCACAGTCAACACGTCCATTTTATTTGTGACCACAGCACAGAACTGAGAACATTATTACTTGGACCACAGACCACAAAACTAAAATATCTGGCACATAGCACGAAGTGTGGACATAGCTAGGACATAGTGTGGATAGCATGTTTGTTGTTTGCTCACATAAACACATATTTGGACAAATACAGCGTAGCCGCATAACGAATAACAAATAACGCAGTGTGGTTCTACCATAAGTGAATTAGTTCTACAATGGTTTCCTCTAAGAGTAAGTGTACGTGGTATTATTGTGGACTCTCGAATGCTGTTATAGTCTTAATTTCTATGTAAAGGTTTCATGTAAAACTATTAGTGTCCAAAGATATCTTCGTGAAGTCCATTTAAGAAGACAATTGCTTTTAATGTGTATCGCATCGTCACGGCCATTTTGATTTCTTTTGAGTCATTGGGTTTTTATTAAATTATTATAAAAATGGATATAAACAAATGGAAGCGGTTAAAAAAAAGCGGTTCATATAAAAGGAAAGTGCAGAAAACATACCAACAAATGATAAGTGTGCCGAGTACTAGATTTAAATCGAGCCAAGAACGTTCTGTAGAAGATGGTGAGGGTTCCGGACGAAATAATAATTTTCAAGATATTAGTCCAGGAGTTAGTAGTGGCGTTTCGGTACAAAACAAGGTTTTACCCACAACAAGTGATTTAGACTCGGACGATGACGAGGAATATATTTGTGACAACTCTGATTCTGAGCAGGAAGATGAAAGTGACTGCTATTCAACATACGAGGAGAATAATAAACTACGTAGTAACCTTAGTAAATGGGCAGTAGAACACAATATTCCACATGTGGCGTTAAATTCATTATTAAAAATTTTAAATATAAAGTTGAAAAATATCCTCCCTAATGACGCACGAACTCTTCTACAAACAAACAAGGCAATTGTGGATATTATTTGTTCAGCTCCAGGGGAATATTGGCATAATGGTCTGAAAAAATGTTTAAAAAATATTGTTGAAGAGCTCTCTGTCCCACCTGATGAAATTTCTTTAAAAATAAACATTGACGGCCTTCCAGTGTTTAAAAGTTCTAAGTACCAGTTTTGGCCCATTTTATGTTCAGTATCTGAAATTCCACTGCCGCCTTTTGTCGTAGGTAAGTACCTGTTACGTCAGCTTCGTAGACAAAATAATGAAAATCTTAGATGACAATGTTTGCTTTTTTCATAGGTATCTATGCTAGTGATGGAAAGCCTAAAGATCTTGACACTTTTTTGGGACCTTTTGTAACAGAAATGCAGCAACTTCAAGAGGGACTTAAAATAACAGACAAATCACAAAGAGAAAAAATAATACATGTCAAATTAGGAGCATTCATTTGCGATTCACCTGCAAGAGCTATGATAAAAGGTTTTTATTTCACTAATTACATAGTATAGAAACATATTATACATTAATTAGTACTATCAGCTAATTAACTAATTCAGCTAATTAAAAACAATATAATTGTTTCAGGTGTATCGAACTTTAATAGTAAACATGGATGCCTTAAATGCACGGTGGTCGGGGAATACTCTCACAAATCAAATACTGTGACATTTCCCCAGTTTGATTGCCCCAAAAGGAATGACCAAGACTTTCGTGAAAAGAAATACGGGCAACACCACAAGTTAGACTCGCCGTTACTCAAACTCAACATTGATATGATTGAAGATTTTCCGGTGTCAGATTCGCTGCATCTCATTGACCTGGGGCTTATGAAAAGATTAGTAATAGGATGGCGTGATGGCAATTTTGGTATTTATCTAACTAAATGGAGTTCTAGCGATATAGATAAAGTTGACAATTTCTTAAATGATTGTGAAATGCCTACAGAGATACATCGGTCAGTTAGATCACTGGACATTTTAAAACACTGGAAAGGTTCAGAGTTTCGTAGTTTTCGTTACTACCTTAGCCTGGTGATTCTTAAGGAGGTCTTAAAAGAAGAAGCTTATACACATTTCATGCATTTCTTTTGTGCTATCACAATCTGTTCGATCGAAAAACATTTTAAATTCCTTCAGATTGCTGAAGAAATGTTGGCACATTTTACAGAACAGTTCAAAAGAATATACGGTAAAGACTATGTGACAAGTAACATTCACAATCTCTCACATTTAGTTGACGAGGTTAAAAAATTCGGGACTCTGCAAAATTTTAATGCCTACGAATTCGAAAATAAACTTCAACATTTGAAGCATATGGTAAGACATGGAAAAAGGCCACTACGTCAAATTGCAAGGAGAATCATTGAAAGGGATTTAGTTGAGTTAAATAGTCTAACAACAGAGAACAACAAATGCCCAGTTATAAAGAAAAGTAAACGTGGTAACAATGTTTTATGTTTAAATTCATTTATATTATCAAAAAAGAAACAAGACAAATGGTTTCTCACTAATGATAATCACGTGGTTGAATTCATATCAGTTTATATTAAAAACAATAGTCAGACCCAGGAGCAAGATATAGAAATACGTGGTTTTGTTGTGCAACAAACTCAAGATGCATTTGAAAAGCCACTAAAATCTTCTTTTTTAAACATTTATCATTGTGATAATTATTAATTACATCGCAACAGAGAGGCCGATATTTTCAAAATTTCAATTATTAAGTGTAAAATGGTGAGTATTTTGTATGGTAGGAAAATGTTTTTCATACCTTTGTTACATACTCTGTAAGTGAACATAATAAAAGTCTGTAATAATCAAAATTAAAGTTTTATTATTTCAATAACAATTTTTTTGATTACAATAATCTTAAAGCGAGACCAAAATCAATCTTAAAAGGTATATCAATGAGGTAATCACGTTCCTTTCCTTTAGCATATTGACGAGAAACAGTCACAATCATTTATCACAATTACAAGTCCTTCAGTATCTTGAGTATCAAATATTTTTTGCTAAACATACACTAATTCCTTTATTTATGCTTACATATAGATAAAAATATATATTTTTGACTAACCAAACGTGACTTTAAAATTAATAGCCAAAATTCGTCAGATTACTAAGTTATGCTAACGAAATACTCTATAGTTGTAGGTTAAACAAAAAAAGTTAAAAAATTTAACATTGAAAAATTATGTGCTTAAAAATTAATGAACAAAACTCACAATTCCAACAAATTAAAAAAAATATACAAAACTATGGTAAAAACAGCATTTGGCCTAGGTTGGGCCCGGCCTACCTACAACTTTTTTGTGAAAAGTCGCAGCCATTGATGGAACTTCCATAACTCGATAGTTCGCTTTAATACAAATTGAAACTAAAGAGTGATAAAATCTCTTAAAGTGTCACATTTCCAAGGTAAAGGCTGTCAAAAGTTTCAAAACTCCAATATTAGAACGTTTGATGGCCTGTATCTCGGAAATGTGACACTAAGAGATTTTATCACTCTTCAGTTTCGATTCGTATTGAAACAATCTATCGATTTATGGAAGTTCCATCAATGGCTGCGACTTTTCACAAGAAAAGTTGTAGGTGGGACGCAACCCCTCAGGCTCCACACAAAAATCTTCCAACCCGTTTCGAAGGTTTTGATCCCATAAGCAGATGATAGCATTCATCAATACAAACAGCTTTTACTATTGGTACTACTATTTTCTACATTGCTTGTTTGCTTTTTAATTTTAGGTATACTTATACCTAAAATACAATACAAAATTTTGTTATATAGGTACATCAAAAATCACTTTTTTCACGTTTAGTTAAATAGGTGCTCTTTTATTCAACCAACAAGTCTTAGCTACCAAAGGAACTTTAAAATAAACTTAGAAAATAAAATAACAACTATGAAAAAACTTAACCTCTTGTTAAGTAATATCACTATCAATAATTATTCCCACCTAATCTAGGATTATTCAAAAATCAGCGACAAAAAATGAATCGAGTTACCAAATGTAGGTGTGTAAACATTATATGAAAACATTAACTACGTACTCAATTACTCGGACATCCCTTCGTCGTTTTATCAGGCCTCTCTTCATCACTTTGATAGAAAATCTCAACATCATTTTGGTCAGATCTCTCTTCATTGTTTAAATCGGGAGTCTCGACACTGTTTTGACCGGAGCCCTCTCCGTTAACATTCTCAATCGGCACATCTATTGGAAGAGTTTTTGCTGTCCTTTTTCTCTTTATTACTCTAACTTTTGGAGCCGACATCCTCTGATTGCTTTCGCTGCGTTTATGAGCATTTTTCAAAATAGTTTTAAAAAATTTATCGCAGTCCACTTTTGTAAAACTTTCATCTGTTGCGTGGATAATATCAAAAAAAAGAGAAATCGTTCTCGTAAACGCTTTAAAACATATTTTTACTGCTTCTTTCTTGGAAAAGCCAGTCCACGTACATTGCTTAAGAAAATTTCTTTCAAACAAAGAATCGACCAAGTGGTAGGCATTTACGCCGCCTTTGCCCAAACCTTTAGAACACACACCGACAAATTTCATCAACATGTTATCTTTGAATGTTCTATTTGATAGATTTTTTTCAAATCCCTCAAGGTCTTTGATATTTTTTATTAGAGTTGGCTCTCCGTCAACTGTTTTTTGTGATACGCTCATTTTTATGAATGATCTCTGTTTGTATTTCTGAGATCTTTACACACATATTAGTTTGGATTTCATGTAAGGAATTTTGATTGGCTATAATGGTTGCTATGCTCTCCTTAATAGCTTCAATCTCGTTAGTTGGTGTTGAAATTTCCGGTTCTGTATGTGTATAAAAGAGGAAATTCGATTCCGGAATTGTGACAGGAAAATTGCCCTCGACTGTACCAACAATCTGGTCTTGGGGCACAAAACAGCAGTTTGTGTCTTCTTGGGATTTTTGGGCTACTTGAGTGACTGGTGTTGTGGTACTTAGCTTTTGATCATGATTCTGAAAAAAAAATATGATTATAACATTTTTATTTATTTACTTTAAGGTCCACCAACGCAGGATACACAAAGATGATTGAGTCTGTAAGTGGGATATAAGGGTACTGCTGCATAATAGGCGAAAGGCTGACCAGCTCTCACCAATAATGGGTGATACATATAAATTTATAAATTTTATTGTTCTATCATATAATACCTAATAACCCTCGCAATATGTGTCAAACGTGGCATCTAGTGGTTCTAGAACTGGTAACTTGGATGATGGATGATACTTACATCTGTTAAAGTCTTCGCCAATTCGTTGAAAGATTTATCTGGCAAGGGATATTTTTCCTTGCGTAATGATCGACGGTTCGTATCTCCTTCGTCAGTTTCAGTATCTGATTTGTCACTCATTGTATCAATTTCATCCTGTGCCTCTTGAAATGTTTTAAGATTTTTTCTTTTTACATCACATGACATGATTTCCCAAGAAGCATCAGGTGAACTATTTTCCTGCCTCCTTAATTTATCTGCTGACTTCTTTGGCCAAAAAAGTAATTTATTATGCACCCACAGATCTGGTACGGCCGTTAATCTTAATTCGCCTTTTTCAATTGTTTGCACTACTGAGAAAGGCATGGCAGGAATCTGTAAAAAAAATACATGTAACTATAAATACATTTTACATCAAACCAAAGAAACAAACCGAACGAACTTACGGAGACAGATGCAATAGTTTACATAGAGCTCCGTTATATTGGCAGCATTGCGAATTGTCCAAAAATAATCTGTATGGAGATGCAATAAGGACGTCCTTATGCCCATTCTTTAATGAACGTCCTTATTAAATGAGCCTACGGATTCTTTTCGAACAATTTCGCAATGCTGCCAACATAACGAAAAGAGAGCTCACTTGTGAAATGCACACAAGTTAATTTGCACGTAATACAATTTTGCTTAAACGATGTAGGTAGAATATTAGGGACGAACGTAAGCACTAAGAAAACACCGGTTCAGGTACGCAAGGCGTCATGAGTCAAGATGCAAGAACAATTGAAATTTTAGGCCTTAGTTCCCACCTGCACCAATACTTATCCCAAAATATGTTCCTATGGTATGATGTTGTCAAAGTTCGGTTAACCGGCGCCGGTGGTTTATCTTTGGTGCTAGTGGGCGTCAGATGAACAAGCAGTAAGCAGTGCATAACATCAACCTTTGTGATGTAAACGAAAAATTATTGCTCAATATTATTCACGCACGTCCGCCGTCATCACATTAGCACAGCTAACTAAGAGCTTACTGAACAAGAACAGACACGCACGCGCACGCATGCGACTTGCGAGCAAGCGCCGCGCCAGTTATCCCGCGCGCGCGGCTATCTTCAGTTCAAACATTACCTACATAACACAGGGATTCCCCGCAGTTATACCACAGGTTAAACCCTGAAAATACTTATCTAGTATATTTACGGATGATTTCCACCAAGCAGCAATTACAATCTTTATAAAATATTTATGAAATGAAGTAATAAAATTAATTACCTAGTTCACATTCGTCACTAGTGAAATGGTCATAAACGGCGAAGAAGTTGCAATTTTCACACCAAATTTTTTTTTCGTTTAACAATAATTTTATGTGTTCTTCCTTCAAAACAATGTGAACTGGCCTTTCTCCAGAATATGTTGAAACTCTCTTGCCACAACCATGGCAATTGCGAGATAACAAGAAATGAGTTTCAATCCAAGGCCATCTCGCAGTTTTTAAGGCTCGGATATCATTTTTAGTCAAAAAACGGTCTACGTCTAGAAATATGACCATAGTAGTTCAATCCAAGTCACAACTAAAACATAAAAATAATAAACTCTTAGTTATTAAAATTAAGCAAGCATTTAAGACATTTGTGTGCGGAACTCTAATTCGTCACAATATGGCGCGACAATGCTGTTAGGACTAATATTATTTTTAAACACAACTTTGTAAATACACCGTGTTTAAAAGGCGAACAAAAATTGAGATGTAAAACACAATATACTTCACCGAAAATACTTACGCGTTTGCCGTGCACACACGTATGCACGTATAATATTACGTGCGAAATACTTATTAATATAAACACAATAACAATTCACAAATGTTTGAAGTAGCTAGTAATAGAAGCGCGGAGTACGTTACACGCCTGTCTGGTTCTATTAAATGCTAATAGTGAGCTTCGCGGGAGCAAATGGTTCTCCGGAGTCTAACTATAAGTGTATTATGGGCTTAAGTCATAGTGGCTGGTTCTGTTAGATGCTCATAGCTGGCTTCGCAGGAGCAAATAGTTCTGCGTAGTCCAACTATAAGTGTATTATTGATCTAAGTGGTGCTCGCCAAGTCTACTATGAGTGTTTTATTAGCAAAAGTACGCGTATAAAATGGGCCCTTTTCTGTGGTTATAAACTTTTACTAGCCTGTTATAGACCTGGCTCCGGAACCACTACAAGACCACTTTTTGTTACTTGGGGCAGATGCATGACGGACTCTCCTTGCACTTGAAGCGATGCAAGTACTCGGAGAATCCGCCATGCCCCGTCAACACCTGAGTGACGAATCTGTCCACCTCCATTTTCCGACTATTCGGAAGGCCGCCACCGCGTCAGGAAAAAATTTCCTGGTGACGCCGGCCGTTTCAGCGGTTCGATACCGGTCGCTCCATTCGTCAAGCGATCGCATTCGAATGCTCCGCTTGACGAATGAAACGGGACAGCTGTCGTAATCGAACTTGCGTTTCGACTTGAGCGCAGCCTCCTTGGCCAGAATGTCGGCACGCTCGTTCCCCTCCAGTCCTGCGTGGGCTTTGATCCAGAACAAGCTTATACGTTTGCTCTGGAGCAGAGCATCACGCAGGAACCCTCGCGCCTCTACGGCCAGTGGGTGGAGAGCCTTAGGATTCTGCAACGTCTGCAGTGACGACAGTGAATCGGAATAAATTCCGATTGATCCGGTCAATTTTTCTGCGGCCATCCGCGCCGCCCGGCATATCGCCAGGAGTTCCGCCTGGTAGACGGTGCAATAGGACGGCAAAGCAAGCTTGAGGGTTTTGGTTTCGGCGTCGGCACTCCATATGGATAGCGCCGCACCCACTTTGCCCTCAATCTTACTGCCGTCCGTGTATATATTGAAGTTGTGGTCATTGTTGGCCGTGAGTTGCTCCTGGTCCACCAGATACCTGAACTCGAGGTCGACATGACTGGCGGGATGCGGAGACCGCAGAGCTGAGGACACCCGCTCCACCTCCCGATCTCCTATCTGTCGCTGGGGCACCCCCCTCCTCGCCTCATATAGTGCTGCGGCTTCGCGCACTCGGAGGTCGAGAGGGAGTATCCCAGCGAGCAACAGAGCCGAGTTCAAAGAGACAGTGCGGTATGCCCTACAAAGCTTCTGCGCGAAGCCTCGCTGGATCACGTTCAGCTGTTTCCGGATCCCGAGCTTATCCACGGCAGGCGCCCATACGCTGGCGGCGTACAAGACAACCGGTTCGACAACTACTCTATATATCGTGCGGATTACCTCGGGGTGGAGACCCCAGCTGATCTTGGCTGCTCGTGCCAACTGGTGGTAGAAGGCTAGCGCGCGTCTACAGACACTCGCGACGTGGGCGTTAAATGTTAGTTTCCGGTCTATGATGACCCCCAACAGCTTAATTTCGCTCGACAGGACAATGTCGACCCCACCCATGCGAAGACGCGGGTCGTCGTACTTCAGTTTGCGCGTCATAACCATTGCATTGGTCTTATGAGGCGCAAAACGAAGTTTGTTAGACGCACCCCACGCCCTCACGCGTTCGAGGGTAGTATTGGCTCGCCGTTCGATCTCGAGGGCTGTCTCGCCCTCGAACACTAACACCACATCGTCAGTGAAGGCCTGTGCATAATCGCCACTGGTCTCCAGATCCCTAAGCAGTGGATCTAAAAGTAGGTTCCACAGTATCGGCCCACCGATAGATCCCTGCACGCACCCCTTCCCCGTGCCTATCCCGTGCTCCTCCCCACAGTATCTGACTCTGACGCTCCTGTCGCTCAGATAGCTGCCCAAAAGCCGCCGGATGTTGATGGGGCATTTCTCCTCGGCCAGTCTAACCCTAATTTTAGGCCACCAGGCATTGTCGAAGGCGCCCTCTATATCCAGTGATACCAAGACAACAATCCTCTTCCTCTCCAGATGGTGTCTGATATGTTTCACTAGGGTGTAGAGGGCGTCCTCGGTGCTGCGTTGGGGCATAAAGCCAAACTGGCGAGTACTAAGCCTGGGCACAAGATGGAATTGCAGCCTGGCGACGAGCATCTTTTCCAAGACCTTCCCGAGTACCGGAAGGAGGCCGATAGGACGATACGACTTTGGGGCCGTATAGGTGGTCTTCCCCGGCTTCCGAAGGAAGACCACCGTGGCCTCCTTCCAGGCCCGGGGAAAGTGGTGGATTGCCAGGCACTGGTTGAAAAGGCACAAGAAGAGATCCGGGTCCAGGTTTATTGCGTGCAGGCATATATCGGCAGTGAAACCGTCCGCACCTGGAGCCTTCTTCGGGTCAAAGGAACGGCTCGCCATCTTCAACTCCAAAAGGGTAAAGGGGGGGTCCCACTGATCCGAAGAAGTCTCTCTGTCCGAGAGCCTCGCCAGGACCCTCACCCGTCGGTGCTCCTCGGTGTCTTGCACTTCGGTATCCGCTGGGTAAAAGGTCTCGGCCATAAGTCGGGCGGAGCTCTTGGCGTCGAGTTTCGTATTGTCTACTATCAGCGGTGGATCCTCCTCGCGTTTGGCTGTCCTGCCTAGCACCCTATAAATTCCCCCCCAGAGAGACTCCCGGTCTTGTTTTCCACAAAACTCCTTCCAGGATCTGGTCTGTGCCTCCTTTTCCTCGGTCTCATATCTGGTCTTGGCCTCCAGGTACTCCTCGACTACTTTTGAACGTCGGATCAGTGCCGCGCACCGAATCCTCCTCTTTCTGGTGGCCACCTCGCGCTTCAGCGCCGCTAACTCCTCGGACCACCACGGCACCGCGAGTGTGTCCTTCCTCCTGATTTTAGGAATTGCATATTCGCTCGCTTCGGTCAGTGACTGTATGAGTTCGTGTATAATGTCATCTAGTTGTGTAGCTGTGATTAAGTTTTTAATGTTTGTGACTGTAATGTTTTTGGATTGCAAAATTTGCACTATTTATACACAATTGTTTCTTGCTATTCCACAAAATTACACATCCGAATAGTTTAAATATATAACCTGATGTAGATTTCCTATCTTGTATGTCACCAGCCCAGTCTGCATCAACATAGCCGTCTATTAATGTATTGTTACATTTGTAAGTTAGAGACAGTTGTAATGTACCTTTAATATACCTTAATATTCTTTTCAGACACTTATATAACAACTGACTGGCGCAATGTTGAAACCTACTCAAGAAACTCACTGCGACACATATGTCTGGTCTTGTACCGCAAGCTGCATATAATAAAGAACCTATTATTTGTCTACATTTTGTTTCAATTTCACTACTTTCAGACCGTTCTCTTTGTAATATTTGAAAATTAAAGTTTTGATCTATTGGGGTAGAAACAGGATTGCAATTTAACATTTGGTATCTTTTTAATATAGAGAGTAAATATTTTTCTTGGTTAAGAGTAGTTATACCACCTTCCTGTTTAATGTTTATACCTAAGTAATTTGATGCCAATCCTAAATCTTTCATCTTAAATGTTTGGCATAATTGATCCTTAAAACTTTGTAATTCCTGCTGATCTGATCCAAAGTATAGAATATCGTCCACATACAGCAATACATACATAAACTTACCTTTAATCTTTCTAAAGTATAAACATGAATCATTTTTAGACCTTAAAAAACCCTGTTTTGTAATAAAGCTGTCAAACTTCTCATTCCAATATTTTGGAGCTTTCTTTAAGCCATATAGCGATTTGTTAAGTTTGCATATCTCTCCTGTATGTAATTTAATATACACTGTTTCCTTTATATCACCATGTAGAAAAGCACCTACTACATCCATCTGATAAACCGATTGTTTTAATTTGTTTGCCATGGCCATAAAAATCCTAAATGTTCCTAACTTAGCAACAGGTGAATACACATTTGAAATACCATCTTTTTGTTCAAATCCACGGGCAACTAATCTAGCTTTATACAATTTCCCTTCATCAGTATCCTTAATTTTGAAAACATATTTGGTAGATATCACGTTTAGACCCTTAGGCATTTCACTCACCACTGTAAAAGTATTATTCACTTTTAATGTGTCCATTTCTCTCTGAATAGCTTCTTTCCATTTATCTTTATCATCCCTTGTCATAGCTTCTTCATATGTTAATGGTTCATTATATAATGACACGAGACCTGTTTCATATTCATCAAGCCACTGTGGCTTAACCTTCTTCCTTGATGGCCTACTAACTTCTTGTTCCTTCTGGATATTTTCTTCTATTTCTGGACCACTCGAATTCTGAGAATATCCTGATTCGTCCAAATACTCTGGATCATTTAGAGAACATTCTGCTTCCCTCTGTAATTTATCATCTTGATTTTCTTGTTGTTCCATAGTTAAATCATGCATGGTCGACGTATCCTCTTCATAAAAGCTGTGAAATTCATCATCTTGCCTTGTTTCATTTTCTTCTTCTAGATACTCTACGGGCCATTCGTTTTCTCCTAACATACTATGTTCTTTTGACAAATATTTTCCACTTTGTTTAATAAATACAACTTCTCTTTTAATTAAAACATCATTTTTATTTGGAAAGTAAATCCTATAACCCTTGGTGTTTTCACCATAACCTACAAAGTAACCAACCTCAGATTTTGAACCCCATTTGAGACGCTTTTGGTCTGGAACATGTACAGAAACCTTTGAACCGAATACTTTTAATTGCTTTATGTCAAATATATCTTTATTTAACCATAATTCATATGGTGTTACTTCTTTGACCCTACTCTTACTAGTTCTATTCAAGACATAGACAGCTGTATTTACAGCCTCAGCCCACAAACTTTTATCTAAATTTGAGCTTAGCAACATAGTTCTAGCAGCTTCTGTTACAGTCCTAATTTCTCTCTCCGCACATCCGTTTTGTTCTGGAGTATAGGAACAACTTGTTTGATGTATAATACCCATACTATCCAAAATGGATTGCATCTTTAAGTTGACAAATTCTTTACCATTGTCGGATCTAATTATTTTTACTTTATGACGTAAGTTTTTTGTTGTATATTGTAGAAATTTTTGAACATATTTTACAGTTTCTGATTTATTAACTGAGAAATAAACCGTACTAAAACGAGAGTAATCATCTTTAATTAACAGATAGTAATGTGCACCACCTAATGAACTAACTTCCATGGGTCCGCACAAATCCATATGTAAAACTTCTCCAGATGTTGACCTCTAACCTCACTCAAAGGAAATGGTTGTTTATGTAACTTACCTTTTAAACAATCTTCACATGTAGACTCCTCACTACTAGGTGATACCTTAATATTGCATCTTTTTAGAATATTTTTAACCTGTTCAATATCTTGGTGGCCCGTTTTACCATGCCACTCTAACAAATTATCGCTCACTTTACCTACACATGCAATATCACTATTCTTATATCTAAATTCCATTATTATTATTATACTATATATAGCTCGATTACCACTCACTCACTCACTGACTCATTGACATAATTGTTCTCCTAGAAAGAGACAGAAAATGATACAATGATGTATGGGAGATGTGTTCCAGTGCGGGAGTCGAGTGGGGAAAAATTATGACATTTCGGAAAAACAAGATGGCGGCCGACGTGATTGTTGTAACTCTTTTGTTTTCCAACCGATTTCTTTGCAATTCGCAACGATTGAAGAAATTAGGAAACGGTCAACAGAAAAAGTGGAAAAAATTGCAAAAACAAGATGGCGGCCGAGCTGTAGTGTTTTAAAATTTTTGATTTTTCGACCTCGAACCGCGGCGCCACAGATCCGAAACGACGCGGTCGAGCATAATTTTTTTTTCTATGTCCGCCTACTATTATCCTGTATTTTGACAGAATGGGGGTGGTTTTAAAAAATTCAAGATGGCGGCTGTCACGGCGGCCGTTCGGTTCGAGTTACGAAAAAACGCCATTTTAAAATTCAAATTTCTCGCAGTTGGCAACGTCGGAGCGGTTCGACTTCTACGGGGAGATTGTGTGTACAGACTCGAGGTATGGATTGGGGGAAAAAAATTACCCCATTTCTCGGGAAAATTTCAAGATTTACCCCAAAAATTAAAAAATCGAAATACGTATTTTTTGTAAAATTCGAGTACGGGCAACCACGTGTCCCACTTGTACGAATGACATTTGGGTAATTTCGTCGCCGAGGTCTGGCAACACTGGAATTTATCAAAGAAAAAGTGATTTTCGACATGGTCTTTTTTCAGGGGCTATCATGTCGGCTGGGTGCGAGCGAGATGAACAATTGAAACGTCGTCAGGAGCGGTGTATCCTGTAGTTCACAGGAAAATTATAAAACACTGCAAAAAGTTTTTGTGAAACGAGGTGGCGGCCATTTTGTATTCTTTTTGTGTTGTTGAAAATTTCGATCACGTCTTAGAGGCGGCTGACAACATTTGGGAAAGTTGACATGTATGGATCGATTGTGTAACTCGACGGGCAGTATCGAGAAATCAAAACAGTGTTGCCACATTCGGGGTAGTTTTCCAGATCTTCCCTAAAAACTTCCTCCTGTAAAATTTTGTATGAAATTTTTTTTTTCCACTTATGGCTTCGTATGGAAGTCAGAAAATATAACTTGAAGAAAAATATGGAGACACCTGATGATTGAGGATTTCGGAGACGGGTGAAGGGCACGGCAAGGGTATTGAAGATAGGTGGGGGTTGCTCGAACAAATGTCACTCGAAACCACATCCAATTGGCGATGAGTTTAAAAAAAACTCAAAAATGGTGGATTCAAGATGGCTGCCATACAAATTTCGTTAGTGTCTATCTCGGAGAGTATGAGAGATCAAAGTGTGGTTTCTTGGCAAGATAAGATCAGAACGAAGAGGTCTATTAATCGAAATGAAAAAGAAATCAAGATGGCGGAATATTTTTTTTCATACCAAATTATATGGCGAATATTGAAGAAACTACAAATGTAGTAGTAGTGTGTAGTAATTGACATAACTGTTCTCCTAGAAAGAGACAGAAAATGAACCAATGGTGTATGGGAGATGTGTTTGAGTGCGGGATGGGAGCAGGAAAAAATTATGACATTTCGGAAAAATAAGATGGCGGCCGATGTGATTCTTGCAACTCTTTTGTTTTCCAACCGATTTCGTTACAACTCGCAATTATTGAAGAAATTAGGAAACGATTAATTGAAAAACGGGAAATAATTGGAAAAACAAGATGGTGGCCAAACTGTAGTGTTTTCAAAGTTTTTATTTTTAGACCCGAACCGTTGCGCCACAGATCCGAAACGGCGTGGTCGAGCATAATATTTTTTCTTTTTCGTCTACAATTATCCTGTGCTTTGACAGAGTGGGAGTGGTTTTTAAAAATTCAACATGGCGGCTGTCACGGCGGTCGTTCGGTTCGAGTTACGAAAAAACGCCATTTTAAAATTCAAATTGCTCGCAGTTGGCAACGTCGTAGCGTTTCGACTTCTAGGGGAAGACTGTGTGTACACACTCGAGGTATGGGTTGGGAGAAAAAAATTACTCCATTTCTCGGGAAAATTTCAAGATTTACCCCAAAAATAAAAAAATCGAAATACAAATTTCTTTTAAAATTCGAGTACGAGCAACCACGTGTCCCACTTGTACGAATAACATTTGGGTAATTTCGTCGCCGAGGTCTGGCAACACTGGAATTTATCAAAGAAAAAGTAACTTTCGACATGGTCTTTTTTCGGGGGCTATCATTTCAGCTGGGTGCGAGCGAGATAAAAAACTGAAACGTCATCCGGAGCGGTGTATCCTGTAGTTCACAGGAAAATTATAAAACTATGCAAAAAGTTTCTCTGAAAAGAGGTGGAGGCCATTTTGTATTCATTTTGTGTTTTTGAAAATTTCAATCACGTCCTAGAGGCGGTTGGCAACATTTGGGAAAGTTGACATGTATGGATCGATTGTGTAACTCGACGGGCAGTATCGAGATATCAAAACAGTGTTGGCACATTTGGGGTAGTTTTTGAGATTTTCCCCAAAAACTTCCTCCTGTAAAATTTTGCATGAAAATTTTTTTTTCACCGATGGCTTCGTATAGAAGGCAGAAAATATAACTTGAAGAAAAATATGGAGACAACTGATGATTGAGGATTTCGGAGACGGGTAAAGAGTACGGCCAAGGTATTGAAGATAGGAGAGGTAGTGCTCGAACAAGTGTCACTCGAAACCTCATCCAATTGGCGATGAGTTTAAAAAAAACTCAAAAATGGTGGATTTAAGATGGCTGCCATACAAATTTCGTCAGTGTCTATCTCGGAGAGTATAAGAGATGGAAGTGTGCTTTCCTGGCAAGAGATGATCAGGACGAGGAGTTTTGTTTGGCGAAATGAAAAAAAAATTCAAGATGGCGGTTTTTTTTTCATACCAATTTATATGGCGAATTTTGAAGAGACTACAAGTGTAGTAGTAGTCATTGACACAATTGTTCTCCTAGAAAGAAACAGAAAATGATACAATGATGTATGGGAGATGTGTTCGGGTGCGGGGTGAGAGTAGGGAAAAATTACGACATTTCGGAAAAACAAGATGGCGGCCGACGTGATTCTTGCAACTCTTTTGTTTTCCAACCGATTTCGTTATAACTCGTATTGATTGAAGAATTTAGGAAACAGGAAAAACAAGATTCAAATTCTAGATTTTTAGACCCCGAACCGCTGCGCTACAGATCCGAAATGGCGTGGTCGAGCATAATATTTTTGTCTTTGTCCGCCTACAATTATCCTGTATTTTGACAGAATGGGTATGGTTTCTAAAAATTCAAGATGGCTGCTGTCGCTGTGGCCATTTGATTAGAGGTACGAAAAAACGCAATTTTAAATTTTCAATTTCTCACAGTTGGCAACGTCGGAGCGCTTCGACTTCTACGGGGCGATTGTGTGTACAGACTCGAGGTATGGAAAAGGGCTAAAATTACCCCATTTCTCGGGTAATTGTCAAGATTTATTCCAAAAATAAAAAATCGAAATACGTATTTTTTTAGATTCAAGTACGTGAGACCACATGTCGCACTTGTACGAATGACATTTGGGTATTTTCGTCGCCGAGGTCTGGCAACACTGGAATTTATCAAAGGAAAAGTGATTTTCAACTTTTTTCAGGGGCGATCATTTCGGGTGGGTGCGAGCGAGATGAAAAATTGAAACGTCTTCAGGAGCGGTATACCGAAGTTTTAAAAAATCAGCGCCACTTTGAAATTCTTTGTTTATTGACCGATTCCGTTCAAAATCGATATTTAAGACTCCCTGGGATCACAAAACAGGAAACTGTTACAAAAATTTAAAAAAATCAGCGCCATTTTGAGTTTCTTTGTTAATTGACCGATTTCGTTCAAAATCGATGCTTAGGTTCTCCTGGGATTGCAAAACAGTAAACTGGTATCAAAATTTAAAAATTCAGCGCCATTTTGAATCTCTTTGTTAATTGACCGATTTCGTTCAAAATCGATGCTTAGGTTTTCCTGGGCTTGCAAAACAGTAAACTGGTATCAAAATTTAAAAAAATCAGCGCCATTTTGAAATTCTTTGTTAATTGACCGATTTCGTTCAAAATCGATATTTAGGGCTCCCTGGGATTACAAAGCAGAAAACTGATAACAAAGTTTTAAAAAATCAGCGCCATTTTGAAATTCTTGGTTAATTGATCGATTTCGTTCTAAATCGATATTTAGTACTCCATGGGATTAAAAGATAGGAAACTGGTACCAAACTTGTAAAAAATCAGCGCCATTTTTAAATTCTTTGTTATTGTAGCGATTTCGCTCAAAATCAATATTTAGGGCTTCCTGGGATTTCAAAACAGGAAACCGATACCAAAGTTTTAAAAAATCAGCGCCATTTTGAAATTCTTTGTTAATTGACCGATTTCGTTCAAAATCGATATTTAGGACTCCATGGGATTGCAAAACAGGAAACTGGTACCAAAATATAAAAAATTCAGCGCCATTTTGAAATTCTTTGTTATTGTAGCGATTTCGTTCAAATCGATATTTAGGACTTCCTCGAATTTCAAAACAGGAAACTGATGCCAAAGTTTTAAAAAATCAGCGCCATTTTGGAATTCTTTGTTAGTTGACCGATTTCGTAAAATCGATATTTAGAACTCCATGGGGTTACTAAACAGGAAACTGATACCAAAATTGTAAAAAATCAGCGCCATTTTTTAATTCTTTGTTATTGTAGCGATTTCGCTTAAAATCCTTATTTATAGCTTCCTGCGATTACAAAACAGGAAACTGATACCAAAGTTTTAAAAATCAGCGCCATTTAGCAATTCTTTGTTAGTTGACCGATTTCGTTCAAAATCGATATTTAGTGCTTCCTGGGATTACAAAACAGGAAACTGATACCAAACTTGTAAAAAATCAGCGCCATTTTTAAATTCTTTGTTATTGTAGCGATTTCGCTCAAAATCAATATTTAGGGCTTCCTGGGATTTCAAAACAGGAAACTGATACCAAAGTTTTAAAAATCAGCGTTATATTGAAATTCTTTGATATGTGACCGATTTCGTTCAAAATCGATATTTAGGGCTCCCTGGGGTCACAAAACAGGAAACTGGTACCAAAGTTGTAAAAAATCAGCGCCATTTTGAAATTATTTGGGAATTGACCAATTTAGCTCAAAATTGATATTTAGGACTCCCTGGGAATACAATACAGGAAACTGATATGAAATTTTAAAAAATCTGCGCCATTTTGTCATTCTTTGTTAATTTTGTTCAAAATCGATATCTGAGGATCCCTCGGATTACAAAACAGGAAACTGATACCAAAGTTTAAAAAAATCAGCGCAATTTTGTTTTTTTTTTGTAATAACAACCCGTGAGCTGCTTTAGCAGCTCACGCACAGAGCGAAAAACTAGTATTATACTATATATAGCTCAATTACCACTCACTCACTGACTCATTGACATAATTGTTCTCCTAGAAAGAGACAGAAAACGATACAATGATGTTAGGAAGATGTGTTCTGGTGGGGGATTCGAGTATGGAAAAATTATGACATTTCGAAAAAACAAGATGGCGGCCGACGTGATTCTCGTAACTCTTTGGTTTTCCAACCGATTTTGTTGCAACTCGCAATGATTGAAGAAATTAGGAAACAATCTATAGAAAAAGTGGAAAAAATCGGAAAAACAAGATGGCGGCCGAGCTGTAGTGTTTTAAAATTTTTGATTTTTCGACCTCGAACCGCGGCGCCACAGATCCGAAATGGCGTGGTCGAGCATAATTTTTTTTTCTGTTCCCGCCTACAATTATCTTGTATTTTGACAGAATAGGGGTGGTTTTTAAAAATACAAGATGGCGGCTGTCGCGGCGGCCGTTCGGTTTGAGTTACGAAAAAACGCAATTTTCAAATTCAAATTGCTCGCAGTTGGCAACGTCGGAGCGTTTCGACTTCTACGGGGTGATTGTGTGTACAGACGCGAGGTATGGATTGGGAAAATAAAATTACCCCATTTCTAGGGAAATTTTCGAGATTTACCCCAAAAATAAAAAAATCGAAATACGAACTTTTTTAAAAATTCGAGTACGAGCAACTACGTTTCTCACTTGTACGAATGACATTTGGGTAATTTCGGCGCCCAGGTCTGGCAACACTGGAATTTATCAAAGAAAAAGTGATTTTCGACATGGTCTTTTTTCAGGGGCTATCATGTCGGCTGGGTGTGAGCGAGATGAACAATTGAAACGTCGTCAGGAGCGGGGTGTCCTGTAGTTCACAGGAAAATTATAAAACACTGCAAAAAGTTTTTGTGAAACGAGGTGGCGGCCATTTTGTGTTCATTTTGTGTTTTTGAAAATTTCAATCACGTCTTAAAGGCGGTTGGCAACATTTGGGAAAGTTGACATGTATGGATCGATTGTGTAACTCGACGGGCACATTCGGGGTAGTTTTCCAGATTTTCCCTAAAAACTTCCTCCTGTAAAATTTTGTATGAAAAAATTTTTTTCACCGATGGCTTCGTATAGAAGTTAGAAAACATAACTTGAAGAAAAATATGGAGACAGCTGATGATTGAGGATTTCGGAGATCGGTAAAGGGCACGGCCAGGGTATTGAAGATAGGTGGGGGGTGCTCGAACAAATGTCACTCGAAACCTCATCCAATTGGCAAAAAGTAAAAAAAAAACTCAAAATGGTGGATTCAAGATGGCTGCCATACAATTTTCGTGAGTGTCTATCTCGGAGAGTATGAGAGATGGAAGTGTGGTTTCTTGGCAAGAGATGATCAGGACGAGGAGGTCTATTTAGCCAAATGAAAAAAAATTCAAGGTGGCGGAATATTTTTTTTCATACCAAATTATATGGCGAATATTGAAGAGACTACAAGTGTTGTAGTAGTGTTTAGTAATTGACCAAATTGTTCTCCTAGAAAGAAACAGAAAATGATACAATTATGTTAGGGAGATGTGTTCGGGTGCGGGATGGGAGAAGGGAAAAATTATGAAATTTCGGAAAAACAAGATGGCGGCTGTCACGGCGGCCGTTCGGTCTGAATTACGAAAAAATGCAATTTTAAAATTCAACTTTCTCGCAGTTGGCAATGTCGGAACGTTTCGACGTTTCAGTTATTAAAAATGAGGTCTAGGAGGAAACTGCATCTTTCTGGTCTGCTTTTCGGAATTTTTAAAATGGGAAAACCTTTATACCTCACTAATAAACTTAACTGGGTAGGCGACGGCGAAGTGAATCGCCTTAGAAGTGTGCGCAGGAATCGTCTTTGTGTGCCATTTCATCGTACAGCCGCATTTCGTGGATCTTTTACATACTCCGCTACTAAATGTTGGAATAATATACCACCACCGATAAAGGATCTTAAAAACAAGTATTCTTTTAAACTACAACTTAAAAAAATTCTCCTCAGCAAACAATTAGAATTCCAGGATCATGTGGCGGAGTTTTCTTTTCTTTAGATTTACAATATTATGATGTTTCTTATTTATTTTAAATGTTTCTGGTTGTAAATAGTCCCTTAAATTTTGTATGTACTGTTTATTTATTTATATTTGTTTGGTTTTATTTTTATTTTTAACTGGCCTCATGATTTAATTAGAATTATTATTATTATTACTATTTTTTTTTTATTTATTATTTTTTTTTAATAGAACTAAGTATAATTAGAATAATTGATTAAGTAGTAATAATTAGTAGATATAGTTAAGAAGCCGTGGCGTCACCTGGAGTAGGGCTCCAGCTGAAAATCAGCGCAGAATGCTTTGGTATATTTTATTGCAAGGCTTTCTGCATTATGCTGAGCTGATGCCTTCTTTCAGGTTGTGCCGCACAAGACAAGTGTTGTCAGGGTGCCTCTAGGACTTGGCCATGAGTTTAATGCTCCAGTGCTGGAGGCGCCATGGTAGCACTTACCTTAAGGTATTGTAATGTGTGGCACAATGGTGAGAATAAATAGATTTTCTTTCTTTCTTTCCTTTCGACTTTAACGGGGATATTGTGTGTACAGACTCGAGGTATGGATTGAGGAAAAAAATTACCCCATTTCTCGGGAAAATTTCAAGATTTACCCCAAAAATTAAAAAATCGAAATACGTAGTTTTTGGAAAATTCGAGTACGAGCAACCACGTGTTTCACTTGTACGAATGACATTTGGGTATTTTCGTCGCCGAGGTCTGGCAGCACTGGAATTTATCAAAGTAAAAGTGATTTTCGACATGATATTTTTTCAGGGGCGATGGTTTAGGCTGGGTGTGAGCGAGACGAAAAATTGAAACGTCAACAGGAGCGGTGTATCCTGTAGTTCATATGAAAATTATAAAACTATGTAAAAAAAATCTGTGAAACGAGATTTTGTATTCTTTTTGTGTTTTTGAAAATTTCGATCACATTTTTGAGGCAGTGGGCAACATTTGGGAAAGTTGATCGATTGTGTAACTCGACCAGCAGTATCCAAGAAAAATATGGAGACAGCTGATGATTGAGGCTTTCGGCAACGGGTCAAGAGCACGGCCAAGGTATTGAAGAGAGGTAGGGGGTGCTCGAACAAATGTCACTCGAAACCTCATCCAATTGGCGGTGAATTTAAAAAAACTTAAAAATGGTGGATTCAAGATGGCTGCCATACAAATTTCGTCAGTGTCTATCTCGGAGAGTATAAGAGATGGAAGTGTGGTTTCTCGGCAAGAGATGATCAGGACGAGGAGGTGTATTTAGTTCAAGATGGCGGAACATTTTTTTCATACCAAATTATATGGCGAATATTGGAGAGACGTTACAAGTGATACGGTTCTGTTTTACCCACGAAGGGGCTCCCTGGGATTACAAAACAGGAAACCGATACCAAAGTTTTAAAAAATCAGCGCCATTTTGAAATTCTTTGTTAATTGATCGATTTCGTTCAAAATCGATATTTAGTACTCCATGGGAATACAAGACAGGAAACTGGTACCAAAATTTTACAAAATCAGCGCCATTTTGAAATTCTTTGTTAATTTACATTTAGTTCAAAATCGATATCTGAGGATCCCTGGGATTCAAAAACAGGAAACTGATACCAAAGTTTTAAAACATCAGCGCCATTTTGAAATTCTTTGTTAATTGACCGATTTCGTTCAGAATCGATATTTAGGACTCCATGGGATTGCAAAACAGGAAACTGGTACCAATATTTAAAAAATTCAGCGCCATTTTGAAATTCTTTGTTATTGTAGCGATTTCGTTCAAAATCGATATTTAGGACTTCCTCGAATTTCAAAACAAAAAACTGATGCCAAAGTTTTAAAAAATCAGCGCCATTTCGGAATTCTTTGTTAATTGACCGATTTCGTTCAAAATCGATATTTAGGACTTCCTCGACTTTCAAAACCGGAAACTGATGCCAAAGTTTTAAAAAATCAGCGCCATTTTGGAATTCTTTGTTAATTGACCGATTTCGTTCAAAATCGATATTGAGGACTCCATGGGGTTACTAAACAGTAAACTGTTGCCAAAATTAAAAAAAACCAGCACTATTTTGAAATTCTTTGTTAATTGGCCGATTTCGTTCAAAATCGATGTTTAGGACTCCCTGGGATTTCAAAACAGGAAACTGATACCAAAATTGTAAAAAATCAGCGCCATTTTTAAATCCTTTGTTATTGTAGCGATTTCGCTCAAAATCCTTATTTAGGGCTTCCTGCGATTACAAAACAGGAAACTGATACCAAAGTTTTAAAAATCAGCGCCTTTTTGAAATTCTTTGTTAATTCACCGATTTCGTTTATAATCGATGTTTAGGACTCCCTGGGATTTCAAAACAGGAAACTGATACCAAAATTGTAAAAAATCAGCGCCATTTTTAAATTCTTTGTTATTGTAGCGATTTCGCTCAAAATCAATATTTAGGGCTTCCTGGGATTACAAAACAGGAAGCTGATACCAAAGTTTTAAAAATCAGCGTTATTTTGAAATTCTTTGTTAAGTGACCGATTTCGCTCAAAATCGATATTTAGGGCTCCCTGCGGTTACAAAACAGGACACTGGTACCAAAGTTGTAAAAAATCATCGCCATTTTGAAATTATTTTGGGAATTGACCAATTTAGTTCAAAATTGAACTTTAGGACTCCCTGGGAATACAATACTGGAAACTGATATGAAATTTTAGAAAAATCTGCGCCATTTTGTAATTCTTTGTTAATTGACCGATTTTGTTCAAAATCGATATCTGAGGATCCCTGGGATTACAAAACAGGAAACTGATACCAAAGTTTTAAAAAATCAGCGAATTCTTTTTTTTTTAATCACAAGCCGTGAGCTGCTTTAGCAGCTCACGCACAGAGCGAAAAACTAGTTATACTATATATAGCTCAATTACTACTCACTGACTGACTGACTGACTCATTGACATAATTGTTCTCCTAGAAAGAGACAGAAAATGTTATAATGATGTATGGGAGATGTGTTCGAGTGCGGGAGTCGAGTAGGGAAAAATTATGACATTTCGGAAAAACAAGATGGCGGCCGACGTGATTCTTGTAACTCTTTTGTTTTCCAACCGATTTCGTTGCAACTCGCAGTGATTGAAGAAGTTAGGAAACGATCTATAGAAAAAGTGGAAAAAATTAGAAAAACAAGATGGCGGCCGAGCTGTAGTGTTTTAAAATTTTTGATTTTTCGACCCCGAACCGCGGCGCCACAGATCTGAATTCGGTTTGAGTTACGAAAAAACGCAATTTTAAAATTCAAATTTCTCGCAGTTGGCAACGTCCTAGCGTTTCGACTTCTACTGGGAGATTGTGGGTACAGACTCGAGGTAAGGATTGGGGAAAAAGTTTACCCCATTTCTCGGGAAAATTTCAAGATTTACCCCAAAAATTAAAAAATCGAAATACGCAGTTTTTGCAAAATTCGAGTATGAGCAACCACGTGTCACACTTGTGCGTATGACATTTGGGTATTTTCGTCGCCTAGGTCTGGCAACACTAGAATTTATCAAAGAAAAAGTGATTTTCGACATGGTCTTTTTTCAGGGGCTATCATGTCGGCTGGGTGCGAGCGAAATGAACAATTGAAACGTCGTCAGGAGCGGTGTATCCTGTAGTTCACAGGAAAATTATAAAACTCTGCAAAAAGTTTTTGTGCAACGAGGTGGCGGCCATTTTGAATTCTTTTTGTGTTTTTGAAAATTTCAATCACGTCTTAGAGGCGGTTGGCAACATTTGGGAAAGTTGACATGTATGGATCGATTGTGTAACTCGACGGGCAGTATCAAAAAATCAAAACAGTGTTGCCACATTCGGGGTAGTTTTCGAGATTTTCCCTAAAAACTTCCTCCTGTAAAATTTTGTATGAAAATTTTTTTTTTCACCGATGGCTTCGTATAGAAGTCAGAAAATATAACTTGAAAAAAAATATGGAGACAGCTGATGATTGAGGATTTAAGAGACGGGTAAAGAGCACGGCCAAGGTATTGAAGATAGGTGGGGGATGCTCCAACAAATGTCACTCGAAACCTCATCCAATTGGCAGAAAGTTAAAAAAAACTCAAAAATTGTGGATTCAAGATGGCTGCCATACAAATTTCGTTAGTGTCTATCTCGGAGAGTTTATGAGATGGAAGTGTGGTTCCATGGCAAGAAATGATCAGGACGAGGAGGTCTATTTGGTGAAATAAAAAAAAATCAAGATGGCGGAATTTTTTTTTCATACCAAATTATATGGCGAATATTGAAGAGACTACAAGTGTAGAACTATGTAAGATTTTGATACGGTTCCGTCGCACCCACGACGAGGCTCCCTGGGATTACGAAATAGGAAACTGATATCAAAGTTTTAATAAATCACCGCCAATTTTTAAATTCTTTGTTAATTGACCGATTTTGTTCAAAATCGATATGTAGGACTCCCTGGGGTTACAAAACAGAAAACTGAAACTATAATAAAAAAAAAACTGCGCCATTTTGAATTACTTTGTTAGTTTACCGATTTCGTTCAAAATCGATATTTAGGTTTTCCTGGGATTACAAAACAGGAAACTGGTACCAAAATTTAAAAAAATCAGCGCCATTTTGTTTTTTTTTATCACAACCCGTGAGCTGCTTTAGCAGCTCACGCACAGAGCGAAAAACTAGTTATATATATAACTTATCTTTCCTATAAGCTATTGCACTTGTTTTCTGTTTATTATTATTTTTCCTGAAAATACAATTGTCTTTATTCATTTGTAACACATAACCCCTATCTGTAGCCGAGCTGACAGAGAATAAATTTAACTTCATGTCTGGCACATATAAAGCACCATTTAAGCTTGTTTCTATCCATTCAGAACCATTATATGCCTCTAAATATATATCACCTTTACCCATTGCATGAATGACTGTACCGTCTCCTATTATTATTTGTTTAGGCAATGAAAAACTTTCATAATTCGTAAAACACTTAATATTATGGCACATATGCTCTGAAGCGCCACTATCCATGATCCACAAATCCCTACTTTGACAATGTGCATTCAAGGCTGGGGACATACTTACATGAAATGCATTACTACCTTTTTCGACATCATGAGATGCTACTTTAGAATGTTTAGACTTATTTTTAAACCAACATTCACTTATATTATGATTTGACCGTTTACAATAATTACAGAACTTATTTTTCTTATATGTAGATTGACCTTTACAACACTCACTTTTATAATGACCTTCAACACCACACTTAAAACACTTTCTTCCTTTCTTCACTGCTTTAAACGCCTCCGAGGACAAACTCGTACTATCCTTCATGCGCAACTCCTCTATCAAAAGCCTAGAGGATAATTCTTCATACGTTTGCCTATCTACAGGAACGGACTCCCAGGCAGAGACAAAGTGCTTGTAAGGTGCTGGCAGTGATGATGTTATTTTCGTGACTGCCATGCTCGATGGGATCTTAACACCTAGTGACTCGAAGGTAGCTAAGTTCTCCTCGAAACGCCCCAAAAAGTTTGCTACTGTGTCCTTTTTAGTGAATTTTAAATTATAAAACTTTTCTTGAGCAATATGGGCTGAGAGATTCCCTTTTTGTTCAAACACAGTGTGCAACCTGTCCCAAATTTGTTTTGCATTTGTACAACTAAGTACTTGTGATATTGTTTTTTCTGCTAACCTGCCAACAATAATGTTTTGCGCCTTTGCATCGCTGTTTGCCCACGCTGCAAACTCTTCTTTGGCCTCTTCCGGCCTCGGACTGGAACCGTCCACGATGCCTAAGACACCTGCCGCCCTAAGAAGAACCTTGACCCGGAACTTCCACGCCGCCCATTGTGCTGGGTCACGAAGTTTAATGTCGTTGATGGCGTTAATGTTAATTGCTTCCATTTTGAGCACGCTTGACCACGCGCCACGTGTCTCTTCTTTGATGCTTTACCACACCGTATTTTTCGATAATAGGCAACCAAATATTTTCAATGGGGGATGAGCGTGTACTGGGCCCATAACCTATTGAATTATTTAGGTGGTTGGCTATTATGAAAAATAAAAATAAAACTTGATAATTGAGAACACGTTTTATTCCTCTCTTTACCAAGGGACTAAAAGGGGAAGGGGACCCGGAAGCTATCATAATTCTTAAAAGACAAAACCATAGATACTATTTCCTGTCACAATTACCACAGATAATCTTGTACTTATTAAATCTACTTTATCATAAACAACTCTTATAAATATTTGTTGTTTTCATCAGAATGCAATGTAAATTTCACAGCCGTAGTCAATTCCTATCGCTTCCTTCATATTCCTTGACATATGTCAAACGTCATCTACAAAAACTCTCTCTTGCTACACGGCGGCTCAGGCGAGTGCACGCATTTCCGGACGAACGCAGTAATTTGCCCGTCGAAGTGCAATTAAACAATCTCATATACGGGCCCGTTTTAGTGCAAATAAACATTGTTAGTTGTGCGGTGTCAAGAAGCAAATTTCAACGCGGATGTCCGAAGTTAGGATGTCATAACATCCTGTGCGAGGGACGACTGCTGCCTACGCGCATGTACCATCAAGCCGCGGGGTCACACGAACCAGCCAAAGAACGACCTTTTCCACCGTTCCCCTGCCCTTTGCACATCCATTTTTTGGTTCCTCGAACCGGATCCTATATCCATGGTCCTTCGTAATTCAAATTCCATTACATTTCATTTTTTCCTAACCTACAAATAACCTATGTTGCATCCATTAGCGTGGGGCTTGGGTTGCATTATTTTGTCTATGGTACTATTGGATCATTGACCATAGTCAATAGTCCGAATTTGTTTGCGGTACCGATCTGCAGTAACGCATATCTTAACTTTATGGTCAGTAAATCGTAACTTGTCAAATTACCGATTTTCCAGTTTGTACACGCTTTATGGTATAGCTCTGAGGTCGTAATTGACAGGTGACAGCAATTGAAGTTTTATTCTTTTGTCATAGTTTTTCAATTTAGAAGTCAATCTTGTTTTTTTTTTTACCACGAACATATTAAAACGTAATTTGTTTTCGACTTATTTCTCGTACATTTACATTTTGCTTACATTAAAAATGAGTGAAACTAAATTGCAGTTTGCTAAAATGCAATTAGCGTACAAAAACGTTCAAAATATATACGATACAGCTGTGAAATTGAGTAGTGATCAAAAACCGGGAATTTCTAAAGAAAAGCAACTTTTTATTTTCCGTTACAAAGACTTAGACCGCTATAGGCAGCAGATGGACGATTCTTACACATTAATAAGCGTAAGTGAACTCAATTCATTAACTAAGGAACAGGTAAAAGAAATTGAAAACAATTATATAGCAGCAAGAAAAGATTACAATTATTTTGCTATAATCCGCCAACAGAAAAAATTCTGTATGGTCAAGCATGCAGTTACAAGCGAAGCACCGTTTACCTTCCCAACCAAGCAAGAAAGCCAAGTTCCCAAGCAAGCAATGCCACCACCACTCACATGCACCACCACACAAGACTTTTATACTAATCTCGACGCACGTTTCGCCCCGACACCGGAGCATCTTCAGGAGATGTAGACTTTACAATGCAAGATTGTCTAGTGACGTTCGTGTCAAATGCGCGGTGTTATATACCGCTTTTAAACCCCCACCACTATTGCCCCGCCCATTACCCCCCGGACTCCTACCCCCTTCAAATAAACGAAGCAGTGGTGAATTTGAAACGTTAACTTGTTCGTTAAGTAATTTAAATTGATTTTTATTATTATGTTTTATTATTTCTAATTGTTCCAACATGCTCAGTCTTATGCCTTTATTGCAAGTGTGTAAGATTTTATATGATGAATGATCGGAAGATAATTTGTGCCCACTATCTAGAAGATGTTTAGCAAAATGTGACTTTTGGGGTTGGTTGTTCCTAACTGCGGCCACATGTTCTTTATAGCGTGTATCAAATTTACGACCTGTTTGACCAATATATGTGGCATTGCATTCTGAACATTCGAGTTTATAAATGCCCGATTTTTGTTTGTTGTTTAATTTATCTTTACCGTTGCAAATACTTTTAAGTGTATTATTTGTCCTAAATGCAACATGTATATCATATTGTGCTTTAAGTGCCTTAGCAATACGCTCCGACGCTGGTCCGAAATAAGTTAGACTGGATTTGTATTTATTTATTTTATCAGGTGGTACTGAATATAGGTCGTTTTTGATCCGCATTAAATGTTGTTTTTTAATTATATTATCAACAATATTAGTGTTGTATCCATTTGCCTGTGCCATGTGGTAAATAACTTTTAGTTCTTTTAAATAGTTTTCTTTTGTGAGTGGAATAGACAGCAACCTATGCACATAGCTGTGGAACGCGGCGAGTTTATGTTGCCAGGGATGGCAGGATGAAGCGGGTATGGTTGTGTCTGTATATGTGGGTTTTCGGAAAATTCCAAAATGATGTTTAGTATTAGCACGAGTTAAAGTTAGATCAAGGAAGTTTATAGAGTTATCATGTTCTAATTCTGATTTGAATTTAATTTTTGGGTGTATTTTGTTTACTGTGTAGTTTGTTTACTGAATGGCAAAACTTTATTTCAGTTTATGATAGTCTTATACATACCCTAAACTCAATTACATAGAGAAAATGCATTACCTTTTGAGTGTTTTAGACAAGGAGCCTTTGTCATTGATTATAAATTTAAAAATTTCTTCTGAAAACTACCCAGTTGCAATCAGTTACGATTTTTATACAAAAATAAAAAATAAAATAGAATAAGCGTCACGGTCTCCATACACGGAATCACGGAACTCAAAAAAATTTTTTTTCATCAAACTTAAACGTGTAGGGTGTCGACAGATAGGTATTTTAAAATGATATTTTAGGAACCAAAAATCATATTTTCTCAAAGTCAATCGTTTGAATGATTTCAAACGATTGACCCATTTTTTACCACTTCCAAAGTGGTAAAATGTGGGGGCCCCGCGCTCTAACTTTTAAAATGAGAGAGTGAAAAATCTGTAAAAATATATGCTGTAGATCTCAATAAACACTTTCAACGAAAATTGGTTTGGACGAGATATAGTAAACAGTTTTTGAGATATGTGATATTTCCGAAAACCGCAATAGCACATTTTCAAAGACCGCAAATATAACTTTGTCGTTTATACAAACTATGAAAAACAAAGTAATATAAACAATATTGGTAGGTATGTCCCTAATCTATGCTTGCTACTACGGAACGTTTCATGGGCGAGTCCAACTCGCACTTGGCCACTTTTTTATGAATTACAAATAACCCAGTTGCAAAATTTCGCCCGCTGCAAGCAAAAAGGGAGGTACGGGAAGCCGACCAGAGGTATTAAAGAGCCTTGTAACATACGTTCCCTTAGAAAATGATGTCACAGGGGCGATTCAAGAACAGGCGTTAGCTGTACAAGGTCCTTTCCAGCCATTTTTCATTGCTGTTGGTGAGCAATATAATAACATAACCACCGTTTACTTTTGCCTAACTGAATCGACATTTTGGAAGTTTAAAAGCTTCCCTGAAGCCTTTGACGTGGGATTTAAAATAATTCATGCAGTCGCATGCCCATATCCAGTGTTATGCTATTCAACATGGCTCTCCATTCAAATAGCTTTCTATCACATAAAAACAATTTATGATGACTACAGCCGATCGGTAAAACAACTACTTTTAGATCTAGGTCTTGCCTCGACATTACAGCCGTACCTTGAGTTAAAATAATTTTACAGTGATAGGTATATTTTAGGCTAGTAATTACACTTTAATATAATAAACGCAAAAGTTTGGATGTTTATTTGTTTGTTTGTTACTCAAATTCAATTCAAATACAAAACCTCCCATTCAGCAACATTCTATCCACTGATCTACCGAGGTTAATCATAATAAAATTAGTAATAATGGTAGTGTGTCGCGATTGTAAAAGGTCTTTCGATCTTATCTCTCAGCTAGTTCGCCATATAAGAAAAGAATGTCCTTTAAATTTTGATCCTCATATTTATAAGTGTGGAGAAAAAAATTGCAGTCGATGCTTTAGTGATGTCCATCAATTTCGCAAGCATATTGTTGATTTGCACCACATCAATCCAACGGTTGGGATACTGCCGGAACCAGTGCCTAGTACCAGTAGTGCTAGTCCCCCACTCCCAGCCATTATGGATACTAGTGAATCTGAGTTGCTGATTGATACTGAGATAATGGATCTAGACAGCTTAACATGTAGATTTTTAATAAACTTCTATAGCAATCCTGGTGTCACGAGATCGTCTGTTCAATGTTTTGTTTCAGCGTTACAATCCTATTTTACCGATATAGCTCCTTTATTAGCGGAATCTGAATTTCCATTCTTCGAATTTTTTGTTTTTCATTTTTAATTTTATATATTTTTTTTGTTTACTTTTTTTTTATTTTGCATTACAAAATAATGTCGGTTTAATATTAAACTTTATTAAAATTGTTTTTACTGTTTGTAGGTACTGTTTTTATTGAGTATGTATTTAAGTATGTAGGCATGCATGTATGTATGTATGTATGTAGGCATGCATGTATGTATGTATGTATGTATGTACATATGTATCTATGTTTGTTTAAATGTATTTTGGTTTGTACTTTTAACGATTTTACATGTACTATATATATTTAGAGTACGACGAGCATGCACACGGGGGCCTCGCGCAGTGAGAGGTGTGCGCACACGTGGGGGTGGGTTGTCGATGGTGGTGGGTGCGGGAGCCGGTCGGGGCCGGGGTCGTGGGGCGCAACGTCCCGAAGCGGTCGATGAGTAAAGCCTCGATGACACGGGGCTAGTTTACAAGCTACAAGACAGCAAGTTTGCAGCAGCTTGTAAACTCGCCCCGTGTCATTGAGCTTTTTTACAATCTGCTTTTGACTAGCCGATTGTAAAAAAGCTACTTGTAAAATATAAAGCCGGGCTAATTTACTTGCCATTCGCTGGCGTGTTGGCTTGTAAGCTAGTTAACTAGCCATGTGTCATCATCGCTGCTAGTGAACTAGTTTCAAGAATCTGCGTTTTGACATAAAGCTAAAATGTCAAGAGAAGTAGTTCACGCAGGAGTAGTTATTTTAGCTCATGTTATCAAGAAGGATTTACAACGAAAACTAAAGAAAAACTTGAAACAAAAGAAAATGGGTAAGATCGTGGATAGAAAAACGCGATGAATATGGTGCTTCCAATGGTTTATTGAGAGAGTTGAAGGACGACGATCCTTTGGCTTATAGAAATATGTTGAGACTAAACAGTTCCAAATTTGATGAGTTACTGCAGATGGTAGCTGGAATGCTCAAAAAAAAAGATACGACAATGAAACCGGCAATACCAGTAACCACGAAATTGGAAATTACGTTACGTTATCTAGCCACGGGCGATTCTTTGAAGTCTTTAGAATACCTGTTCAGAGTTCCGGAATCAACTATATCGAAGTTTTTACCAGAAGTGCTAACAGCAATTTCTCGCGTCCTTCGACCTTTCATTGAGGTGAGTGAAAATTAATTTACTACAAAATTAAACACCAGTATTATTAAACAATGTATTTGACGACAATTTGTGTCGCGTTTCCTCCAAAAGTATTAATAATGAACTGCTGCAAAACATCATCGTCGTCGTTCAACGATGAGGCAGTAGTCGAAGGAAATGAATTGTTAGAAAATGGTGAGTGTGCACTTTCGACACATTGTGGGGACTGCTCCTCTAAAGATGACAACTTAAAATGAATGATGCAGTTTTGAATTTCTTGCTGTAGCAAGATGGCTTGTCGCTGTGGCAGAAGATGGATCTCAGATGCAACAAATTTTCCAAACTGGTCATAGGGCTTCTCATTAGATGACTCCTTGGCAATTTCATCCAATTTTATAATAGCTTGTGCTATTTCAGTTGGTGTTTCTTGGGATGCTAGTCGTTTTCTTTTGCACCTTTTCTTTGGCGTCGGGGGTGGCCCCATTTTTTCAGCCGACGAATGTTCTTTGAGTACGTCGTAGTCGTTTTCAGACTCGACACTTGTATTTTCTTTTTCTGGTGCTGTGTCTTGACTACTTTGTGACAGTTCCTAAAAATATAATAAAATATAACTTTTGTTTGTTCTCAGGTCCCAAAAAAAGCTGATGAATGGAAAGAAACCGAAAATAAATTTCTTCAGCGTTGGAATTTTCCTAGATGTTTTGGTGCAATCGACGGGAAACACGTTATCATTAAGAGGCCTCCGTGTTCTGGTTCAGTCTACTTCAATTATAAAAAAACCTACAGTATAATATTATTTGCTATGGTTGATGCCGATTACTGCTTTATTTACATTGACGTAGGTGCAAATGGCCGAGCAAGCGATAGTGCAATATTTAGAGATAGTACTTTGAATATTGCGATGGAAAACAAGACTCTTAGCTTGCCTGAATATGGCGTTATCATTGGAGATGATGCTTTCCCATTGAGAAAAAATCTTAAGAAACCGTACAGTAAAATAAGTCTTACTCCTGCCGAAAAAATATTCAATTATCGTCTTTCCCGTGCCAGACGAGTCGTAAAAAATGCTTTTGGCATACTAGTATGGCGATTCATAATATTTTCAAGACCGATCGATTTGGCACCGGAAACTATCGATAAAGTTATTTGGTCTGCTTGTAGTCTTCATAACTGGCTACGAAAGACTGATTCAGGTAACTACATGCCACAACAAGCAGTAGATGGAGAGGACTTGAATACCGGAAATATCACACCTGGACTTTGGAGGGAAAATGTTAATAATATGCAGCCTATTAATCATCTACAAGGAAATCATCACAGAAGAAAATCCTCTGCCGTGGCAGTGGGAGAAAGCTGGAGTAACAGTCTAATTAAAAATATTTTTTGACATTAAAAATACTCGCGTAATTTGATTTGCTGCATCTTGTGGCCACTGCCAAAAAATTCGCTTCTTTGAACCATGCCAACTTTGGCGTGTATACTTCCTCAGTACCACATCCACTTTTCTTGGATTTTTCAACTTTATTTATTTCTTGTCTGTATACATCTTTAATTGATTTTATTTTGGCCTTCAATTGCTTTACATCTATACCCACAGTTAGTTGTTTCTTGTTCAGTTTAACTAAGAGATTTTTGAAAATTTCATCCTTTACTTTTGTGTTACAATACTCTTTGTCTTTTATATTCCATAAAGTAGGGTGCTCATAGATGTTGAGAAACTCTATTATATTACGCGTGTTCTACTTCATTTTTCAGGTTAAAAAATAAACAATAAACGCAAACAGCACGCCACGCAAATCAAAGACAGAACATACATTTAAGTATTTTTTTTCTTAAAAAACTACACAACACAACGCAAACAAGAGCACATCAACGGAATATATTTCAAAAAACAAAAACTGTCATGTCAACCACAACTGTTAACAAAGTTTTTTTTTGGAATTTTTGGGCTCGGGATTCAAGATTTTTAACTAATAAACGCCATCTATAGTATACGGCAGTTTCACACCCCCTGGTTCCAACTCGCTAGCTAGTTGGCTACTGAGCGAGTAGAACGTTTTGTGTGTCATCGACACTCGCTTACTCGCTCACTCGCTAACTTTTAAACTCGCCAACTAGCAGCTCGTAAATTAGCCCAGTGTCATCGAGCCTTGAGCATGCTATTTTGATTTGCTTTTTATTATTGTTTAAAAATATTTTGGTTGTGGTTTGGTAATAACTGCTTTTAATTTCAGTGATGTGGTAGTGGTGGTGGTGGATGTGGGGGCCGGTCGAGCCCGTGGCCGGGGCCGTGGGCAGGGCCAGGGCCGTTGGGCGCAACGTCCCGAAGCGGTCGATGAGTAAGCATGCTATTTTGATTTGCTTTTTATTATTGTTTAAAAATATTCTGATTTTGGATGTCGTTTGGTAATATCGGCTTTTAATTTCAGCATGAATGTAGTCCCAATTTCAGAGTGGATTTGCAGTTCGCCATCGGAAATCCCTCTGACATTGAAGAGGAAGCGTAAGTGGTGCCCGTAAGTAGTACTTACTACTTGAAGTATATTACTCTGAGATCTGGGCGCTTTACTAACGATATTATATTTTTTCTAGGTCTTCATCAGCCTCTGCGGGCCCTGCTGCTGCCGCAGCAGCAAATATAATTGTGGACCCCCCGTCGCCTGGAATGTGAGTTACTTTCTTTCTTCTATGTATGCCTCACAAGAATGAAAGATTTACAAAACTATTTTTGCTTCAGCTTCATCGATGTATCTACTTGATTATTATCATTTGTTAATAGGGAGCGAATCGGAGCCGGAGTCGGAGTCAGAAGATGAGGATTTAGTCAGCCAAGGTGTCCCCGTTCTCACTCGCTTTCAGAGGTTCCTTCAGGACACCCCTGAAGACAAGAACGTCGACGCTGATCCCGTCACCGACTCCGACGCCTCGCGACATTTGACAGGCAACGCACCGGGTGGCGCCGCTTCAGACGCATGGGCCTGAGTTATACGATTTTGTATGGAGATCGTTTCCTAATCCTCCAATCGAACCAGAATTGAGGAGAGAACCTTTCTCCGATAGTAATGTAGGGCCCTGTATCGACCCCTATGACACATTTACTGCCATTTGGGATCGGCAAATAATGGAGCACATAGTCTCGGAGACTAACGAATATGCTCGGGAATTAGCCCAGCCCCCCTATTCTGTAACTCAGTGGCTATCGAAAAATGAAAGCCACTGACATATATATTTTGTCCATTGAAGGTTCACTATGAAAAAATGAAAGAACATTTCATAGTAAACCTTCAATGGATAAAAAATATTAGTCAGTGGCTTTAATTTTTCGATAGCCACTGAGTTTAGTTGTATTAGTTTAGAATTAAAATCTAAAACCGGTTACTTGTGGCGGTTTTTGGTTCACGCTCATAAGTCACATGAACCGAAGAATCCATCAGATCCATTGGACACCTTTACGTCCACCATTGTTCTCGATCTTCTGAAAGGGCTTGAGAATAAAGGTCACACGATTTGGATGGACAATTTTTATAATTCTCCTGCTCTGACGCGGAAACTGAAGACGTTGGGATTCGACTGTGTTGGTACCTTGAGGACCAATCGTAAGTTTGTGCCCGAGTCCTTGCACAGACTTACCAAAGAAAAACTGCAGCCAGGCACGATCGCTGGTTTTACCTCAGGCGATGTCGATGCGATGGTGTGGAGAGATAAGAACCGAGTGGCGACTATCTCTACATTCCATGGCAACAGCGTTACTGTAAAGGATGGCTCCACGAAACCCAACCTGGTGTTGGATTATAACATCATGATGGGTTGCGTGGACAAAAAAGACCAAATGCTAGCTATGTACCCTGTCGAAAGAAAACGAACAAAGGTGTGGTACAAAAAATTATTCGTTAGACTTGTTAACGTATCAGTATTTAATGCATTTACTCTATATAAGCGATCTTCTTCTCGTATTACTCATTTTAATTTTAGAAAATCTTTAATCCTGTCTCTTCTGGAGAAACATTCTTCTGCTCTACAAGTGGTTCTTCCTGACAGAACGCCTGACCGCCTTTCTCTCAGGAATCACCATTTGACTGAGTTACCGTTTCTCCCATCTAGTAAATGTCGGCTACGTCGTATGTGCGTCCTGTGCAAGAAACGAGTACGCACAGTCTGTGTCGGGTGCGATAAGGCTGTGTGTATGACTCCTTGCTTTGTTATAGCTCCTACACACTATGCCGCCGGCATGGCCGGCGGCCATGCCGCCAACAAGCCCGGCGGCATTCCCGGCGGGTATTTGAGCCGCCGGGCTTGCCGCACAAACGAGCCGCTTGCATGGCCGCCGGGGTATGCCGGCGGGTTGCGCGGGGAGCCGGCGTCAGTTCGCTCCCGGCATTGGAGTGAATAGTGTTGTGCGGTGTGTTCTACGCAAATTAAAATGTCATTCAATTGGGATGACGAAGCTGTGTTGCTGCTAATTGAACAGTTCCATAAATATGACATTTTGTGGAATCCTAAAAATGCAGAGTACAAGAACAAAAACAAACGGATGGACGCTCTAAATATAATTGCAAGTTTGTTTGGCATTGATAAAAGTGAAGTAGAGAGGAAGTTAAAAAATTTAACGTCTCATTATTTTCGTGAAAAAAAGAAGGTTGACGAGTCGCGTAAATCTGGTGCAGGCGCAGACGATGTACATGTACCGAAGTGGTTTGCTTACAAGGCATTGGATTTTTTGAGAGAGAAAAATAAACCACTACAAACAGTAAATAGTGAAAATACCCCTGTAGGTATTCCTGATTCCTACATTTCTTGTTCCTATGTGTTGGTTTGAAGATTTTTGTGTGGAGGGCGGTACTAACAGGGCACAATATATGTAGATGTTATACGTTTCGATACGTTCCGAGATATTTGCAATAATTAAAGGTGATTATTGCTGGTAATGCCCGCCAACCCGCATTGGAGCAGAGTGGGGAGCTGATAATGATGATGAGAATGATTGCCGTAATGAGTAAATTAATAATTATGCTATGTATGTATGTATATAGGCTATGTATTTAACTTATTTATTAATATATTTATGTAAATATGTATGTATCCTGTAGTGTGTGCTCTTTATGTGTGTGTGTGTGTGTGTAGATTTATTGTTTGGCTGGTGCTACTTCAGCGCAGTGATAGCGCTAAATTTCCTTTTTAGGGTTCCATACCAAAATGGTAAAATGGAACCCTTATGGTGCGACTTTCTCCGTCCGTCCGTCTGTCCGTCCGTCACACTCGATTATTTCAGTAAGGATTAAAGCTATCGACATGAAATTTGGAATAGAAATACATAATAGTGGCCCAATTGAAAAGAAATCAAAAATTATTTTAGTTTAGTTAAAAATAATTAATTTATGTATATTTTACAGGAAAAATAAAACCAACGCTCTAACTAACATACTTTTATTGATATTAACATTAAACCTTTTAATTAATTTAACATTAATTTAACATTTAACCTTAAGTTAATTTTGCGGTTCAGAAAGAATTTTTTTTATAATTATTTTACTAGAATACATAATACTTCTGGAGTATGGAACCCTCGTTGCGCGAGTCCGACTCGCACTTGGCCGGTTTTATTTTATTCTAATTTATTTTTATTTTTTACAGCTTGATGTAACGCCCTGTTCCCGGAAAAGGCATAATTCTGACGGAGACAGTAATATTACTGAAGCGTTAAATATTTTAAAAGACATATCAGCCTCAGCCTCAAAATTAATACGCGACGATGCTTCGCTTTTCGGTGATTATATAGCAAGCAAAATACGCAAAATGGATCCCATCACCTCATCGACAGTTCAACATAATATACAAAATATTATATATCAGGCTGAAATAGGCAATTACGCTCGCAGGAATTTTCCAACCACGAACTCTCCGGGATTTATCACTACTTCTACATTTGATGACAGCACACGTCCCTCCACGAGTCAATCCTGTTATACGACTACGAGCAATTCAGATACACAGGATAGCCTTTATACATTTTTAGAAAATAACTAAAGCCAAATTTTTATAATACTGACGTGAAAAGTTGTGATTAATACATGTTTAATAAAGGCTAAATTGTACTTATATTTTATTTATCTACTCCAGCATCGAAAAGTTCCAATTTCGAATTTGACAACTATATCGAATTGAACCCTCTTTCGTGTTTGCTTCTCATAACGATACAGTTCGTTGTATGGGAGCTGTATCGTTATGAGACGTAGCTGTATCGATATGGTTATCTTCATAAATAGGATACCTATAGCTTAGCGGCTCTGGGTTCTGGCACTTTCCCAACCACAGAGTTCTTAGTATGTAGAGGAGCCATACCTACATCATGGCGGATGGTGGCACCCGTCATTGAAAATGTACATATTCACCCTAAGACAGGGATGGCGAACCAATAGCACGCGTGCCATTAATGGCACGCGACACAATATTTTGGGCACGTCACCGATCACAAAATTTATTATGCACTAAGAAAAAAAATATGAAGTAGAAAAGAAGCCGTTTGACAGATGAATCCTGCCAACCCTGCCAACCCTGCCCTAAGACATAATAAAAAAAATTTAATTGATTTGACTTTTTTATTAATTTATAAAGTAAAAAATTATAAAGACGTCCTTGTCGTAGATAAAATCTTGTATGCAACTGTACGTAATTAGTCATTTTAATTCTCGTACTATCCTATTTTGATACTCGGCAAGCCTCGTATCAAAAAACAGCACTCAAATTAAAATGACCCTCATTACGATACAGTTGCATAAATAGCTATTAAGAAATATAATCTTGCCATGACAGTCGTCCTTGTTCCGAAATAAAATAATTCATCAACTCATTTCTGACTGCTGAGGGTCCCTGAGCTACTTCAACATTTTGAGATGGCAAAATTCTTTCACCTTCAAAATCTCCGTCAACTTCGACGTCATTTCTTCGTATAAAATTGTGTAGACACACACAAGCCATTGCAGCAAATTTCATTTTCTCTGGTTGTAAATTGCCTACAGTATGAAACAATCTAAATTTTTCGGTTAATATTCCAAAAGCATTTTCTACGACTCTTCTTCCTCTACAAAATCTATAATTACATATTCTCTTCGAAGATCCAGCCTCATGTCGTCCAGAAAATGGTTTCATTATATTTTGCGAAATGGGAAAAGCATCATCAGCGAGGAAAAAAAATGGCATGTTAATGATGCGTCCTGGTAAAGGTCTTGGTGTTGGTAGATTTAAAGATGTATTTAATGCTTCAAAAAATGAACTGTTTCTAAAAACACCACCATCTGAAATTCTTCCTTGGCATCCTATATCAATGTATAAAAAATTATAATTGGCATCAACTACTGCCAACAAGACAATGCTGAAATACGATTTGTAGTTAAAAAATTCTGAACCACTATTATCAGGGCACTGTATACGTATATGCTTCCCATCTATTGCACCACAACAATTTGGAACATTCCATTTCTTGAAAAATAAACGTGAAACCTTAAGCCATTCTTCCTCCGACACTGGCATCTAAAAACAGTAAATATGTATTAATTAATACTTAGAATAAATTCATTATGTTCATTTATCCCGTGCAAAAATATTCATACTTACCCTAATATTAAGTACTGATATTAGTGCCTGACAGACTTCGGGAATCAAAGAAGAAAGAAGTTGTGGTGAGATTTTAAATAGTTCTCCAAGGCTCCAATAACTTTCTCCTGTAGCTAAAAATCTCAACGTTACTGCTAATCTCTCTTTGGCCGGTATGGATTCTCTCCAAGCTGTATTTTTTTTGGCAATGTGCGGTTCAGTATGATGCAGCAAAATTTCAAAATCTTCATAATTCATTCTTAGAAAACCAAAAAACATGCTGTTACGCAAGTGCCGACAACCAATATCATCTTTTTTATAGTTATCTATCATGACGGTACCATTCTGCAACTTTCTGCGTTGCAAACTCGGACGCACCCAAAATCTCCTTCTTCTTTTGAGTTTTTTGCTAATTAAAATTAATACTACGGCCGCGATGGCGATGTTAACGGCTTCGTTATCCATCGTTGAACTAGGAACACAAAATGTACACCACTACCGTTCTACCCGGCTGTCACAACTGAAATGATGCTCTGCGGCCACCAGCGGCAAGTGCCGGCGGCCTGATTATGCCGGCGGCATACCCGTGCGGCAAAAACCCGCCGGCTGTGCCGCCGGCATAGTGTGTAGGAGCCTTTACGCTCCACGAAGATTAGCTGTATATTTATGTATGTATGTAATTATGTATGTATGTATTTATTTAATATAATATATATTATATAATATACTACTTATTATTTCTTTATATATATCTTTCTTTCTCTTTCTTTTATATATATTTTTTTTGTACCACAACTTTGTTCGTTTTTAACTTCACAATGTTTTTCTGTTTTTTTTATCCACTACAAATTATGCCTTGACTACTATCTCACCTGATGCAGTCTAAGATGGTAGCGGGTTTTCCCCCCACTGATATTCATTCGTGACGTGCATATAACATTACCAGGCGGCTTGTCATTTGTTGAAATTTTTTATATATTTTTTTTACATATTTTGTTATTCTGCATATTTTTTTACGTTTTTACCTTTTTTGCAGAAGTACTGCATATTTTTTAACGTTTTTACCTTTTTTTGGACAAGTTCTGCATATTTTTTACGTTTTTACCTTTTTTGCAGAAGTACTGCATATTTTTTTACGTTTTTACCTTTTTTGGACAAGTTCTGCATATTTTTTACGTTTTTACCTTTTTTTGCACAAGTTCTGCATATTTTTTACGTTTTTACCTTTTTTTGTACAAGTTCTGCAATTTTTTTACGTTACACCATATTAATGTATGCTTAAGTGTCAGCACTCGGTTTTATCTTTTTTTTATGCATTTTTTACTTTACTTTTTGCAATTTTTTTTACTTTACTTTTTGTAAATTTTTTTGACTTTAATTTTATTTTTGTACTTTTTGAACTATTATTCAAAGGAATTTCTAACAAATATGTTAGTGGAATAAAATATGTATGTTAAATTGCAAATATGACACCACTCAAAGCCATATCCATGTTATGATAGCCTCTGTACCCACTGCTAACCTAACTTTGGCAGAAAACTTGGCTGTTTTGTTTTCGAATTATTAAATGTTTTTGTAAGGCGATAAGCCTTTATATTGAATAATTCCATTTGTAAATTTCATCTAATTGTTGAATGTAAATTTAGATTTAGAATAAGAGCAATAGAATTCAGCCTATGATCCAAACTTTGGAAGTACAACTTTTTCAAGTGGTTTGTTTTTATATCTATAAAAAGAAAAACGTTTGAAGAGGTTTGTTTTTCTACTTGATTATTGTAACGTCTTTTACTAACTTGTGAATAAAACAAAAATTAGTATTTTTATTTCTTATGGTATTAGTGGTTTTATTTCTTAATAATAATTATTATTGCACAAGATAATGGCAAAAACTTAGCTCGCCATACTTTGAATGAGATTTTGCTTTAAAATAAAGTAGATATGTACTGACAATATATATTACTGACAGTATACATTTAATTAAAGCTTATTTCATAACAATTCTATCGTTATATGGTTTATATGTAAGAGCCATACAAGATTTTAGGTAAATCATAGTTTTAATAGCTCGCGGCGATTTCACCTGGACCACCCACGGCGGCCCCGAGCGGAGTCAAGGGTTCCTCTTGAGTGTCACGGAACCGGCAAATGGCTTTTGGTGTTTTTGGGTTTAACTGGCACGCGACCGGCTGCCGGTCGCGGCCAACCACCGACCTCATGTTTTGTATTTCGTTCTAATACAGCGTAAATCCTATACTGGTCCCTTTCTAACCTAGTAGGCCAAGTGTACACAATCCGAACCTTTATCAGTGACAGCGTTCAAGCTACACTCTAGTAAAACATATTCTTTGTTTTTGACTTTGAAAAAACTAATTGCTCCCCGCTCATTCTCGTCCGGCACGCCTTAAGTTTGTTGTTTTTACAAAAAAGAAACAAGCACCATCACTACCATTAACCGTACAATACGCAGCGGAAAGCGAAAAGTTATTTACAATGTGTATATGCGATGTCTTTCCGAGGCGCAAGCTGGCAAAATTATACCCGACTTAACCGATGTTTACAAGAGAGTTGCTGAAATATATGTTGAGTGTATTTTGCTTGTAAGAAATAAAAAATTAAATAATTACAGTGATAGTTGCTTGACAAATTCATTATTTTCCAGGTTTTGCAAATTTCTTAGTATTTTGAGATTATTTCGTTGTTATGACTTTTTCACGGAATTTGTAGCGCGATCGGATTGATTTGATAGTTTATGCAGAAAGTTTTTCTCATCATCATCATCAAACATCACGTGCCTACTTTTATTCTTATTAATATTAAAAACCGGAAAAGAGCGAGTCGGAATCGCTCACCGAGGGTTCGTTACTTTATAGGTAAATATTACAAATAGTTAAAGAATCGAGTCTCGTACCAACTTTAAATAAAGTCTATATTTTTTATGATTTAATTACAAATTTTAAAGTTTGAATATTTGTTACCCATTGTAGTGAAAAACCTAGTCAACGCAGTGAAATTATTTTTGTTTCAGGGAAATCGGAAAGTACGATTAGAAGAATAGAAGAAGGTTCCAAAAATAATGGAGTATTTTCTACGCCGGGCAAAAATCGCAAAGCACGTCCAAAAAAACAATTGGATGACTTCGATATTTCTGCCATAAGGCAAAAAGTACATTTCTTTTATGCCGTTAAAAAAGAAATGCCTGCTTTAAGTAAATTTGCAACTTGTTTTAAGAGAATATATCGGATATAATGGATGCCGGGAACACCTACGAAAACTGTTGATATCAATAGGATTTCGGTACAAGAAAAAAAATGTTGGCAATCTATTGATACAAAGGGCGCACTCGCAGATGTTTCAAAAGGTAAGAGATTGATTATTGTGCACGCAGGAAGTGAGAAGGGATTTGTTCCTGATGCTTTATTAGAAGATTACCACTCAGAAGTGAATGAACACAATTTTAGAAACTGGTGTCAAATTTGGAAGAACCGTCAATAATAGTCAGGACAATGCCCCATACCATTCTTTGGTAAAAAACAAAGCGCCCACATTTGCAAGAAGAATAGATGAAATTAAAATGTGGTTGCAGGACAATAACATTTCTTTTGACCCATCCTTAAGAGAGCCTTCGCTTTTGATTTTAGCAAAACAGCATAACCAAGAGCCAATTTATGAAATCGACGAAATATTGGGAGAATATTATAACCTAATGTAAATAATAGTATAACCTTACTACCACTGCGACCTTTTTTTTTCTTTTTAATTATATAGGCCAGTGCTAAACTCCATTGAGCAGAGCTGGGCACAGCTAAACAAAAAATAGCTTCAAGAAATATGGGTGCTAGTGATAAAGATGTTGACCGAGAAAGCTTTTCAGGAAATAACAGAAAATTATTGGAAAAACTGCTGTAATCATGTCAAAAAAATTGAACTGGAATATTATGAGCGGGCAGGACAATGTATTAAGATATTGAAAGGTTTATTATCCAGATAACAAATGATTCAGAAACAGATAAATCTCATTCTGACTCCGAAGCATGAGTCAATTGCTTCCTAACAATGGAGACATTAAAAACAATCACCACTCGGTATCCAAGGAAACTATTAAAGACAGTCAAAACATGGAGACAATAGAGTTCTGGATTACTCCATGGACTTGGAAGAATGAAGTATCCAGGCAGCAACCAGCACAAAAGAACAATGGTTATTAAATCAGTATAAAACGGCAGTCCACTTAGACCAGACGGCTCTTCTCGGCTACATACTCCTAGAGATAACTAGTGAATAAGAAAATTCTAATTTAAATTTAAATTGCAACAAAAAAATTTTTTTTTAAATTCAGTTAGTTCGGGTATTTTGACTCATGTATGGATATTCAGACATATTCAGAAGTACATAGAAATGAAGAAGGTGCATCTACGAGTATGTTAGATGTACAATATTTAGATTTTAGTTTTTCTGATTAAATCTTTTAAATTATTTTTGTCATTCATTATCAAAATAGATTTTATTTTTATTTTAAGCTAACTTCTTTTTTTCCTATGTTTTATAACATGTTATGATACTTGCTGTAACCGAGGAAAAAGGGGGTTGTCCTTGACGGTCATTGATTTCTAATATTTATAATACATTTGACTTTGAGACACCAAATTGCAGTCTAATCGGTTGAGTAGGTGTGGCGTGTACAGTATTTTCACAAATATTTAACCTGCAATATTTTCAACGTTTGTAGAAAGTAGTATGAATGTTTTCAAGGTATACGTGGTATAGTTACAACTTATACTTCTCAGGTTAGTTCCATATTCCACAAACGCAGATAATTTTTAATGTTTTAATTAGACTTACTATACACCTCCATTTCTATAATAAAATTAATGATAATTTAAAACAATTTTCTTCAAAAATAACCTTTTGTCTTTTAGATGTAGCTATTTATTACGCAAAAAAAACAGTAGATTCAAGATTCATAGTTCTTTATATCATATATGCATAATTTACAGGCAATTTTAATTAAAATATACCAAGTATGAAGCTGGTAGCGGTTGCTGTATATGGTGTTGCCAAGTGTAAATAAAAACGACACTAGCACCCTCAGTTCATTTCTACTCTTTTTAGATGGGCTGTAAGTATATTTTCGATTTAAAGGTGTATTCATAGCAGTATAAACAAGTTCTGTCTACATATCTTCTTATCTGAACTTTTGTATTTTTTGTCACTTCTAGGAAAATATACTGTTCTCGGCTTGAAAAAATGAAAAACGACTGGTAGCTCAAAAGATTTCTAGTTTACCGAAGTTTTTAAGTTTCGTTTAATATTACATTTGATCAGGTCAGAAATATATTTAGGAGTAGAATGATGACAGAACAATAATTGCTTTATCACAATTTAAGATACCGAAATTTTAGATACTTAGTGTGGGGGACTTTGTACTTTGACTCATAAATTCGGCTTACATTGGCTCTTGAGCCAAATTACCCCAACAGTATCAATTTGAACCAATATAAACTGTGTAATCGAATTTTATCACGTTTCAGCCATTTCGATTCCATCAAAAGCGTAGGAAAGATCGAGAACGTTATCATCGGAAAAAGCAGAAGGAAAAATTTTACCTCTAAGTGAAATGCCAGCTCGAGCTCGTAGACTTAAACAAAAAAGAACAAAATTAATTTTAGAAATTACCATAAAAGACAACAATAAAAAAAGGAATTACCCAAACTACAGGAAAATGAGAATAGTGGAGATACAGATATATCACCTTCAATATTGATGCAACCTAAAAGCCCTTTACCATGTTCATCTCAAGCTAAGTCACAAGATATTACTCCACATGCTAATGAACAAGTTCCACGACACCCTTTGAAAAATCTACGTTCAAGAAAATTATGAATAGAAAAGAATAGACTAAAATAATCTTTATTTGCATAATATGTGTATATGTCACCGTAATATTGTAAAAACCGTTAGATTATAATCTAACCCACGAAATTGCAAACTGTCGAAAGATTACAATTTAACGCATTATTTTTCGGTAGATTGTAATCATTTAGGTATTTTAACCCGATAAAACCTAAGTGCCCGGCCGCATGATTATTTATGTAGAACCCTAACCTAACCTACAAGAAACAGACAAGAAAACGTAGATACAATGAATATTTAAAAAATATACAATCAGAACATTGAACGGTTCACAATCTGTCGACAGTTTACAATTTCGCGAGTTAGATTATAATCTAACGGTTTTTACAATCTTAGTCCAGCACATTAGCCGTATTAGCGTACAAATATATTATAAATATATCGTATAATAGGCAATTGAACTTAAATTCATTATAATTACTATTACAATAATGATATTATAACATAGATTCCATTCATTTTAACACTACATTCATTTTAGTTACACTTACAAATAATCATATTACAACATATAAATTAGATTTTATTAATAATTATACAATGTCAATAATAGTCGCGTAGTGTCAATCAATGTCAAAAGCTATATAAAAAATAAAAGAATGTAAAAATTTCATAAGCGGTTTTTGTCATGTTGGAAAAATTCTTCCAAAGTGTAATTTTTTTTCTCTTGTGTTAGCATTATTACTGTTTGTCATTATATCTCATGAAACAGGAAGTATAATATCAACCAATTTGACTAGTTTCATGTCATTCGATTTAATCAGCGGATAGCGACGCCATATTGTAAATAGTTAGTATAAATACGAGTGTTTCCACGATGGTAATTCAGTCTCCTGCAGGCAGACTCAGCGATTATTGAATAATTTTGTATTTAGATCGCAATTTGGTTTAGAGCTTAACGGTAGTAATCGTGGCCAGATCAAATGAATAGTCTTTAAGTTTAACTAACTTTTCTTATCTTTTTACATTAAATCTCTCGTGGAACCGCTACACGTTGTGACCATTCGCTCGTGCAAGTTCCAAATGAGAGTACAAATATATTAAAAGTGTTTATTAATACCTACTTCTGGATTGTACCTTACATTTGCAACCATTTCTTAAGTTTTAAGGAAAAGTGTTTACAAGAAAACCATGGTGACAGCGTTGAAGAAACTCGAGCAGAGCTACAAAGTATTTTTTCAATTCAGCAAACTCGGAGCAGAGTCAAACAACAGAGTCCACTCCCCTGCACATCACCTGTTCCACTTATATCTCTTTAAAGCCTTTGTGTGTACAGAAACATTGTAGTTTCATCGAGAATATGAGTTTTGTAACATTAAGAATTATAGTGTCTCATAGCGATAAGAGGTGGCGCCACTAGTCGCCTAACTCGCGCTATCGGGTCGTGTCCGTCCTAACATAAGTATCATTTATGAATACCGATTTGTCATTCCTTATTACACAAGAGCAGATGGATACAACAGACGGCTCTTCTGTACTAAACTAATCCCCGGCTCCAAACGTTAGCGGACGGCTCCCACAGACGGCCCTTCGCTTGGCTCCTGGTGTTAGCATAATCAAACCCTGTAATAGTTATAATTATAAAGTGTTGTCGTGCATACGTAAATAAATTCATTTCTCCTCTTGCCACACGGCGTATTTATTCTGGTCTCGACCCGCCCCGTCACAACTGGCGCCGAACGTGGGATCAGACTACTCGAGCTGCGTCATCCAAGCTGGCGAGTCCCGGTACGGACGGCAACGCGGAGACCCCTAGAGGCGGACCTACCCTGCGGACGAGACCCAGGAAGATCATCGACCAGTCGTCCAGCAAGAAGAAGAAAATAGCGTCCAGCACTTCGATTGCGATGTCAGCAGAGCAGCTGCAAGAGTTGGTGACATCACTCACCGCGGCGGCGCTTCAAGCAGTGACAGGTCAAGCCCCGTCTGCGTCTTTCGCAGACGGCAGAGACTTACGACGGCACCCGGGAGAGTATGCGCGTAGAAGAATTTATATCCGCTGCAACCGTCTATAAATCGATGAGTAAGATGACGGAAAGTGACGCAATAGCTAGTTTGCCACTTATACTCGTAGGGGAAGCTGCAACATGGTGGCAGGGCGTAGAAAAGGCGTAAAAACTTGGTCAGAATTCGAGAATAGATTACGCCATGCATTCGCGCCCAAGAAATCCGGATACATGATCTTCCAGGAGATATTTGCGCAGCGTCAGCAGGCGGATATGCTGACCTTTGTCGCTAAAAATCGGGCATTGTTGGCCCAACTACCTGCACCAGGGCTTAACGAGGAGCAGCAGATGGATGTTATCTACGGGCAGCTACATATAAAGATTCGCGAAAAAGTTCAACGTAATACAGTAGACAATTTCGAGCAACTGCTCAATTCAGCTCGTAATATTGAACAGCTGCTTAGGGAAAAACCTTCCACCTCAGCAGCCAACCAAGAGAAAGAGGCAACAAAGAAGCTACGATGTACCTTCTGTCGGCGCTTCGGACATTCTGTGGAGGTATGCAGGAAGAAGAACCAGGCACCCAGGCACCCTCGCCGTCGCAGCCTGCATTCTCATGCTATGGCTGTGGTGCACCCGGGGTGGTGCGAAGCAAGTGTCCGACCTGCAAACCCAACTTAAAGCAGGAAATAAAAATGGAAGCGCAGGTAGATTTCTGTGCACTAAACATAAAGACGGATGTTCGCCCGAGGCCCATAGTTGGTATAGGAATATATGACACCGTGGGAACTGCCTATGTAGACACGTGCGCTAAAACCAGTATTGCGTCGTATCAGCTGTACACTCATCTGAAGGCTAGACGGTGCAAGTTTCATAAACAGACAGTGACGGTTACCCTCGCGGATGGTATTAAACGTCGTAAAGAGGTTCTTTCAACTACTGTGCCTGTAAAGCTATGCGACCGCACGATGCCAACAACGTTTATCGTATTCCCGGCTTCGAGGGAAAAGATTATTAGGGGTAGGCTTCATCCAAGATGTTGGAATGGTGATTAATCTACCGCAACTTACCTGGCAATTTCGTGGATCGGCCCAATTGTACCTACGATCTTCAGTTGGAGGACTTGGAGAAGATTTCAATGACTCCGGTAGCGAACGCAGTCACTGATATAGGCCCAACTACAACAAGAGAGGCGAGTTACCCGATGGGGAGGGAACCCGCACAGATGAGTGCAGGCTGCCAAAAGCTAAACAGCCTCGTGTGGGTTTCGATGGTACTCCGCCAGACTACACTGATTTCTTGTATGCAGATGCAGTGCGAGCCGTAAACGAAGCTCGAGTTGATCTCTCCCCTCTATCAGCGGCGCTGTTTCCCGGGTACACAGGGGATGACATAGGCATTAGTTCTATCAGTTTCGAAGATAAAATTGATCTGGGACCCGAGTTAGATGACAGCCAGAAGCAGGAATTCTTAAAGGTCCTAAATGCGGAACATGAGGTTTTTCTGCCAAGCCGGAAGCCGACGAGTCTCGCTGAACACTGCATTGATACAGGACATCATACGCCAATAGCAGTACCACCTTATAGATTGTCTCCAGCACGGCGAAAAGTTTTAGAGACTGAAATAGCCAAAACGTTGCAGGACCAGATAATCGAACCCTCGTCGTCTCCATGGTCAGCGCCTACTGTTATGGTTCCTAAGAAGGACGGATCCGTACGGCTATGTGTAGATTACCGACGCCTTAATGCGATCACAACACCTGATGCTTACCCGATGCCAAGAATAGACGATCTACTAAGGGAGGCCAAACCAACCCCTTTCATGACTACGCTTGATTTACGTGCAGGGTATTGGCAGGTGAAAGTCCGCGAAGAAGACCAGGATAAGACGAGTTTTATAACGCCATTCGGCAAATTTACAAATTTAACCGAATGCCTTTCGGACTCCGCAACGCACCGGCGACATTCCAGCGACTAATCGATCGGGTAAAGGCGTTGGTGGGGAATGTTAGAATGCTGGCATATTTAGATGACCTCATCATTCTGTCTCCTACGTTTGAGGAGCATCTTGCGGATCTCAGAAGGGTTTTGAGAGTATTAAAGGAAAATCACTTGGCTGTAAACTTGAGTAAATGTCACTTTTGCTGTACAAGCGTCAAGTACTTGGGACATTATATCACACCTCAAGGCCTTAAAGTGGATGCTGAGAAGGTGGCAGCAATTGCTGAACTGCAGAGGCCGAAAAATTTGAAGCATTTGCTATCATTTGTTCAGACCTGCTCTTGGTATCGCCGGTTCATACCCAACTTTTCGGCAATTGGCGAACCGCTCACCAGGTTAACAAAGAAGAACGCCCAATGGAATTGGGGAGAAGGCCAAGAAGAAGCGTTCAACAAATTAAAGGCCAGCCTCACGTCAGCTCCGGTTTTAGTTCAGGCTGATGAAACAAAGCCATATATAATCAAAACCGACGCGAGCAATTACGCGATAGGGGCGGGATTGGTGCAGGGGGAGCAAGAGGAAGAATATCCCATAGAATTTGCTAGCAGACTGTTAACCCCTGCGGAAAAGAATTATAGTACCACGGAGAGGGAGGCCCTCGCCGTTGTATGGGCACTAAACAAGTTTCGCGGGTATGTCGAAGGAGTACCTGTTACCGTAGTTACAGACCATCAAGCCCTCAGGTGGTTGTTGTCATTGAAAACCCCTACTGGCCGCTTGGCACGATGGGCCCTTATGTTACAGGCTTTTGATATTACGATTAAGTACATACCGGGGAAAACCAATATGGTAGCCGACGCTTTGTCGCGACCCCCTGCTCCGATGAGAATAGCGATATTTGTGGTGTATGCAGCGTTGTAATAGAAATCACCACGCAACCCTGCGGAAATTCGGCAGGAACAACTCAAAGATAATCATATTGCCAGGATAGTTAAAGCGTTAGAAGCTGAAACTGGTGAAGATGTTGTATATTGGAGCAGAAAAGGTTACGTTATGAATGTCGGTATGCTGTACAAGTATGACCCTGATGGATCGGGAGAGGATGCTCAGCTTGTGGTACCAGAACACGAATGGAAAAACGTGGTAGAGGTCTAGCATGATCAACCCACAGCGGGACATTATGGGGCAGACAAAACTCATCAAAGGATATCGTGCAGATATTACTGGAAGGGAATGAGAAAGTTTGTCGAAGCCTATGTCCGTGATTGTATTGCATGCCAACGATATAAACCAACCAATCTGAAGCCAGCAGGTCTGCTACTGACTACGGCTTCTAATCAACGTTTTGAGACACTATCCTTTGACTTGTTCGGCCCTTTACCGACTACGGCTAAAGGCAAGAATTGGATCCTGATAGTGGAAGATATCGCTAGTGGTTGGGTAGAATTGCTTGCTTTAGAGAACGCCAGCGCGGAGACTTGCGCTACCGTGCTAATGAACGAAATCTTCCTTCGTTACGGCATGCCAAGGCGGATCCACAGTGACAACGGTGTTCAATTTGCAAGTGCAGTCATGCAGAAGATGACTTTCTGTTTGGGAGTAAAGTATACGTTCACTCCTGTCTATCATCCAGCTGCAAACCCCGTAGAGCGCAAAAACAGGGACTTGAAAACGCAATTAGCCATCTGGGTTCAGGACGACCATAGGAGCTGGGAAGACAAGCTTGCGTGTATACGGTTCGCGATGAACACCGCTACTAGTATAGTAACAGGTTATACCCCGGCGTATCTTACCTTTGCGCGGGAATTAAGAACATTGGATGATATTAACCATGACCTTCGGAAGGTAGCACTTTCAGAAAATTTTGTGCCCGAAATAACACCCAAGCTATTACTCATGGCAGACACATTGAAGAAAGTGAAAGAGATGAGATGTGCAAACGAGGAAGCGAGGAAGCTAAAAGTAGACGAAGGTCGTAGACCCGATCCTGGTTATCAACCCGGAGATTTGGTACTTGCGAAGACACATGCAATCAGTAAAGCGGCGGAAGGCATCAGTGCCAAATTCGCGCCTCGTAGGGACGGACCGTACGTCGTTAAGACCCGCCAGGGGGCTACGTCTTACGTGCTGGCCAAAGTCGATGAACCTGAAACCGCTATGGGAACGTTTCACACGTCGGCATTGACGCCTTACGCAGGAGACACCCGTTGCCCTCCAGAGCCGATACAGCCATTAAGAAAAAGGGGACGACCGAAGAAGAATCCACTGGAGCAAGCCGGAAAACGCCGTGGTCGTCCTAAGAAACGTACTTAGTTTCGTGCTGTTCTCTTCGTCGGGTCGCCTTCGGGAACAGAGGGGAGTGTGTAGAATTATAGTGTCTCATAGTGATAAGAGGTGGCGCCACTAGTCGCGTAACTCGCGCTATCGGGTCGTGTCCGTCCTAACATAAGTATCATTTATGAATACCGATTTGTCCTTAGTACACAGGAGCAGACGGCTACAACAGACGGCTCTCCTGTACTAAACTAAACCCCGGCTCCAAGCGTTAGCGGACGGCTCCCACAGACGGCCCTTCGCTTGGCTCCTGGTGTTAGCATAATCAAACACTGTAATAGTTATAATTATAAAGTGTTGTCGTGCATACGTAAATAAATTCATTTCTCCTCTTGCCACACGGCGTATTTATTCTGGTCTCGACCCGCCCCGTTACAGTTTTAAGATGACTGTCTCTACATAGTAGAATGTCATTTTATGTACATATTTGACCTGTATTTTTATACATAACTGTTGCTACTTAGAAAACTATTATTTCTTTGTACATATGCATTTTGTCTTTGTCTCACAAGTATTGTGTTAACAATAATTTGTCTTCGATAATTATTATTTATTGGACAAAATATTGTAAGGCATAAGGGGAAGTGTTGGATAGTGTGTACATGCCTCATAATATATATGGAAAATGTTCCACATTGTCTGACTGAGATTTTTAGAATAGAATAGAATAGAAAAATCTTTATTGGCAGCAATAAACACAGATGCACAAAATAAATCAAAATTAAAAATGAGTTACATACATATTATAAAATGTAAGTTTGTACAGCAGTGTACGCTACCAACAGGTGAGTCACTCAGCTTGTGTTGGGGCTCCTGGCCTCTCAGACTTAAAACTGGCGATGCCGTCAGGACTCGCGTCTGAGGTGCCAGGTGTCCCAACGCTGATTTTCAGTGACCGCTCTCTTCCATAGCCGCACGCCATGGGGTCTGACATAAATTAATCTTGTGCTAATAATTAAATAAGTTTTATTATAATTTAATCAGTTATTGTGATGTAAACAGTGAACTAAATACATTAACGTATTATTGACCGTATTGCATTGTATTTCCGTCCGTGTATCAACTCTGCTCACATTCCACAACTCTGCAACATTAAAAACTATCAATGTAAAGGCGTAATATTTTCGTATCCGATGGGCTCGTGAATGGTGTCATGGGCATTCATAAGAAAATTTTATGGCCTGCTCTCCGAAGAAATCAATTGGAGGAAGGCGAGTTGCCTGAATATGTGCTTATAAAATTTGATGACGCGACTGTTGGCTAATATAATAAATGACAATAACGGTTGTGTAGCAATGTCACCAGTTTGCCATTCCAGGCGCAAAGAGGTTATGGAGATATCGAAGGCAAAATGTTACCGCTTATCTTAAGTTGGGCCGCAACTGTCCACAAACTCCCTTGATAAAGCAGTAATCGATTTAGGAAAGTGGAATTTAGCAAAAGGACAGATTATTGTAGCTCTCAGTCACGTCTGATTTGGATGCAAATAAGCTTTTAAACCGACCCTACGATGAGAAATCTCTAACAGAAATGATACGGTTGCGTAATCTTTTCAACAAATAGGTGTTTTCTTTAATAAGCATTGGTATTAATGTATAATAATTATCATGACGGCTCTTTACAAATACATACAACTTCAAACAATTCTTTGTTCTTGGCTAATGTTTCTGTGATAACAGTTAAAACAGTGATTGAAAGTCTTTCTCAAAAAATTTGCTGAAGGGAACCACAAACCAAAACAGTTATCTGGATATAAATTTTGTTTTTGCTGATTTTCTCAAAAGACGCTAATTCAATTCCGACAGGTTAATTCTCTGAAGAAACCAAAAAAAAAAGAATCATCAAAATTGATTAATAATTGGCGTAATGATCGCGTAACATGTATATAAAAAAACGTACTCGAATTGAGAACCTCCTCCTTTTTAGAAGTCGGTTAATAACCTTCCCAGATAGGATAAATTTAATATTATTATTTTGTTTTAAATTGTAATTATTTTAACGTTACATATTGTGTTAATATGTACCTAAACATACAAGTGGGTTTAATGCCTTTAATAAAAACTTTTATTGTAATATTATTATAGATTTAATCCAGCGCGAGAAAGGGAAGTAAATTTCCACCCGAATCATTGAAATTGTAAAAGAAGCGTATTTAAATTCGTTTCAATAGGTAATAATAAACTTTGGTGAAGAGATACAGTCAAAGGTATCATATAATTTTTTATTTTAATGTCAAACAAATTGTTTATTTATAAATTGATGGAAAATGTTTGAAATTAATAAGCCTCGGTTTTTTGACGTCGCCTGCTTTAAGAGCTCTCATGGACTTGACGGATATCGTAAAAGATCTTCTTAAGTTGGCACCGTCGTCCACGAACGAAACATCATGAATGGGGCTTGCCAAAACCATGAAAGACACTAAAAAGTAAAAAAAAATATGTTACATATTATCGTAACCAGTAAATATGAAAAATGCAAATCTAGAACGAGAAAGTTCGTAGAACCAAAATGTGAATATAAAAAATAATAATATATCAACATAAAATAAATATTAGAAACATCAATGAATCAAATAGAATAGTCCCAAATAGAAACGCGTTTTCGCGACTTCATCCACTAAAAAAAGAAAAATACACTTAAAATAAGAGGTAGAGCCTTCAATGGGAGGACAGCCTCACATGCCACGGACACTCAATAAAATCTGCTTACAGCTCTCGCAGCTGATCTCATGATAGAAAATGAAAAAAAAAATCGATTAAACTCACGCCGATAGATTATCAAACAAATGACGATTACAATGCACGATCGCATTATATGGCTCTTGAGTTTCAATTAAAATCTTGTATTAAAGGAGGTATAAACTTTACAACTTTTTGTCAGCAAGTAAATAATTAGTAACTTAATTATTTGAATTCCTTTGCATTTTGCATGTATATTTGGTATTAATATGTGTATTTGGTGTATTACAGTATTACCTTCTTATTATAAAATAAATAAATTTATTTATTACGTATTATTTAAGTATTATATAGTAGTAGGTACCCGCCTGCTGTTAATTAAATCCGGTCGCCTAACGGTCGGCTACGCCAACAAAAGCGTGTTCTACGGGCGCAGCGCCACTCTTGTCTCGATTTTTGACCCGATAACACGCTTTTAATCACGCGTGAACTATCGTGTTAATTTTAAAGTGTTTTCTAGCTATATCTGGTGTTAGTTGTGTTAAGATTACTCTTTGTTCCTTATCTGCTCATTTTAGGTTTGATCTGAAAGCTTAGTTTGTGCTAAAATTGAAATCCTGTTTGTTGTGTTTTTTTTTTGTTTGAATTGTGTAATTAAAAAGTCTGGTTTGACTTAACTGCTTTTATTTCTATCCACTTCTGGTTGCTTATATCAGAAGTGGGATAAAGAACTACATTTTGCCCACTTGTAATAGATAAAGGACCGCTAATTAGGTCCGCACACATGAACCAAAAAGGAGCCAACATACCCACAAGTTTTTTCGAAAAAAGTTATTGTTCAGGTATGCCATTTAAGTAAATCACTTTATCGATCTTCGAAGGTTGGCTCACGTATAGGGCACTGTGACAGAATTTCGAGGAATCGAACCCCACGACGCAATTATACGTGCGGAGGGTACTTTTGTGTGCTTAAACTTTCGTTTTGTTTTCATTTATACAATATCGCTGCCTGGCGGAGCGTGGCCGAGCTGTGGTGTTGAACAGCTCGTGTGCTTCAGGTGCCTCACGAGTGCGCTTTCCCTAGGGTGCGACATGCTGTCGTGCCTTGCTGCATGCCTCGGTGCTACGCTGCTGTCCGCGCTTTGCTGCGGACCTGGCATGCTGCTGCGTCGATAGCACCGAGGTTGGCTATGCTGGGAGATACGGTGAGTTCGTTTATGTATTTTATTAGCGAGCCTTGTTGGCTCAGTGAGTGTGATTAGCACAACGCATACATTCGAGTCCCTGAATTGCCCTGAGCGTGTATAGCCAAACCGTTTTAAATGCACTATCAACTACAAAAACGTAAGGCATCTTCTTTTTTTAATGGAAAAAAATCTGTTTGCGGTAAATCCAATTCAGAACTACATAGTTTTTTGTAAAACTCCGTGTTTATGTACACACCGCCATTGCTTATTCTTCCGTGGCAACCACAATCCACAAAAATGAAGTTATAGTCAGCGTCAACTATAGCTAAAAGTACAATGCTGAATGTTCCTTTATATTACAGTTGATATATTCTGAACCACTGTGAATAGGACTTTGTATCATGCTTTGTATCTAATGCCCCTAGACAATGAGGGAAGCCCCACTTGCAGTAAAATTCTTCTTCAATTTCTAACCATTCATGTGATGACCAACGTAACAAACTAGTTTGTTTATTGTAAGCAAAGACATATTTTTTTTTATCTTTCGCATTCGATTCCAGATATCTTAAATCTAAGGTTTATGTTTGAAGTGACAATTTTGAAAGCGATAGCAAAAGGTAAAAAGGTAGACAATAAGGTGCAGAAAAAGTATCATAATAGTATATTTTGTTCCCAATTAGTACTTTCAGATATCACATGAGAGTGAAGATGACAGTAACGACAAATGTAATGAATCAATCCAACATTTAGAAAGTAGTGAAAACCAGGACGTTGCATTCAAAGCTCCAAAAATAATCCCTTGGAAAAAAAAGAAACCAGATGAGACTCAAAAACGTATGGATGAAGCATACACTTGTCTCAAACAACTTAACCAAATGCCGCGAAAATATGTATCTTCTTTGTATTGTGACTTATTAGCAGAAAAATTGAGGGGTCTACAAGTACACACACGAGAAGTAGCTATGTAAAATATACTACATTCCACTCCATTACATAGAAAATATAAATTTTTCAGACGACGTTTGAAAATATGCAGGGATTTTGCTTGACGTATGTCAGCGGGGAGAGAATTCCACAATATCACTACTAACACAATTCTTCGTGAAAGAATCACCATAGAAAATCGTCATCTGTAGCTTATTATCGGTGCAGAAACGAAGAAAGAACCGGCTTTCCTTACCAAGGTAGCTAAAACGTTCTTTCAAATAGGACGGTGTTTGGGGGTAAAATCGGAGACGGTATAGGAGGCTCAATGCATGCATGTCCGTGCGCCTTCTGATTGGCAACTATTTAAGCTTAGCACGGTACTCGGAAATGTGGTCGTATTTCCGCAGGACAAAAATGAAGCGGATTACTATGTTTTGAAGCCTCTCAAGCTTACTGAGAAGTTCTTGTGACAGGTCTGGATAACAAGAGTCAGCGTAGTCTAGTATAGGCAGCAGAAGTGCCAGTAACTATCTCCTGTAGCCAGAAATCTAAGCGCAATAGCAAATCGGGCTTGAATCGGAATGTTCTGTCTCATATTTGAATCAATCTTGGAGATATAAGAGTCAATCTTAATTAGAAGGAACGTAAAATCATCCTGAGACATTCTGCAGAAATTTTCAAATGTTCTACTAGGTTCCCGTATGAAATCACTCAGCATATCAGTTGCATTATATGTAAGTAATACAGAAAAATATGTTTCTATTACTGCTGCTGGAGAATACAAATAATCGGGTTTAGTTAAAATTACTTTGATCGGCTCTTGTTGAATGGCAACACCAAACAGCGTCGTTTCTTCTGCTTTCTTTGACGACCTCCGTGGCGCAGTGTGTAGCGCTGTTGTCTTAACGTGCGGAGGTCCCGGGTTCGATCACCCGGCAGGGTCAATTAGAGAATTAATAATTTCAGAATTTTCCCTGGTCTGGCTTGGTGGAAGGTTTCGGCTGTGGCTAGTTACCACCCTACCGGCAAAGACGTGCCGCCAAGCGATTACGCGTTCCGGTACGATGCCGTGTAGAAACCAAACAGGGGTATGCGTTAAATATAACTGCCATGCCCCTTACAGGTTAGCCCGCTACCATCTTAGACTGCATCATCACTTACCATCAGGTGAGATCGCAGTCAAGGGCTAACTTGTAGTGGATAAAAACAAAAAAAATATTTTTGCTTGATTTATCAAATGTTGACCACTGAATAAAACCACAGCAGCTGCACAAGCAGCCATGGCCTCGCATAAACACTTCAACGTTTTAAATTTTTATCCCGGAAAATTAAGGAGTGCCTGTGGGAATTAAAAACTTATGCCATGCGAACAAAGTCGCCGGCTTGCGCTAGTTCGCTATAATCCGCCACAATGTAAATCACACACTGTTCCACATAGATTTACCTACTGTGGCGGATTATAACGAATAAAACTTCTAGACCCTTCGTTTGTACCATTGATCGGCTCTTCACTCGCATGCCTTCTGTGGAATCTGGTGGAACCAATGACTTCAATTTACATAGACGGGCCCTGTCAAACAAAGGATGTGGACTTTACTAACGCCATCTAGTCTGAAAAGCGGGACAGCGCTATGGCAGGAAAAAGAACAGGCTTATACAGGTGAGGGGTATGCACCACAAGTCGGACGCCCAACTTTTTTCTATGAGAGGGCCCATCTAGTACCTACATATATATCGATGGGTGGAACCTTTTCCAAGTGAATTAGATGGTAGAGACATTCCAACCCAAACCCAAACGGAACTCTTCTTTGACAAATCGATTCGGTCATTGGGGCATGAAGTAGCAACAAACAAACAAACACCCAAACATTTATAATATTAGTAAGATCACGAGATTGGGCCGCCTGACATTTAAACAGATTAGAAAATAACATTTTATTTGAATAGGATTAAATTGTTCTTTTTACATATACATTTTTAGGGTAAAATTTACAATAATTAAATTAATTATAATAACATAGACATTTAATCGATAACAACACTGGCTTACACAGGCGCTTAAGGGTATGTTCCGATATTAACTGCGAGCAATGTAAGGTGTGACGTCAATTTAGTACACTGCGAAGCCGTTCCTTTATAGTTGGCTATACTGGTTACTGTTTAAAACGGAACGCAGTCCAGCTGTCGATCACGTGATCAAAGCACTGAGAGCACCTTACCTCGAAAACGCTAGTGCTCACAGTACAAAAATGGCGACGATTTATGACGTCATACATTTCCCTAGGATACTGCGGCAGTATACTGTCAGTCCATAACGGAACGAATTTCTCCCCAGTAGAGCACTGAACAGTGCTCGCAGTGTATATCGGAACATACCCTAAGTCTGCATTTGCACTAAAGCGGAGCGGAGCGGAGATATGTTGGGCGGACCAATCGAATTGATGATCGATGACCTAAAAATTTTATCGAGTAATCTCACCCAATTTTATCGAATCAGGAATTTGATTGGTCTGTTTGGCACATCTCCGCTCCACTCCACTCTAATAGACAGGCACCCTAACTCTACATTTCCTCTGAAGCGGAGCGGAGCAGAGGTAAGTAAGTAAGTAAGTAAAAACACTTTATTACACACAAACAAATAACAGAACAGAGGTAAGACAAATCGAGACAGAATTTACAACTTGTTACGGTAAGTTCAATAGACCAATCAGGTATCGACATGATAATTTTGTCTTATTGGACGACGCGCACACGTTTGAGCACCACTCTCCTAGTCTCCGCTTCAATCAAAACACACCACGTTTAGTCGACATTAGCATTAATGCCGAGTGAACTTAGTATTTTCGTTGTACACAAAACTTGAGCTGACCTAAACTTTATAAAAAAATTTTTAGAAGAGCCTATAATGAATAAAGAAACCTATAAAGTTAAAAAGAAAATATACAGTAAAATATAATTGTTAATGATGTTTTAGGGCCGCTTGCACAAGGACAGTACGATGCCGTATAGAAACCGAATAAGGGTTTAATATAACTGCCATGCCCCTAACAGGTTAGCGCGCTACCATCTTAGACTGCATCATCACTTACCATCAGGTGAGATCGCAGTCAAGGGCTCAGTGGCGTGCACAGGGTTTTGGCTTAGGGTAAGCACTAGGGCACGCAGTGCTATACCTATCTACGTCATACATTAGGTTCCAAAGTTTCGGCGGTTAACTATATTCTAGAATACGACCACACACTAAGTGTGAATTTAAAATGGTAAGTAGCCTTATTCGGTATTCCTAGTCTACATTATTCACATTTCTAGGTCCAAGGTTTGGGCTAGGCGTTGACGAGTCAGAGCGTGAGTCAAGACATTTCTTTTCATTATGAAATAAAATAAAAGCACATACCTGTCTCTCAGTAACACAAGTACCTAACCGACGACGTACGATATTAAAGACAGCTCGCCATGCCACATGCCGCAAGAACCACCTCAGATATCTAAAGTGACTGATAATTACGTAACAAATCACATAAATGATATCCGAAGTGGCCTTTAAAAAGGCCGATGCATTATTGCTTAATAATCACACGAATAATATTTAATTTTCGAAATAATAATTTAGTACGTTCTATGAATAAACCTTTACACAAACTTTGTCACAAATCCGATTGCTTTTTAATTACTTCACTTACTTATTTCGGCAAAAACTTTATAATTCACATTAAATCAAAACACTGTACACCGGTACGAAAGGAAACAATTACTAGAATACATATATATGGCGTAAAAAAGTTACTGTCTATAAATAATTAAGTCAAAAATCACTTGTAATTAAATGTTAACAAAGAAAGAATCTTTAATTTTCTTTACGAGTTTTACTAATTAAATTAACAAATAATATCCTCATTTCCTATGTATAGCCTAGAGCTATTAAATGTTTATTTTTTTTAATCGGACTAGTTTTTGTTTATTTTATTGAATTCAGTTACGAAAACATTACGTACATTTTTCGGTCTAAATATTTTTTAAAGATATAAAAACGTACTTAAATTTAAGGAAACAATCTGAATAAATTAAATTTAATATAAATGAGTTGATAGTTATAAGAAATCAAGCTACTTATTTGGATTTTAGAAAATAAAACCTTCGTTTGTTTTTACTTTCGAGCGCATCGGAAAATACCCGTAGGCGGCTTGTGATTGGTCATCTTCGATCGGCGGGGTTCACCCTGGTGTTCGACCAATCACAAGACAATAAGCTCTGCTTCTTTTGCGCGTCATTCATTCGTGATTCTACTCGGAATCATGAATGAATGACGCGAATAGAGTAAAGATATCTGCCTACGATGACGCGCAAAAGAAGCAGATATTTCGCAAGCTTTTCGGCTTCGCGCGATCTCTTCTAGCGATAGATGGCGTTCATCGGTTGTCGCTTACCTGACGCGAGTTACGCCGTGCGGGAACAATGTAGTTATTTGAAGAAGTGGGCTAAGAATTAGTTTTATTTTCAATATTTTGAAAGGGGTATAATTTACAAAGATAAGCAGTGCTTTTATACCTGTATGACCTGCACGCCACTGCAAGGGCTAATTTGTAGTGGTAAAAAAAAATTTACTGATTTAGTTTTGTAATGCTGTCACTTCTTGGCAATAGCTTATTGTGAAATTAATAACTAGATCAATTTAAGAGAGTCCTTGTGAAAGTAGGCCTTAAGTTACGATCCTTTACTAGGATGTCACCAGTGTCTAAGCAAATCGCAATCGTTTGACAGCTTAAGGTGCCAGCGGAGGGTGAATTGCCCATACGAACGTAATACCAAAATAATTTGTAATTCGAGAATGTTTCGACCATATCATGCGATTATTAAGATTGAACTTGTATTTAGCCATGTCCCTGGATAAAATTATTTTTCTAAATAATTTCCCAAAATGTAAGCGCATTGCATTTTGCATGTTTTTACGACATAAATGGAATGTTTTCTCCTTATTTGTTTTATTTTAAAACCAACGATACGTATTGGATGATCAGAAACATAGCCTATATTGTCAAGTTACAGAATAGCAACACGAAGATAAGAAGAAAACAAGTTCTCATTCATCATTTTTGGTATTTACGGAACAAGACTAAATGTATAACAAATTCTGAACGCTCATATTGCTATCGTGCTTGCACGCGATCATGTGTCATCAGCCAAATAGAGATAGCAATATACCGGAAATTTATATTTTAAGTTTTCAAAAAAGTTTCAGAAAGAAGTTTCGAGCGGCGTTCGCCGGCATTTTAAAACGTATTACTCGAACTGTTTATGGAGTTCATTCATGCTTTGTGACGCGACGTGCAGGGAGTTCATAGCTCCTTAAACATGTCGAATTATCCAGTTGACAAACGATTACGATTTCCTTGCACAATTGGGGAGCTGATTAAGTATCGCAAATTGTATTGCAGTTCAAGTTTTTTGTACAAAAGAATAAGCGTCATAACAACATTATATGACATGGAGGCGAAATAAACAAGTCACACCCTAATTGTAATTTTTCATCTTGTTTAGTTGTGCTCACGTAAGTCGCTCCCAAAAGTAAACAGTCGTGTAAGTTTTACTTATGTAAGTTACTTCTTTATTACGTTACGTTACGTAAATTCTTACAAGATTCCAACGGAATTTGAGTATACCTTTCACCCTGTAACGTTTTCAATGTTTATTACGGATTTATTTTGACTTAATTTTAACGCGATAAATCTTCTTAAGTCTTATAAATCGATGAACACCGGCTGCACGCACGAAAAAGTTACGCCTGAGCCTGAGCGTGCAAGTGAGAGCGCGGAACAAGCGATAGAGAGGCACGATCACGTGACGTCAGAGCTAGCAGGTCGAGCCTGATCGTGCAAGTGAGAGCGCGGAACAAGCGATAGAGAGGCACGATCGCGTGACGTCAGAGCTAGCAGTTCGAGCCTGATCGTGTAAGAGAGAGCGCGGAACAAGCGATAGAGAGGCACGATCACGTGACGTCAGAGCTAGCAGGTCGAGCCTGATCGTGCAAGTGAGAGCGCGGAACAAGCGATAGAGAGGCACGATCGCGTGACGTCAGAGCTAGCAGTTCGAGCTTGATCGTGCAAGTGAGAGCGCGGAACAAGCGATAGAGAGGCACGAGCGCGTGACGTCAGAGCTAGCAGTTCGAGCCTGATCGTGCAAGTGAGAGCGCGGAACAAGCGATAGAGAGGCACGATCGCGTGACGTCAGAGCTAGCAGTTCGAGCTTGATCGTGCAAGTGAGAGCGCGGAACAAGCGATAGAGAGGCACGATCGCGTGACGTCAGAGCTAGCAGTTCGAGCCTGATCGTGCAAGTGAGAGCGCGGAACAAGCGATAGAGAGGCACGATCGCGTGACGTCAGAGCTAGCAGTTCGAGCTTGATCGTGCAAGTGAGAGCGCGGAACAAGCGATAGAGAGGCACGATCGCGTGACGTCAGAGCTAGCAGTTCGAGCCTGATCGTGCAAGTGAGAGCGCGGAACAAGCGATAGAGAGGCACGATCGCGTGACGTCAGAGCTAGCAGTTCGAATAGTTCTGCTACTGGAACGCCGCCACGCGAGCTTCGAGAGAACTTCTAACTATCACAACTTTACAGACAACCGAATTTTTTTTTAAGTTATGGTGGGCCGCAGTCACCAGTCAGGGAAGGTTGTGATCGTGCGTTAACATTAAAATTGAATTTTAGGCGTCAAAGACGAAACTAGCGACGGCGACAGCGGGGCGATGTGGTATAAAAGTTAGCGAATTTCGGGAAGGCCCTTCAGGCAAACTGTAATTGTGAAAAAATATAATTTCGTCAACTGGCGAATCCAGTCCTGCCAGTCTGGTAGAGCGTTTGCGGTTATTTCTCTTCAAAAATATTTTATTAAAATTCCCAAAAAATATATTTTTGGCAATCTGAAATTTTAATCACGTATTTATTGAGTAATTTCAATAATACCTGCAAATCGCCAGACAAATTTTGCGGTTTTAAACGTGAATAGTTTTAAAATGAATACGACAAAATTGCGGCGAAATTCGTCGCCAGCTCTCCGAGTAATCGCATCGCATCGCCCCGCCGCCGCTCATTTCGTGCCCGTACGTATACTTAATCATACAATCATGAGTTCAATATTGAAGTTCTAGTTTCATTCAAAACTACCTTTTTTCACATTCCGCAGTCTTCAATTACACTTTAAGTTGTTACACAAGAAGCTCACGTAAGTTTTGTAAATGACTTAACTTTTCGCGACTTACAGGACTGTATATGTCACCGTAAGATTGTAGAAACCGTTAGATTATAATCTAACTCGCGAAATTCTAAACTGTCGAAAGATTAGAATTTAACGCATTATTTTCCGGTAGATTGTAATCTGATAGGTGTTTAAACCCGATAAAACGTAAGTGCACTAGTTGATTGTTTATGTCGAACCCTAACCTAACCTACAAGAAAGAGACAAGAAAACGTAAATAAAATTAATATTTCAAAAATTGACACTCAGAACATTGAACAGTTTACAATCTTTCGACAGTTTAGAATTTCGCGAGTTAGATTATAATATAACGGTTTTTACAATCTTACGGTGACATATACATTTCGTAAACTAGCTCATGTTAAGCCACTTACGTGACTTTAATTTACAAGTATATTAATTGTGGTTTTAGGGCGAAAACATAATAGCTCTACGGACAAAAAAAATTGCGGGCGTTCTTTGATATGGCAGCTGCACTGACTAGCGCGACATGAAAAAAAATTCCCATGGACGCAGACTTCATGTCGTATCTTTTCCATGGGCTATTTTGAAGTTCTATTTAATTCAATGTACCTACTCAAGTAATTCGAATAGGGATGATGACAGCTGAATCAAATCAGCAACTCTTTATCAAACTTAAAAACGCGCTTCTAGTATGGAAGTTGTATGAAATTCACAGTTGTGACGTCATCAAATTTCAACGCACTTTTTTTCTTTAATCTATATTTTAAAATGGTTATCAAACTTAAAACTAACCGAGGATGTGAATTTTAGGTCTTTTGGAAGACCCTCTATTTAATAATCAGTTAGAAATAATTTATTTTTGATAGGCATCATCCCTATTTTCAAACGTTCAAGATGTTGTTTATTTCGCCTTACAATACACAAACATACACAATAGTTTATTAACATATATTTTTCAACTATCTACGAATGACTTTGTTTCAATAATAATACTATTCATGTTTTTATCTAAAATAGGATGTGTTCTTTTTAATAAAATACTAATTATTGGAATGTAATTTTTCTTTTCATGTAACCTTCATTGAACGTGCGAGTTTCAATGACTGTTGAGCCACCCGAAACTAGTCTATTTCAGACGAATATGTCATCCCACCACCACCGCCACTACAGTCCATTAACGTCCCAGGCCTCCACTCTCATGAGAGAGAGGGATTAGAGCTTAGACCCACCACGCTGCTCCAATGCGGGTTGGCGGGCTTTAACGACTATTATCATGTTAGTGATAATAGCCGGGACCGACAGCTTAACGTGCCCTCCGAGGCACGGGAAAGTGTCATTCAACGGGTAGAAAATCTAGATTTTTACTAGTTACCCTCCTTTCCGGTCACAGTATCTTTTGTTAATTTCAAACCTATACAATTGTCATTTTATCCATCAACTAAACTGGCATATATGATATTTGGAAACAACAACCTAGCAACTAAAATAAATAAGAAATACTAATTTAATAAAACTCGCACTTTCAATGCAGGTTATATGAAAAATACAGTGTGTGACGCGGGATGAAACACGATGAAAGACTTCGGGTAATGCCAGCCCTCGCTTCGCTCAGGTAGGCAACTTCACCCTCGTCTGAAATCGTTATGATTCACCCCTAGGCACATAATATCCTCATAATAGCTATATCAATTTTAATTTGCCGTGCGTGAGTCTCGAAAAAACTCAACGTAGCAATTAGTTTCGGATTTTTGTGACATACCTGTTTTCTCTACTCATAAGTTAATTAAATTCAGATTAGGAATCGATTCCACCACCGGAGGTGCTAGAGTTCGGCTCAAAGTTCTGCGTTCTCTATAAAAATCTCCGTTATAATATATTAAGAAAATATAGAAATTATATGAGTGTCTACACACACACAATAAGGTACGCTCTTGTACGTAAATAGTAGCCTATGTCCCTTCCCAGGATACTACCTACCTCTATACCAAATTTCAGCAAAATCGGTTGAAAAGATGGACCGGGAAAGCGTAGCAGACAGACAGAAAGACAGATAGACACACTTTCGCATATAATATAAGTATAGATATTTGAGGTGCGATTATGTAAGAATTGCCGATCCAATCGTCTAAGTTCGGCGTCAAAGTAAAATAAACCATAACTGAATTGAATTAGAGCTGAATTTCGTGCATCCATTCTCATACGTTAATGGTATCGTACATACCTAAACGTATAAGAATGAGTACACGAAATAGAGCTGTAAATAGATAATGTTATGGTTTATTTTACTTTGACACCGAACTTAGACGATTTGATCGACAATTCTTACACAATCGGAGGACTGATCTCTAATTGATTAGTTTTGACGTTTAACTGTTAAGGTCTAGCCCCACTTAAATATTATTTGTATGAGTCTGCACGGGGCCGCGTCGGGGGCGCAGATGCATATGTCACCGTAAGATTGTAAAAAACCGTTAGATTATAATCTAACTCGCGAAATTGCAAAATATCGAAAAATTGTGAACCGTTCAATGTTCTGAGTGTCAATTTTTGAAATATTCATTGTATTTACGTTTTCTTGTCTGTTTCTTGTTGGTTAGGTTAGGGTTCGACATATATAATCAGGTAGTAAACACTTAGGTTCTATATATAATATACCTAACAGATTACAATTTACCGAAAAATAATGCGTAAAATTGTAATCTTTCGACAGCTTGCAATTTCGCGAATTAGATTAAAATCTAACGGTTTTAACAATCTTACGGTGACACATATATCCACTAAATAATCTCCAGACATCTTTATACAAAGAATACATGCTGCTTATTACCACGGTGCGCCTCTGTAGTGGGGCTGGACCTTTAACTCGGAACTCCAGACCTCTGGTAGTGGGGCGATCTCTCAATAAATATATTTACATCCGCATTATATTAACACTAATAATATTATCTAATAAAGTTATTTCTTTTCATCGCTCTTCATTTGCTCTCGCAGCCGGGAGATCTCCTCCCCCAAAGTGTCCATGTTTTCCTGTCGAATAAAAATTATAAAGTTCAATAAATTCAACATTAAACTAATATTATAAACGCGAGTGTGTTTGTTTGTTGGTATGTCCTTCAATCACCCCGCAACGGATCAACGTGATTTTTGGCTTGGGTATAGCTGAGAATGTGGATTTTACTACCGTTTGTTTGTAAACGGTTAACGGTAGTAAACGATCTTTACTACTGTGAAAAAAAAACATTGATTTTTGACTACCGTTTACAGCCGTTAACCGTTTAACCGTTTAGCGATATATTAAGACCTCTAATTTAAGTACCTTAAAGGCCAGAGTGAAAAGGCAAACCCAGTGTGTAGAATGTGTGTGTGTTGACTGTGTGTTGTAACGAAGCGTTACATATTTAAGTATTATTTATTATTTAAAGCCATCACGTTAGACCACGACCCTACAAATTTGTGTGCCTACTCGCTTAGCGTAGTTTTGTAGGTATCTCTGTGCCCATTTTTGAGTTCCGCAATAAACATTTTTTACAGTTTCCCTTTTTGCCTTTTTTACATTTTTAAATTATAAATTCCACCCCGGCACACAGGCGCCCACACATTTGCATTTTTAAATTTTCAACTCCTTTTTTTTTCTTCTAAAAATAATATTTCCACCCCGGCACACTGGCGCCCAACGTGGGGCCGTGGAGGTGTGTGTGTGTGAACTCACCTTAAGCGTAATATTCTTCAGCAGCGTGTCTTCCAACACCGCCTGTAACCGTTTGTTCATTTCTAGCGATAACTCTAGTGTCATGCCGGCCGGGTCTCCTCCCCATACCGCGGCCATAGCACCGCCGCCCAGGCGCGCTATCTCTTTCTGTCATATAAGAAAAACGTATGATAAATATCGCTATCTCTGTCTTTTGTATGCCCTGCTTCCCGACTTCTAAAGACGTGTATCGCTATGTAACGCTATCTTTTTCTGCCATATAAGAAGAAAGGAATGATAAATATTGTTATCTCTGTCGGTTGCAATACAAAATGCCCTATTTTCCAACTTATAAATATATGCTCCCCTAAATCCTATCTCGTTCTGTCATATAAGAAAAACGTACGATGAATATTGCTATGTCTATCGTCTAGAATGAAATTACTATCATGGCTTATCTTTTGAGAGCGCTTGATCCGGCTCTTCAAACTATTTTAACAATCGTAATATTACTTTTTATACATTCCTCTCAAATTAAGAAAAGCCGCTCACTCCGCTCGCAATGAAGAAGTTAACCATTTTTTTTTTAGATTTATTATGAAAATTAAGACAAAATAAAACAAAAATATGAAAGAATCATTAAAATATCTCAACAAATGAAAAAGTTATGGAAATTTAAAGTTGCGCTTGCAAGACGGGTGGCGTGACGTCACACTATCAACCAACTTTATAAAGCCGAATAAAAGAAATAAATGGACTTAACGTGACTTAATTGAATTAAAAGCACTTAATTTGTGTGTGAAGATAATTTTGAAGTATTAAATCTCAGCTAACATATATTAAGTCACAAAATTTCTCACTCGAGTAAAATACCGCAATCGGTGTACATTAAATAATTAAACTTTTGAATCGTCATTTCTCAGTCATTTATTGATGGATTTAAAAAAAAAACACTGTTTTAATCTATATTTTACTTCCGTTATGTTAAATATGATATTCACAACATCATGAAACTTCTCCATTAAATATAGAACATAATATTATTATACAGAAAAACAATTACCATACCTTAGTGAATTTCCGTCTAGGCTGAAAGCAGCGTGTCAAATTAAAAAAAAATTTTAGTTTACCTAAAATATTACTTACTTATGGACTATGTTCATAAAACTAGTTAAACTCTTCTTTGAAAAAGTCGTATAATCTAAGTTGTTGTGATTGGCGACAGTAGATTTTTCCAAGAGTCCGATCGACCGAGACCGATCAGGAGCGCTTTGCGAGTCCCACAAACTTACCCCGTGGCCAAAATTGGAACTAATTTTTATGCCTGTTTAGTTTTTGTTTTTATTTTATTTTTCATAGATACTAGCGACGCTGTCGGCGGGTCAGATAAGTTTAAAATCATTATGCAGTGATAGGCGTAAGAAAATCGCATGTTTTTCAAGGCTTGACGCACCATATCACTATGAAGGAGTCATAAACTTATATTATCTGTGGGGGGTCACATCAGCGCCTGTAGGGTGTCTCCTCACTTTTGGCTCGTCGGCGTTAGAGGACGCGCGCGTGGCGGGGGGCAGGGTCGGTAAGAGGGCCCTCAGGCAGTCGGTTCTTGTCTCGAAGTTCTCTCGTTAACTGAGAGCAGTGCTTTTGTGGATAGAGGTCGTATTATCACCTATAGAGGATCACATCAGTGTAGGGGATCGCCTCACCTTGTGCTCGTCAGCGTTAGCGGACGCGAGCGCGGCGGAGGGCAGGGTCGGTAGCAGGGCCCTATTAGTCGGTTATTTCCTCGAAGCTCTCGTCAACTAAGAACAGTTTTCTAAAGATAGGGAGTCACATCAGCTCCTGTAGGGGTCGCCTGACCTTGAGCTCGTCCGCGTCAGCGGACGCGAGCGCGGCGGGGGGCAGGGTCGGTAACAAGGCGCTTAGTAATTGGTTCTTGCCTTGAAGCCCTCATCAACTAAGAACAATGCTCTAAATAGAGGGGGTCACATCAGCGCCTGCAGGAGTGATATCAGCGCTTGTAGGGGTCATATCAGCGCATGTAGGGGTCACATCAGTGTAGAGGATCGCCTCACCTTGTGCTCGTCGGCGTTAGCGGACGCGAGTGCAGCGGGGGGCAGGATCGGTAACAAGGCCCTGAGTAGTCAGGGGTCATTTCCTCGAGACGTCAACTAAGAACAGTGCTCTAAAGATAGGGGGTCACATCAGCGCCTGTAGGGGTCACATCAGCACCTGTAGGGGATACTATTGGTACCTGTAGGGGGTCCCCTCACCTTGTGTTCATCGGCGTTAGCGGACGCGAGCGCGGCGGGGGGCAGGGTTGGTAACAGAGCCCTCAGCAGTCGGTTCTTCCCTCGAAGCTCTCTCGTCAACTGAGAACAGTGCTCTTGTAGGAACTCGCATCTTTCAGCGCGCGCGGCGGCCGCTCGTTGTAAGGAGACTATGCGTTCCACTAACGCTTGGCGATCAGGTTCGCGCGCCTAAAACGGTACACAAGAACATACAAATCGACTCAAGATAAATCTAAACTGACCTTTTCTCAACACCGAACGAAACTGTTCTTTAACTGCGCGTAACGCGTCAGTAAAAATATATAAGTAACCTTAAAATATTATATCTAGGGAACCTTATTATAAAAGTTCTTAATCAAACTAAATTATATGATACAGCTACAAATTGCTCAAACTAATGAGTTTATAAGTAAATTACCGAACCTTTGGAAATAAGTTATCTAGAACATGCGATTGTTTAATCTGCAAGAGGTACAATGTTATTATGTTTATGAATATTGATATTATTTGAATCTTCATTTTAAAAAGTTTTGACCTACAGATATTTGTAGAACAGGTTTACAGGTAGATTGAGGTTTTTTGGTTCCCGCGGGAACTCTTTGATTTTCCGCTGATAAAAAGTAGCATATGTGTTATTCCAGACTATAATCTATCTCTGTACCAAATTTCATCCAGATCCGTTCAGCCGTTTTGGCGAGATTTAGTAACAAACATCCATCCAATCTTACGAATTCATAACCCTTACTTATAATAAAAATGCGAAAATGTGTCTGTCTATCTATCTGTCTGACTGCTACGCTATCCGCGTAGCGGAAACTACCCCAGCCTACCTACAGCCTATCTTTTCAACTCATTTTGACGAAATTTGGCAAATAGATGGATTTCATCCTGGGGTAAGACATAGGCTACTTTTTATCCCGGAAAATTTAAGGAGTTGCCCCGGCAATTAAAAAATAATAATAGGGATGATGACAACTCAATCAAATCAGCAACTCTTTATCAAACTTAAAAACGCACTTCTAGTATGGAAGTTGTATGAAATTCACAAATGAGACGTCATCAAATCTCAAAGCACTTTTTTTCTTTAATCTACATTTTAAAATTGTTATCAAACTTAATACTCACCGAGGTCTTTTGGAAGACCGTTTATTTAATAAGGAGTTAGAAATAATTTATTTTTGATACACCTAGGCATCATCCCTTTCACGCGAACGAAGTCGCGGACATCATCTAGTATTAGTGGTGGTATGAATAAGTGGTCACCTGTACATCATGCATGCGGTCGGAGGGCGCATGTCCATTTTGCATTCTCTCGTCGTTCGGCGCCGTTTCACCGCTGCTGAGGGACGACACTGAATCTATACGATTAGGATTTAATCACATTTAAAGTTGCTAATAAATATTAAAAATAAAAAAAATTGGCAGTCATAGGGACTGCTGATAGAAGTGATAAGTTATAAGTTAGAATTTCAGCATTAAAATTTGAAAATTCAATTCAAATTTGTAAAGTATTTTTTAAAATATGGACGAAACTATTCAGTATTAAAACAAAACTAAACGTGTAAGCAATAAGGTACGTCATACGTTGCCAAATTGGTACCTTTACTATTTTGGAAGTAGACTCGTCAATTTATTATAAATTTTAAGGCATTAAAGTTTAATTACGAATGTAGTATATTTATATTTAAGACCTTTTGTCTTTGTAACAACGCGAGCATGTCGGCGCGGAGCATGTCGCATGTCGGTGACGCGAATCCACAAGTTTACCTCCTACCAAAAAGTGCTCAACGGGGCTAAAAAAGTTTTGACTTCAAAATAAAAATAAAATAAAAAGTGTGTGTGTAATTCACACAAGGCAGAAGTGAAACTTCAGAAAAGTAGTCTACGAGAGAATGAGATAAACGTAGCATGCGAGAGAAGAGAAGATATTTCTATTCTCTCGCAGGCTAAACCCTATTTATGAATATTTTTGTCTCTTTTTGATGTCACTTTTTAGTTTCGTTTTTTGGTTCATCGAATTTTGAAGTCTCAACGATTCTAATGAAATTTCACTTCAATAAAAACAAAAACTGAGCTTTCATAAAAATTTGTTCAAATTGGTGACCGCTAGGACATTTAACTTTCACTAACTATACTTTGAAATTTTCCGGGCTAAAAGTTGTCTATGACTTATTCCAGGCTATAATATATCTCTGTGCCAAATTTCATCCAGATCCGTTCAGCCGTTCTGGCGTGATTGAGTAACAAACATCCCTCCATCCATCCATCTCAACTTTCGCATTTATAATCATACCAATATTATAAATACGAAAGTGTGTTTGTTTGGTAGTTTGTTGGCTTGTCCTTCAATCACGCTGCAACCGGATCGACGCGATTTTTTGCATGTGTATAGTTGAGGACCTGGAGAGTGACAGGCTACTTTTTAAGAGTTTAGTTTATAAGTTTATAGTAAGTTTTTAGTTCTTTCTGTATTTTTATTATATTTTGTATTATGTTGGTTTTCTGTGAATTGTAAATCCCAAATAAAGATATTATTTATTTATCCCGGAAAATTATGAAGTTCCCGTGGGAATTAAAAAACTTATTCCACACGGATGAAGTCGCGGGCTAGTATATAAGTATATATTCAGTGTTCCTCACCGGTTCTAGTGGAGGTGGTGTCGTTTTGAGGTACTTTGCACTCCAGTTGCTCGATGCGTTTCAACGCGCGCTGCAGTTCTCGATTTAATTCCTGAAAAACATGAAGAGTAGAGTATTGTACAATCGCAGTCAGAAAATGTTTACCAAGGTCGTTATGTGGTTTGATTAGGCGTAGGCGTTTGACGACCTCCGTGGCGCAGTGTGTAGCGCTGTTGTCTTAACGTGCGGAGGTCCCTGGTTCGATCTCCGGCAGGGTCAATTTGGGAATTTATACTTTCTGAATTTTCCCTGGTCTGGCCTGGTGGGAGGCTTCGGCCGTGGCTAGTTACCACCCTACCGGCAAAGACGTGCCGCCAAGCGATTACGCGTTCCGGTACGATGCCATGTAGAAACCAAATAGGAGTATGGGTTTAATATAACTGCCATGCCCCTTACAGGTTAGCCCGCTACCATCTTAGACTGCATCATCACTTACCATCAGGTGAGATCGCAGTCAAGGGCTAACTTGTAGTGGATAAAAAAAAGATCAAAGATTTTTTAACTTTTTAAAAAATACTCTTATACTCTTTATATCGATTAGTTTTTTTTTTAAATCTATTTTTCAAAATAAAAATACAAAAAATAATATATATAATTATACACACAAGCCATCCTCTTTTCATATCTTTGAAACCTAACAAATACCTTGCTTAAGCGATTTTAACCTTAATGCACGCAGTGTTTTAATTTGAAAACTGGTTAACATTTTCTGTGGTTTACAAGGAACTAGAAATTTAATTTGCTATAATCCGCGATAACCGGTAAATCTATGTGGTACAGCGTGTATCCCGCAAATATAGCCCGCGATATACACCACACCACAGAAATCCCCCAAACTACCCTCAACATACTTTTCACTCCGATACCGGAGCATCTTCAGGAGATGTTGACTTGACAATGCACGATTGTGAAGTCCTCATCTCCAGGAGATGCTCCTAGTTCCTTCACGACGCGAAGCGTCGAACAGTAGCTAAACCCTTCACGTGGCCTATATGTCCACATGCGTATCTGAGCCGGTGTCAGCGTCGCTAGTATACATGATATATATACTAGCTAGTATATTTTGACGGCCTCCCTGGCGCAGTGTTGAACGCTGTTGTCTGAACGTGCGGAGGTCCCGGGTTCAATTTGGGAATTTATAATTTCTGAATTAGTAAGAACTTGACATTTAATTCGCTATATTTCGCCACAGTAGGTAAATCTATGTGGGTACGCTCTAAAAAATGAAAGCCAACTAAGACAGATTTTCTCTTAGTTGATATTATATCTTATACAAGGTGTAAGGTAAATGGTATAACATACCGCCGGCTACCTATGTTAGATGGTGTATAGATATACTGGAAAAATATCATGAGACGTGTAGCTCATATCCTGGGGGAGTTATGAGGACTTCAAAATTTTTGCATAAATGTTCAGGTGGCATCCCTTAAAACAGCTGATTCAATATCAATGAACTGCGAATAATACCGTATCTTAAGCCTCGTTGCCAGCGCGAGCGTTGCGATAAAATCCAATAGCGATGCTAAGTAATCATTATTCGGCATGAAATAAAATTCTCAAAGTAAAAGCCCGGCTAGAACTCACGTATTTTTGTAAAAAAATGCCCGACTAGTTTCGGACTTCGTAAGTCAAATTCAGTCCCTTAACCTTATTTTATGAGCCGCCTTTCTCTGTGATTAATATCTCGACTTACTTCGTTGAAGTTTTGATCAATAATTAATTATTCTGAGTAGTTTGTTTTTTGAATGATTTGTAAATTGTAATGAATTGCCAAATTGCCTAACGATACAATAATAATAATTAATATTATCGCTTGTAGTACAGTTCCGACTTTAGGTACAAAAGACACCGCCACTGGTGCATTTACGTAAGTAAACTTAATCGAGATACCAGGAAATTATGACTATTAAACAGATTCAAGTAACCTATTAAATCATTTTAATTCACGAGGTGGGTCCCGTATTTTTCAATTTTAACTAGTTGTTAATGTTTCTAATGGTCTTTGGTAGTACTTTGATCGGCTGCGGGTCTTGGGGTTCCAGATTCGATCGTCAGCCATCAAATCATTAGAATTTGAGTTTTTCTGCCAATAAATTTTTATTACCAACGAGAAAAGAAACCCGTTCTTCGGTCGATTGAAGAATTCTTCTCCACGATGCTACGGTGGTCCCAGTTATTATCACTTATCAGTACTTAACCTGAAGTCCAAATAATCGTTAGAACCCACCAACCCGCATTGGAGCAGCGTGGAAGGTTAGTTTCTACATCTCTCATGAAAGATTAGGCCTGCAGTGCACAGTGATGGATTAATTGGTGAACAAAAATCCCTTCAACTCCTACGCAAATTACAATATTTTTTTGATAGCTAGTAAGTACTTAGTTTCTTCGTGACTAAAGATATTTTCATAATTGCAATTATCTTGCAATGGAACCCTAATAATTCGGCCATATTGTCGTAGGGCGGAGTTTAGACGTATTCCTGTGTACGTACATGTAGGTATTGTCGGTAAATTAAAAAAGCCGAGCTGACGGGCGACGTCCGACGGTACTAGGAACGCATGGAACAAAGTAGATTTTTAGAAAATAAATTTTTGATAGTGTTTTCTTTTCGGAATTTTACCCTAACTTGGGGGAAAAACATAACACAAATTAAACAAGAATTTTACAGAACGACTTTGGGTAAAATTGTGAATGCTCTGTTTAAATTGTTAGGTACATAACTAAAATAATGAAAATGAAAATATTTATTTCAGCTTGACTGTAAAGTGAAGTTATTACAAAGAAAAAGTAAAGTAAAGTTACAAAGAAAATTGTAAAATAAAGTTTACCGACTTTTACATCGTACGTAAAAAAATCCGTTTAAAAAGTCCAACTTACAACAAATAGTAAACTTGCCAAATTTAGAAATTTAGAATTTTTTTAGGGTTTATAAAGGATATTTTTTAGTAGGGTAAAATCAAAATCGTGACTGGAAACCCTGTTTTTGAAAAGTATTATTTTATTAGTTTTTCGAGATTTCAACAGTTGCGCGTAAACTGTCACGGTGGCAAGTACCTAAGTGACAATGAGTTATTCAAATTCAGACTATTTTATGATACGCAGTGGAGTGCAATAGTAGTGAAGAAATGCGCCAAAGAATCCTGGATGCATTTCAGACAATAACACCCCAAATTGCTTACTCGTGTGATGTGCTCAGTGCTGCGCAGATTGGAATTGTGCACAGAAAAAGCGGGTTCACACATTGAACCCTTTCTGTGAGCAAGCTTACATTTTTTGCTGTATGACCTGTGTCGTACGGGTGTGTGTGTGTATGTGTGTGTGTGTGCATGATCTACGAGGTGTGAGCTGTGCTACTGTCATCTTTCATCAGGATGCTGGTATCTGGATCCCTTTTACGAGTAAGTAGATAGTACTAGTAGTTAGAAGTACATGCTAAGAAAGTAGGTAGTAGGTTCGCGGTGGCTACAGTGGTGACACCGCGGTGTCACCACTGTAGCCACCGCCACCGCTACACACCACGCCGCCAGGACTCTGCGCAGCACACTCTTAAAGAATGCCCTGTCTGGGAACCTGAACTTCGTGTCCTAGTCAGCCACGTGGGAAGTGATCTCTCTCCAACGGCTGCGATAGCGGCAGTGGTGTCGGAGGTCGGAGCAAGGAGGGCAGTGGTCTCCTTCTGTGAAACCGTAATGGTTAAGAATGAGGCCGCTGAGCGAGCCCGTCAGCGAGCTGATCCCGCTCGGAGACGAGGACATTGTTGTGGCGCTGGCCACCACACCGATCCAACAATTCATCCAAATAGTCCCAGTCTAAGGGACATCAGGGTCAGGAGCGGCCTGGAGTGGGGGCTCCAGTCGTTTCACCCTTGGACGACCCTTGCCCTTGGTAGTCGGCACCTCGGTTGTGGCCAACACAGCGCTAAGGGTGACCACCAAGGGGATTTAAGTGAGTAAAAATCTCACATAACCTGATTTCTCCCCCAAGATACAAAAGAAAACGTAGTACTAACTAGTAACTGTTTATTAAGTAGTTAGGTATCTAGTGGTCAGTACCTAGGTAGAAGTATTCAAGTATTCGTAATTAGGTGTAAGTACAACTTACCAAAAAATATCATTCATTCATTTTGCAAAGTCGGCCCGCGGCGCGAGCGGCGGCATTTATCTACCTATCAAAGGCGCGGTGTTTGCAAAGAGAATACCGCGTGTTAGTAGGTAGCGACCGGCCGTCCTAGCATGTACCAGGTTTACATAAAATTTTAAGAGATTGCCTGTAGTGAGAAGTTGATTTGGAGTGCATTTTGTATTTTTATTAATATGATGAACTAGCGTACCTACATGTAATGCGACTGAGTGACCAGTGGTTTACAGGTTTGGTTGCGAATCTCGTAGTCTGGGTTCGAGCCATATTTCGGTCATAGCATTTTTAGGTTTGAATTTTATGTAAAAAAATTCTCATAAGTACCCGGCTAGGAAATAGGGGTCGATCTCGTTTCACCTTGAGTTTTCGGCAAGTGGGTAGGTAATTTACGTTAAACCGTCGATCCTAGTTATTACTTATTATCGATAACATGAAAAGATAGGTAATAACTAATATTAATAATCGTTATAACCCACTACATACCGCATTGTTAAAAAACGTGTGGAGGGTTAGGCTCAAAATCTCTCCCGTCCACTGTTCGATGTCTCTCATAGGCGACAGTTATTAAGAGCTAAAATTAGACCTTCTAAGCTCAGAAGTAGGTACTAGGTACATCCATTCTTCCATGCTGCTCCATTTTACAGCGCGTTTGGTACCTAGGATAGGATCTCGTTTCTAGTGATAGACACCAATCAAAGCCAATTTCGTTACTACCTACTGAGTATTCCTAGTCAATAGTCAAGATTTGAACCGACCCGGGAATCGAACACTCACTAACTCGAACACTATCATCAATGACAACTCTACTAGACAGTAGATACTACCGTCTTCGTCAGGTCAGCACGTCAAAGTCGCGCAGCGGCATTCGGTCAAAGGACTCGCAAAAGTTCGTCAACTTTGTTGTTTGTACTAGGGTATTAGAAATTGATGTTGCGTAAGTTATGTATTACGTAATAATAATAGGTATGAGGTTGTTAATCGCTACAGGGTTGCCAAAATTTATTTTCCTTAATTAACTAATTAATTTTGTATGAAAGTTTTTTATAATTAATTTTGACTTTTTAACACCGCCATAGTGTTTATAACGTCAAAATTGCATGGGTAGCCGCCGGTATGTTATACCATTTACCTTACACCTTGTATATAAAATTCTCGTGTCACAATTAGTTAGATACCACACTTCTCCAAAACGGCTTGACCGATTTTTATGAAATTTTATATGCATATTCAGTAGGTCTGAGAATCGGCTACTATCTATTTTTCATACCCCTAAAACATTAGCTAGTTATAACAATTATGATAATAAATATAACAACAAAAGCTGATTAGTTAGAGCAACAAGTGCATTAAAGATTGAGCTATTAATGTAGGTATGCTCATTGATTCTAACAAATAAATACGTTGTTTCTATTAATATTTACTTCTTTGTATGATTCGATAATTTTTAATTATTTAGCTTATACAAGTACGTAAATTGAATCAGTTTAGAATATACTAAATAAAATAACTAAATAATTGTTTCGATTGATTTTCATTGTCAAACAAATCATTTCTCTTAGTTAAAACAACAAAGTTATAATAATAACTTTATTAACTTTAATAATTTTATTACTTGACATTATTGGATTAACTATAAATTAATGTTAAATTCCACTAGAGGTAATATTTTAAACATTACATCTAGTGGAATTCAACGACTATCATTATTAGTCGATTGATCGATAAAGTCACGTGTTCCATACCCGCGCGCGAGTGCAAAGGGTGAGGGCTGAGGAGGGGAGGAACGGCCGCGCAGGTTACAAGTTTTTTTCCAGAAATCACAAGTTAACTAAATTTAACGAATTAAAAAATACGACTGCCCTGCCATATTATTTTTGGAGTTTACCTCATTAAGAAGCGATTTGCGTAGCCTTAAATACGACTGCCCTGCCATATTTTTTTTGGAGTTTATCTCATTAAGAAGCGATTTGCATAGCCTTTGGAATCTTATTTCCATTTTTATTAAATGATATTTTTTGTGAATCACTGGATATTGAACTATAGTGCTATATATTTTTGGAATCTACTCATCATTTTCTAGATGATGATTATATAGTTAATCTTATTTCCGAATATTTTTTTTTTTCAACTTTAGTCATTAATACGGGACCATGGTCACCCCATCAATTTTTTTTTTAATTTTACTAGCCTATGTCACCCGGAAAAAGATAGGGATTCTAACGATACCTCATTTTCCAAAATCGGTTCAGGCGTATAGAAGTTATGGTGGAATATACAAACTCACACACATACATACATACATACATGAAACCTGAAAACAATCGTACCCGAAGCGCGTTTTTTTTCATTAGTTGTTATATCCCCTGTGTTTTTGTGCCAATGGATAACGTAAACGAACTTCTCAAGACTTGGGAATTGGAAGAGCTCATATCAGTATTCAGTCGTAAGTATTTCGATCGGTTATTTTCTGTAAAGTTAAGACATTGAGACTTAAAGCGTGTGATACACCTAACCACTGTGCCTAACCACTTCAAAATCGTTAGGTAGTCTAAGCAATAAAGCTAGTTGACCCCAACAATAATTCCTCAGGCGGCGAAACTTTATAGTATGATAAAGTATCATGAGTTAAACGTATATTATAAATATCCAATAAAAAATCAGAAAGGAAGTAAGGTTTTTTATGCTATACCCAATTGTTAAAGCAGGAAGGGACATTATCGCGTAAACGTAGTTTATATTTGATAATAAAATTAGTTTAAATATCGATGTTCTGGATGATTATTTCGGTTTTGAGTTTAAATATACTACCTACTATTATTTTAAAAAGAAATCGAGAAAATATTCAGTCATAAATATTAAGTTTTAGACATAAATACCTAACTTCCGGATGTTTTTTTAGTTGGATATTTTTGTGTAAGTTTTGGATCATCCAATACTAAAGCCCTGCCAAGTTTCATCGACTGAGAATTTAATGCAGGGGTCTCCATACAACGGACCGGACCATTACCTAGACTATATTTTTACTTCCTGTTTTAAAACGATGATCCATGCTCGCATTAGTGTGTAAAATAGTCTCGTACATACATACACACATACATTACATAATAAAAATACATTACATAATAAAAAAGTATGCTCGATGTCTCAGACCCCATAAAAGGTATAAATCTGTTTGGTATTTTGGTAAACGGCTGTAGTACAAACTCAGTAGTAGCGTAGTAGTATGGTAGTATAGGTACTATCTTATAATGATCTGTGAGTACTGTAACTGTATCTGATGAGTCTGATCCACTCGGCGGTCTATAGTAAGGTTCAAGGTTCATAAATAGCTAACCTCTAGAAGTACGTATAGGTATTTAAATAGCTAAAAATATATTGAAAAAGGACCTGATGACAAAGGACTTTCAGACATTAGAAAATCTTTTGAAAGAATCCCTCGACTCTGCTACACTCCTTGCATGTAAGGGTCACTGTTTCTGGAGATAGTGCACGAAATTTGTTGGCAGCTGTTATTGCGAAGGCTATCCTAAAAGAAAGTAAAGATGCACCTATCAGAGGTGCAATATATTATAAGTGGGTCAACTACATTAAAGAGATTTTTCCTGGTGAAAGAGCTACTACATATTATATCCCATTGTATTGCAAGCTAAAGGTAAACTGGTTCATCAGGTATTAAACAAACGAAGACGCTTACAAAATTTAGGAGCTCCACCAAAGGGAAAGGGAAATGGAGCAGAGAAGAGAGTCCCACAACCTCATTAAGATCTATTCCGTCTCCAAGGCCTATTCCGAATATTTCCTTAAATGAGGAAAGTCAGAATATTGAGAATGGTTTACAATGGCTTGAAAATTCTTCTGAGCCATGGAATATAGTTGTGGAGAAGTGGGTAAAGACTTATACAGCCAGAACACGGAAATTGAACGACACAAAGCTTGAAACCACCATTTAATCTTACTATGACAAGTACCCAGCACTGAAAAAAACACAAGAAGTACGTACAGGTATTTAAATAGCAAAAAAATATTATTTTCAGAACAACAAATTAGGATACAAGCGCTATCGGCTTTGACTGATGACGACTTCGAAGAGATTACCCCTCTAGCAGGTCCTAGGTCCCTTTTCATAAATTATTCTTCATTCATTTCGTTATTCTTTGGTAAATATTAATTAATACCTATAATTATCCAGTGGATTAAAGAAATAGTCGGCCGTCGTGCGAACGATTTTTGAGCAGTAGCGTGTATTTTAGGACTACTTTTACTTGCTACTCTACTAAATTACTAAAGTAGTCTGAACAAGCATTTAGATAAGATAATCTGTTATATATCTGTGTTTTATATTCATATTGTCATGTATGTAGTCCAGCATGTAATTATAGTATGTATTGTTATGTAACTTTATTATATTGTAATAGGTAGTACTTACGAATTCTATGTTCCTTGTTAACGAATTTAGTGAATACTACTATGCTTGAATAATAATGCCCGGGACTTTGTTCCCGGTTCCCGTGGGTATTCTATATACATCATGTCTGAAATAATGTAGATACCTTTATATGGTAAAATAATTTTTGAAATCAGATGTGTAGTTTCGGAGATTACTTCATTCAAACTTACAAACATGTAGATTTAATGCGTTCTTATCTATCCCGCTGCATAAAGACTTTAATACAGTGAAGGGTATGTACCAAGATAATTTGTTTATCAATTTCCCTTTACTGAAAATAAAGCTACTAGAACTATTAAAAAAAAACAACAGAACCATATTGAACAAAAAAAATATACCATGAACTGATCACGCTTGCCAATTGTATGTATGAAAAAATAAACTTCATATGAGATAATTAGGGATAAGGTTTTTGTTTGCCTGGAATAAGTTTTTAAACTATGTACTAACCTAACTTACCTTTATAATGTAATTTTTTAATCTATACCTTTTTTGTAACATACAATTTTCCTAATCAATTTAAATAAAACAATGTACTTACATTTAAACAATACACTCTATTCGGCTGCCCTAGCGAAAAACAAAGTAATTGCATTTTTTTCTGAAATCGACTTTTTTGCACGATCAAAAGTTTTATCTTGTATAGGACTTTGTCACATTCTTATTATTTCCGATAAATTAACAGTTTTCTTATATTCGACTTGTACAAATAAAGTAACTGCAGACACTTACCCGGAATATAAATGCAAAAACAAAGCAAACAACAAGTACAATGCAAAAACAAAGTAATTGGATGTTGATTACTTTGTTTATATATTTAAAATGCAGTTGCTTGGTTTTTCGTATCGTGAAACGATCACGGATAAAACTTGTCTATGTTTGAGATTACCTTTACTTTGTTTATGCCCTAACAAAACGCTCTATCGTCTGTCAGATTTGGCGCGCGTCAGAGACAGCTCACGTCAAAAGCAAAAAAATTTCAAACGGTCAACGAAATACGAATAAGTTTTTGTTTTGTTCTCCGCTAATTTGATGTTTTATTAAATATGAACAGTAACAGAAGTAAGTTGATGGTGCAAATGGCACAAAGGTAAGTCTTTTACTTATAAATCATGAGAAGAACTGTGACAAGTATCACAGTATAGAACTGTATCGTCAAGTTATGAAAGATATGAATGTCTCATTGCACACCCCTAAGTCAGATATGTGCTCAGAATGTGAATTCTTTAAGCTCAACTGCAAAACTGAAGGCACACCATTAAAATTACGCGAGCTTTCTCAATATGCTGCACATATATTTAAAGCTCAATATGCCATTGCATTGTATCGAAAAGATGCATCAACTGGATTATTAAATGAACCAAACACTAAAATATATGCAGTAGACTTACAAAAAGTATTCTTGATACCCATGATGCCTGGGCTTAAGGATTCTTTTTTTGTGAGCAGGTTAATAGCATTTAATTTAACATTTGCTTCACTGAAAAAAGGTGAAAAGAGCACATGCGTAGTGTGGCATGAAGAAACTTCTGAAAGAGATGCCAAAAATATTATAGATGCTTTTTATAAATTTATGAAATCAGAAAGAGATGTAAGGCACTTTATATTCTGGGCTTATAATTGTACAGCTCAGAATAAGAATTGGTTTTTGTTTACTTCTTTGGTTAAAATAGTTAATGTGAGTGGTGGTCAGATTGACACAATAACAATTAATTATCTAACAAAGGGTCATACACATAATGCAGCCGACAGCATTCATGGAAATATTGAAAGGGCATTCAAAAGAATGCAAAATATCTATGATTTTGAAGATTTCAAAAGTGCAATTTTGAAATCCCGAAAAAATCTACATATACTGGAAATAAATCCATTAGAAGATAAATATAACTGGGTCAAAAAGAAAAGACAGGCGCTGTCAAAAAATTCAAACGATCCTTTAAAATCATTTCATTTATCGGATGTAATAAGTGCCCAGTTTCGAAGAGGGTCTAGAAACTTGTTTTACAGAGATATTAAAATCTCATTGAGTATAGAGTTAGATTTTATGCAAAAAAGATTTGATGTTTCCAAACCTACGTCGTATTGGGAAAAAAACCCGACGTGGTATTAACCAAGATAAAAAAAACGCAATTTTAACCCAATTAGTACCCTATATGCCTGAAAACCGCAGAACCTTTTGGAGGGATCTGCAAGTTAATAATGATTCTGGGGATTTAGTCAGGCAACAGGAGACCATTTTTTAAAGAAATGGAGAAGTAAAAATGTTTTCCTGTTGCACGACTAAATCCCCAGAATCATTATTTACGAACCATCGTAAATACTTGTTCCTAACCTACCTCACTTATTACCGACTTAATAAAATTATTATGTAAAAATGATGCAATTTTATTTTCAGTGTCCCAGTACCCATTTTGCCCATATTCTGCTACTAAGGAAGATTATTGAAAAATAAGAATGGTTCTGATTTTACTCTTATAAATAATATGTAGGTACAATAATAAATGAATAAATTTAATAAACATATTATTATACTTTAGTTTTAATTTATTTGATCATTACATTTTGGAATTACTATTTGAGTCTGAAAAACAAAGTAAACTCTATTACTTTTGTAATAAATTGAAAAATATTTTTGAAAGGAATTATCAAGCAATCTAAAAACAAAGTAAATGATTAAACATCTTATTTCAATTGAAACATTTTTTTTTTGTATTTTTTTGCAATTAGAACATTTTTTTAAATATTAAACAAAATTAAAAGCGCTCGGAATAAATACTGTTATATATATGTCAAAATATATTATTTCGCAATTTATTAAAGAGATTATGATTTTTTTTAAAGGTTAGCTTTAAATAAGAGTTTTTAATGTTTTTGCTCCTCCTGTAAAATTTTGCTGAATGCAATTACTTTGTTTATCGCTAGAGCAGCCGTATTGAGAATTAAACCGACTCAACGTTCATACATTACTTAATAAGCTAATACAATAACGATGAAGAAGAGATGTCTAAAAAGGAGCATAGAACACTGGCCCCATTGCCCTAATAAAAAGAGAGGCTGATCCTTTGAGCAAAGTAGGCGCCCAAAGTATATTTTATATTGCTACAATTTTTTTCCTAACTTCCTCTCATTTTCTCAGCATCCTGCGAAGAATCATCGAATTTAGCCGGAATTCTTACTATACCATTTTTGTTAAACACTGCGACGGTTAAACAAAAGAAACACATTTCGGGCGCAGGCCAAAGCTGGAAGCCACATAAAATAGAAGTTCGGGAAGGTTAAAGCACGTGAAATCTAGTACAGAAATTGGTCAGGTAATCGAACTCCTCTTAGCAACACAAAAAGGAGTGCCATTCTCTAGAAAAAATAAATACAATAACTAATTGTACCTACTTACACTATCCCTACAGAAATAAAAATAAATATTTTCATTATTTAAACTTAATTTATGTTGAAAACATTGATTGTAGTTACGTAGAAAAATATTATGTTACAGATCCTGGCCAAGAATTTTCCGATTATGATAGTGATGATAGCGTTAAAGACAAGACTTACGAACCACATAAAGATCTTTCGGATGGCAGCTACGTCAGTGATTCGCCAGAAAAAGTTTTAGTTCTATCGAGGTCTTTAAAGGTGAAAAGAAAGCTTTCTTTTTCAGAAAAATCGCCTGAAAGTGAAGCTGAGGTGGCAAATATTGACGTCCGTTTCTTTGGTACAATGACTCCGCAAAATATAATCCCTACTGTTTATTCTTCGGAAATACATTAGGTTCTAGATCAGGACAGCACAAATTAAGGAGCTGTTTATGCATCTATTCCTCCTTGCCTACCACCTTGCCGTTTATCAACACTTCCTGTATCTTCATACATATTCCTGGTTCTTCTTTTTCACTCTTCAGAGTTAAATTTGGGAACTAAGTAATCTTTCGTTGTGTAATAAATGAACTAAATTATCTTAGTGAACATGGTATAGAATTTGATTTACCTAATTTTACCGGTGTTGTTTATTTGGAACTGGGCGATAATTTAGGTATTCATACTATGACCGCTTTCCTGGCGTTTTTCCGCAAATTTCCCTTGTAGGACGTGCAAAGTAAGAAAGGATGCTTTAAAACTCAATGTTATGAAAACAGGGATTTGTTACGCACTTTCGCACAATATGAATCAGATCTATTACTAAAATATCCATCAGTGATTGGCATTTTAGAAAAGTGCATTTGGCTTGATGTAAAAAAAATCGATTTGTTCAACCAAGTAGGCATTGATTGCATGCATGATATCTTAGAAGGCGTTGCAAAATATGCCATGCAATTTATTTTACTCCAATACTTAAGACGACTCAAATTATTCCCCTTGAGTTTACTTAACGACGGAATTCATGCTTTTGCTGGACCTGACTTTAGGAACCAACCTTGTACTTTTTCTATGGAACATTTGCTTCATGGAAATGTACGCATGTCAGCGTCAGAAATGCTTACATTTTTGAGATACTTTGGGTTATTGGTAGGAGAGTTCGTTCCTAGGGGTGACGAAACATGGGAATTATATAAAAAATTAAGAGCGCTTTTGGAACTTACCTTATCTACAGCATTTCAAAAGAGACTGAGAAATTATTACAAACAACGGTAGCAGAGTTTAATGCGATGTTTATGTCACTCACCAAAGATTCATTAACACCAAAGTTCCATAATTTAAATCACTATCACTGCACTTGAAAAATATGGCCCTGTTGTACTTCTTATGGAGTATGCGATTTGAAGCAAAGTATAGAAAATCTAAAATGGCTGCAAATGTTTCGTTTAACAAAAAAAATATAACATTAACTATTAGTAAGAAACATCAATTACATTTAAATGAAATTTTTTTGAGAGGTAAATTAGGTGACATACTCCGTACGGGTCTTATTGTAGAAACAGGTTCAAATATCTAGATGAAAAACAATTTCTTTGCTCCAATTTGAACTTATGTAAAAATAAGTCCTTAGTTAAACTTGGGCTACTGTTACTTCAACCCGATATGTACCTGGCACTATTTTAGTTTATAGTATAAGTTCTGATGATTCTCTGCCTATATTTCAAAAAATATAGGCAGAGAATCATCAGAACTTGTACTATAATAATATTTATATGATTCAGAAAATCTTATTATGATGGGAATTATATTTCAAACATAAGAGTTTGACAACTGTTGGTTGGCACTTCTAGGTTGTCAAGTTCTACAATTTTTTAGTATCTCCGATACCATGTAATATTCATATTTTGAGCAATGTTATAAAATATGCAACGTTGCGCTGTACTATTTAATAATTAATTAATAAATAACTTGTTGCAATTTATTTTGTTTTATTTTATCTAAAATATATCACCTAAACATAATAAAATGTTAATTACAACAATGAATGAGACTAGTTTTTAAGGATTTAATTGTTTATGAATATAAATCTAATAATGATTACTAGATAATTACATAATTAATTATATTGATTGAATTATTTAGAAAAAATTACCATTTGAACATAATTAAGTTATATTAAATAATCTTATTTCTGTATCTAATTAGATATCTATCTAATTCACTTTAACTGAGGGTCTTAATCACTCTCGACCCAGAGAGCGCTTTTGAGTTCACACTTTAAAGAATTTAGGCACTTAGGTTTTATCGGGTTAATATAAAGTTAGGTTAGGTTAGATTACAATCTAACGGTTTTTGCAATTTTACGGTGACATAAACACCGGATTTTCGATTCTTTAATTTATCTTTCCCATTGCAAATACTCTGAAGTGTATTATTTGTCCTGAACGCGACATGCACATCACGACATATCTATGTCTGACATTTTCTATGGCTTCAGGTTACCTAGGACAACAATGCCATGCACACATCTATTTAGTAAAGTCGATATGTGATTCGATTAGGCATAGATCATTGATTTTTGAAGTGAAGCTTCTTTAGAATCGTTGATTTGAATATTCGATGAAACGAAAAAGCGACACCAAAAAGAGACAAACCTGCGAGAGAATGAGATAGAATACAAGTTATATTTATCTCATTCTCTTACTACTTTTCTGAAGTTTCACATATGACGTGTGTGAATTGCACACACACTTTTTTGAAGTGAAAACTTCTTTAGCCGCATTGAGCACTTTTTGGTAGGAGGTAAACTTGTGGATTCCCGTGACCGACATGCTCGCGAACACCGACATGTTCGAACGTTGTTCTACGTTCAAAATAAACTTTAATGCCTTAGTTTTAAGGTTTATATTTTAATTATTAAAAAAAAAAAGAAATCGTTTTCACTTCTACCGGCAGTCCCTATGACTGCCAATTTTTTTTAATATGTGTCTGTGTTGTATAATTACCTTAATGGCACTGGCGTGTTTCTTCTTCAACACGTTGTTTTCCCCGGTCTCCCATTCCAGTTTCTTGTTAGCCTCTGCGGCCTCCTCGGTTAATTCCGCCACCTGCCAACCAAATCAACTTGTATAAGGGATGATGAAGCGATATTTTTCCAATCATTTATCTAGTGGCGTGCAGCTCATAGAGGCATATAAGTACAAAGGTGAAATAGTTCAATTAATATATATATAGCTGCTCGTGCTGAGTGACTCATTGATCACCTCTCCTGTAAAATTTTGTATGAAAACATTTTTTTTACTCCGCGTTTCGTATAGAAGACAAAAATTCATTCAGAGGATAAATACGGATAGAGCTGATGATTGAGGATTTCGAAGACGGATGAAGAGCACAGCCATTGAAGATAGGGGGGAGTGCTCGAACAAATGGCACTCGAAACCTCGTCCAATTGGCGGTAAGTTGAAAAAAAACTCCAAAATGGCGGATTCAAGATGGCCGCCATACAAATTTCGTCAGTGTCTGTCTTGGATAGTATAAAAGATGGAAGAGTGGTTTCTCGGCAAAAGATGATCAGGACCCGAAGGTCTTCTTTATGAACAGGAAAAAAATTCAAGATGGCAGAATATATTTTTCCACAAAAAATGTATGGCGAATTTTGACTGGGATTTGGAAATTATGGAAGACCTTTTCAAAGTATGTATTCGTGCTGTCATTCTGACAAGTGATTCGGAGAAAAAAATACGGAGATTGAGGCGAAAAAACAAAAGGCGGTTTTACAAAGATAAAACTGCCATCTGTTTTATGGGGTGACAAACTTTTCGGCAAACAGTATGCAAGAGCCTCAATTATTATTCCCATACCAAAAATTTTCTACTATTTAAGTTCAACTTCATGGTTCTAAAGTTCAAAAAAACTTATTAAGTATATTTAAGTATTTTTCAATACAATATTAGATAAAAAAACTTATATTTTTTCATCATTAGTCAAAAATTAAGATAATTTGACCATAACGTTCAAGTCTTGTTTATTTTGTCCTCGTAAGTTTTAAGTAGTATTTATCAATTAAAAAGTCAAAACTGGCAACCCTAACTGGACGTTATACTGGTTTCTGTCAACTAAGATGCTCTAAAAAAAATTAATTTTTTAAAATTTTATGGTTCAGTTTTGCCTTGGTTATTTATTTTGACATTTAATTTTCGTTTTGCGTTGAGTTACGTTGTTTCTCCTCCGTATTGCCGAAAGTCATGGTGATTTGCGCTTCATATTCCTTCTACGTAGAGTTGAGTTTTGTCTCCTTCGTATTTACTGAAATTTTAGTGCTTCAATTTGAGATAGGACTCTAGAATTGCGAGAAAGACGCTTGCTTTATTGTGATAAAGTTTGCGAAGGGACGCTGATTCGTGTTAGACACTAAGTGTGCGCGAAATTGCAAGAACGCCGTGCTCCTGCGCTTTTGGGTGCAAACCTACAGCCGGTAAGCTTTCATAGTAAATAAATTAAAATAGGTACTAAATTCTTAGGATATACTTATAATACATACCTGTAAATTATATCCGAACTATTTGTAATCTTAAAACTATAAGCTTTGACTATATAATTCATCTGAGTGTTATAAATCGTTTCTTAGCCATTAACTTACTCAAATTTTTGTAACCTTAAGTTAGAAAGAAAGTAATAAATAAGAAAGAAATACAAATTGATAAATCACATGACACCAGTAACCTGTGTCCAAAAACAGGAAATTGGATTTAATATTCCTTATATAGGACTGATCGACCGCCTGGCTACTCCGCCTCATCAAATACAATTCAATGGATAAACATCAGACATGATTAAAATTCTGCACACACATTTTTTTTTTCAGGTATTGCAATGCACAGATTCCCCAGTCAAGAAAAGTTTCCTGAGCGCTTTAAGACTTGGGTTTACTCTTTGCGGAGAAAAACTTGAATTATCTGCTGACTATTATAATTATAAGGAGAAAAGAGTTTGTGACAAGCATTTTGTGGAAAAAGATCACAATCGTAACAAAAGACTCAATGCTTTAGCAGTTCCTTCACTTTATTTGGCAGGTAAGAATTATAGATACTGTACTAGTTGACTCACCCTGGGTTTCAGTGAAGCAAATGACTACTAAACAGATGTGTGATCCACATACTACCAATTTCAAATGCATCCTTTCAAGATCCTTTATAGTTTTGATTGGAGGTGATTTCCGGTGGGTCTTATGTGGTTGGTGATCTTGTTATTGGGATAGGTTATTTGCTTATCTGTCCTGTTTTTTATACTTAAGTACTTTGAATGAAGTCTTACAAAATGGGATTTCTGTGGGATCTGCTGCCAAAGTATTTAATGTAAGGAAAACACATTTGCACAGATTGGTCTTAAAGTCCAAAGGATCTGAATCTACTCCTTTTGTTTATGAACCATCGGAAATAAGAAAGTTTTCACTACAAAGCGAGAATCTTCTCTGGCGGATTACTTGAAGACCTCCGCGAAAATGTGCCATGCAAAGGCGCCTCGCTCAAAGGAGCGCTGGTGCAGTGAACTCCCACAAAATTTAAAAAAATACATAGGTAGGTATAATAATCAAATAAACATTTGCTATAAACGTTATGAATATTTTTATATAAATCTATTCCCATTGTCATTTTAATCATGAATATCCATAAGTATGAGTATGAGAAATTTGGTAAATATAGAGCGGCGTTCCTGACACGAAGTACGCATGCGCGATATTACCCGACTAAATGACATGGCCCGTTGTCACGAAGAAAGAGTTAAAACTCGCGAGTATTTTTTTTATTCGTATTATGCCGGTAAGATGTAAACAAAACACAAAATACGAAAGTAAATTTATTTTGATTTCTTCGCGAGTGCGTCGGATCATTGTACAGTGGCTGGAAAATCTGTATTGTTGTTTTAAATAGTGTACATATTGTGTTGTGTATTTATGTGAAAAAGACTGATTTATGTAAATAGTGTAGGCGATTAAAATGGAACAATATAACGTAAATTTTATAAAAAACTGTGAAAAACCTTTAGGACTTGAGACTTCAATTAAAATTAAAAGGGCCACCGCGACCTCAAATTAAAATTACACAAAAATGTGTTTCCAAGACAAAAACTTATACCCGCAGTTTTAAAAATGAGTAGTATGCTAAAACACCTTGGTTATGTGGTTGTGAAGAAAGTAACAAGTTGTTTTGTTTTCCGTGTCTACTATTTAGTGGCGCCGAAGTTGATACTGCGTGGACCGATACAGGTATCGATGATTTAGCACATCTATCTTTAAAAAAAAAACACTCACAATCTCGACTTCACATGTTTAATGAAGTACAGTTGGCATCGATTGGTCGTATAGACATTCGCAAAACACTTGATTCTGCATATCGAAAATCGATAAGAGAGTTCAACGAACGCGTTGATCAAAATCGATATATTCTAAGGCGCTTAATAGATTGTGTAGTGTTTTGTGGAGCTTTCCAAATTGCATTACGCGGGCATGACGAATCTACAGATTCCCTAAATCCTGGAATATACAGAGGATTGGTTGATTTTGTTGCGGAGCTGGATTTAGCAATGAAACAGCATTTATCGGGTAGCTCAGTGTTCAAAGGCACCTCTAAATCAATTCAAAATGATATTTTGGATGCTATTTATGAAGTTTGCAAGAATGAAATAAAAATTCAGATAAAACAATCCGAGTATATCGCAATACAAGCAGACGAAACCACAGATTGCTCCACTATTCAACAGCTGGTATTTATAGTGAGATATGTATACGATGGTAAAATCTATGAAAGATTTCTAAAATTTTTGCAACCTAAAGGGCATACAGCAGAAATAATCGCAGCTGAATTATTAAATGAATTAGATGCATTGAAGATTGAGAAAAACAAATTAATAGGCCAAAGCTATGACGGAGCATCTGTCATGAGTGGCAACGTAAATAGTGTGCAGAAAATAATTAGAAATAATTACCCATATGCATTCTATGTGCACTGTTCTGCACATAAATTAAATTTGATATTAGAAAGATGCGCATCGATTAACCATACAATACGGGGTTTTTTTTGTAATTTACACGCATTTCCAACATTTTTTACGCATTCACCAAAACGTACCGAAATATTGAAAGAAATTGTCCATAAAAAAATACCTGCAGCCCCGCAAACGCGATGGAACTACAATACCCGCACAGTGAAAGTTATACAGGATAACCTAGAGCCTCTAAAGGATTGTATGCAAGTTATAATTGACAAGTATTTCAGTGATCATAACACATTTAATCAAGCTCAAACACTTCTATCATATTTGAATAATGACGATTTTCTATACTGGCTGAATTTTTTTGCTACACTTATGCCTCACTGCGAAATTTTATTTAAGTGCTTGCAACTACGATCTATAGACTCTATTCAAATAATGAAAGAAATTAGTAAATTTGAGAAAGTTATAGACGAGATGCGAAATGCTGACCCTCCACCATCCCCTAAAAAAACGCAGGCCAAACAATGTTCAACATTCAGTGATGAGAAAAGAAGTATGTGACGTAATTAGATTGCAAATGAAGGACCGTTTTGTTCATACAGATCATTTATTAGCTTCCAAATTATTTTATACGGATAAATTCGCTGAGTACCACAAGTCTTTTCCAGAGGCAGAGTTCAAGAGAGTCATAAATACATACAATTTTTTGGAGAAAATTAAACTGAAAAATGAATTATCAGTAATATATAGCAGAGAGGATTTTCATAACGCAGATGGAGCCCTTGCGTTGCTTCAACATTTTATAGAGTTTTCGTTGGAGTCCGTATTCGAAGAAAGCACGAAATTGTTGAAAATTGTATGTACTATACCTATGACGTCACTAGAGAGTGAACGCTGTTTTTCGTCGTTAAACAAAGTGAAAACGTTTACTCGAAACACAATGACGCAAGAACGTTTAAACTCTTTGTGCATGATAAGTATCGAAAAAGAACTGATAATCTCAATTTCCGATTTTCATAGGAAAGTCATAGATGTTTTTTCTCGGCAGAAGGACCGCCGAATGGACTTCATTTACAAATAATTGGTAAGCATTTTCTTTTTATTTAGTGAACTCCCAATATGATCTTTCACGAGCCGCCTCTGGTGCCATGGCTTGACTACTAAACAAGTCAGAGAACTAGCATGTCAGTTTGCTATTCGTCTAGGACTTAGTATACCACCTTCTTGGGAGATAAATGATACAGCCTGTGTAGAGCCAGCTCAGTGAAGGTCGCTCACCAACTAGGTGGTCTGACTAGCTGAGGGAGTCTAACGCGTCGAAATTTCATACTTTAGTGAGAGAGGCCACCAACAGAGGTCAATGGAAGCGAATGATCCGTTCGCAGGTAGGATCTAGCCAGGACCATGATCTTCAGCAATGAAGGAACTACCGAAGAGAGAGAGAGACTGGCTCAAGGGTTTTTTAAAAATGCATGACTCACGGAGCGTAAGAAAACTTGAGAGTACTTCATTAGCAAGAACAACAAAGCTTTAACAGATACGGTGTTGAATTTTTTTTCGATAATTTGGAGAAATGTTATAAGATGTTGGTCGGATTAGCTCAACGGAACGTGGCTCGCTAGTAACTATTCTCGCTTTTGCAAATGCTTCTGGTGGAACTATTTTTCCTGCTTTCATATTTCCACGTGTTCACTTTACAGAACATATGCTCGAGAATGGTCCTGCTGGTGCTTTAGGGCTTGCAAATGTGTCTGATTGGATCGCCGAAGATTGCTTTCTAAAAGCTTTAAAACATTTTGTTCAGATCGTCAAGCCCACTACTGAATTACCGGCTTTAATTGTCCTCGACAATCATAAGACTCACATAACTATTAACGTAGTTCTTTATGCCTTTCCGCCTCACTGTAGTCACCGTTTACAACCTCTCGACGTGACCGTTTTTGGATCCTTTAAAGCTCGGTGTATAGACCTAGCATTAATGACTGGATGATTTCAAATCCTGGTAAAACGGTTACAATTTATAATGGCTCAATTTGCTAAAGACGCTTTCTACGCTGCTTTTAACATGATACCAATATAACGTCTGGATTTAAAAATACCGGGATATGGCCTATTAATAAAAATATTTTTACGGATGAATATTTTTTACCCTCCTTCGTCACAGATCGACCGCAGTCGCCTCAGAACCCCAGTTCTACTGTTGGCATTTCAGAAGAATCTTCTTCAAATGAAGAACAACTGCAGCACAGATCTTCTTTTTCTGTTGAGCCAGAACTTATTTCAAAAACGCCTTCACCTTCTATCTTAAGTGAGCCACAACTTCGATCATCTGTTTCGAATGAGACACAACCAGGTCCCTCTAATTTAAATGAGCCACAAGCTAAATATTCTCACAATAATGCGTCACATTCTGAGGCTTTACATTCATCTCCCCTTCCAATAACTCCGGAACATGTTAGACCATACCCAAAAGCTCCACCCCGAAAAACTACTGGAAAGCAACGTTTACGATCCTGTGGCAAAACCACAATTACGATTAGTGGAGATGATGAGCGTCATTCGCCCAGCGATGCACAAATCAATGAAACTAAATCTCTAACATTTACGGACTCACAGCCTTATAGTTTAAATCTGAGTAATACATCAAGCAATGAATTATTGATGAATATAAGTAATAGAGAATGTTTTTTGCCAAATATTAAGCAAATACTAATAAATGCGGGTGAGTCTCCAACTTTCACAGAGTCGCAACCCTGTAGTTTAAAATATAACCTTGTAAAGTAGTATTGGAGCGATTGCCTGTTGATAACCCATACGTAACAGAATTATTACAATATATAAAAAAAATAGAAGTGTATCAACAAAACTGCAAACGTTCACATGGTAGGCCAAAAAAACAATTAACGGCAACTGAAAAAAAAAGAAAAGCATAAAGAGGCTGTTTTGCATTACCAGAAACGCAAACGACAATCTAACAGAAAATCCGTGCAACAGTATACCGCTGCACACCCACAAGTGCACCAAGAGGCCGTGCAACGGTGCACAGGTCCGTATCGTGAAATACATAGACAGGCTGCGTTAAGATATCAACACTTGCATCCTCAAGTTCATCGGGAATGTGTTAGTAGATATTCTAAAACACATCAAGAGGAAATACGTCAAATCAGAAATATTCCGTCAGAAGTACGCGGGCTGGGTTTAACGGGCAACGATTTAGATAAAATTAAACCAATCCGTTTAAAAAATTCTCTTCTGTGTGAAGCAACTTACAAATGTATTCACTGCGGCGCAAGACTTTTTTTATGAAGAAAAGTCTCGCACAAAATTTAACCAATTTTACGCAAAACAACATTTTTTTAAAAACGCTAGAGCGTATAATAATCTCTTCAGTTTTTCATCGCCAGGCACAACTCACGGCTTTCAAAGACCGCTTGCGGGTCACGGTCATAACTTAGTCAAAGTTCAAGGGCGCATTTACCATCGCGTCTTTGATTTAGCTTAAAATGGTAGTACAAATAATACAGCATTATATATGTCACCGTACGATTGTAACCACCACCACCACCACCACCACTACAGCCTATTGACGTCCCACTGCTGGGCACAGGCCTCCACTCTCATAGGAGAGAGGGAATTAGGAGCTTAGACCCACCACGCTGCTCCAATGCGGGTTGGCGGGCTTTAACGACTATTATCATGTTAGTGATAGTAACCGGGACCGACGGCTTAACGTGCTCTCCGAGGCACGGGGGTGAAACATCGCCAACTTCCAACTCCGGGCTGGTACTGAGAATTTCTTAATTGAAAAACCCAATACCTAACAATTTTTATGCCCGACCGGGAATCGAACCCAGGATCTCGTGATCCGCAGTCGACTACGCTAACCGCTAGACCAACGATTGTAAAAACCGTTAGATTATATTCTAACTCGCGAAATTGCAAACTGTCGAAAGATTACAATTTAACGCATTATTTTTCGGTAGATTGTAACCTGTTAGGTATATTAACCCGATAGAACCTAAGTGTGTACTACCTGATTATATATGTCGAACCCTAACCTAACCTACAAGAAAGACACAAGAAAACGTAAATACAAATAATATTTCAAAAATTGACACTCACAACATTGAACGGTTCACAATCTGTGGACAGTTTATAATTTCGCGAGTCAGATTATAATCTAAACCGTCTCTCCGTCTCTTCCGCTGGCGCTGCCTTCAATCACTCCGCTTCTCTCTACAACGCTATGATGTTATCTCGGAGAGAAGCGTATTATAGTTTAGACACTCACCTTCCTAGCAAGCACCCTGTTCTCCTTGAACCGTCTCTCCGTCTCCTCCGCTAGCGCTGCCTTCAATCTCTCCGCTTCGCTCTCCAACGCTTCGATTTTCTCGCGGAGAGAAGCGTTGTCCGCTGCGAGTGCTTGAGCCTAGAACAATTGTAGCAATATTATCACCATAGTATTATATGTGAATGTTAGAGCCAGTTTTATGATTGAGTAATAGACAAAAATCATAATAATGAAAAAATGTGTTTGTTTGTTTGCTGGTTTATTAGTTTGTCCTCCAATCACACCGCAACAAAGCATCGGATTGGTGCGATTTTTACGTATAGTTAAGGAGCTGGAGAGTGACAGAGGCTACTTTTTATCCCGGGAAATAAAGGAGTTATTTCCCGGGATAAAAATTCCCGTGCGAATTAAAAACAACTTAATACACGCGGAAGAAGTCGCGGCTAGTTGGCTTATCAGCAGCTTTAAGGACAAGGGGAAATTCAAGATTCAACTGATTTTTATCCAAATAAACTTTTACAAGTGCTTTGGAATCGTCAAGGGAATTTACCACTGGTTCGAAACTAAACTTACCTTAGCCTCGTGCTCACTGGCGCAAGCTCTCGACGCCACGTGCTGCGCGGTCAGCCGAGCCGCGTGCTCCAGGGCGCCCGCTTCCCTTCTAGAACACGTCTCAGCGCGAGCACGCTCCGCACTAAGGGCTTGCTCAGCGAGGCACGCGCGTTCAGTCTCTCTGTACACAAATGTAGAATAGTTGTATTTATTTAGGAAGATCTAGGCGGAAGTAACAAAAAAACTTTTTTTTATTTACGCTCATATCTTACGCCTATCAATAAATAATGCTAATAAATCAGTCTTTTGAAGAAGGCGTTTTCCCGGTTTTACTTAAAATAGCAAAAAATTAAACCTATTCTCAAAAAGGGAGGAAACCAAAACGACCCAAGCCAATACCAATTATAAATTATTGTTTTAAGTATTCATTATAATTATTAAATTGTAGAATCTAAATTAATCTAGTTAAATTAGAATCTTATTCACATTTTTATTAAATGATAGTTTTTTGTGAATCACTGGATATTGAACTATAGTGTTATATATTTTTGGAATCTACTCATCATTCTCTAGATCAGGGTTTCTTAAAGTGGGGTCCACGGACCCCTTGGGGGTCCGTAGCATGTGTATCAGGGGTCCGCAGTAAGTCTGTTAACTCTTAATACGAATAAATACTAAAGACGACGGACGAATTCACTGTTAAGGCGTGCGGCGCGAGCTACGAGTACAACCGCCCGCGCCCCTCACATGTCTCGCACCGACCGAGCCCGCCCCCGCCGCGCCCGCCCGCTTGTTCATTCCCGGGCACACCCGCGATTCAAGCAGACGAGTTTATTACGCTACGCCGCGCGCGCCCATAACTTGCATTCACCGAGTTGCATTTTTTTTTTATCTACTCCCATGCTATAAATCCTCTATAACAGGTTCTGAAACAGTTAGCTTATTGCCAACATTAAAACACCCATGGTCTTATTAATAAAAAATGCTTATTTCAAGCACTATCCTAAGCTACACTCGCACTAATTACTTCCAGGACCAACGTAGTATTAACTTCGTTTTAACAATGTTATTAATAAACGTGCAGTTAGCCCGAACTAACAATACATTCCTTACGCCGAGGTTTTGGCGTGCGTAATGGCAACCCGCATAATTTAAAAGTAAAAAGAATGAGTCAGTGAACGAACTCAATGCTTGATTATGACATTAATGACAGTGACAGAGGAGATCTTTAGTCTGTACCTATACAATATTTTGAATTTTGAGTTGAGTTGTAACGACGAATTGTTTGTATTTTAATTTTTCGAATTTCGGTTTCTTGCCTCTCGATAGAAAAATAAAGTCTCAATTTCGAAAAAATCTTAATTAATAAAATGAATCAAAAACGCAATCGCTCTCTAAATTGGGATGATGAAGAAAAGGTAAGTCTTGTCGATAGAATTTATCGTGCCGTGTTTTTTTATTGATAATGCCTTTAAATTACTGTTTTAGCAATGAAAAAATATACTGATGAAAGAATATACGCACATCATTGAAAATAAATCATTAGATTCTAACACAAACAAAAAAAAAGCGGAGGCTTGGGAGGAACTCCACAAAAAGTAAGATGCAATTTTCATCCAATTTACTGCTTTTATGAACTAGGTACCTAGGTTTACTCGCGATTTTGTTCGTATAGACTAGTACCTAGGTGTTCTGTGTATTTTCAATAAATACATAGTTATGTATATCTGCATACTTAATTAATTTAGATTTCAGCATAATATGACAGACAAAGTAGGTAAGATTGAATTTAATATTCCTAACACTTATTTTATTTTCTGTTCTAGGTTTAATGAGCTAAATGTCCGACCAAGGCAACTAAGCCAGCTCAAGATCCAATGGAAAACAATAAAGATAAATGCCAGAAAGAGTTTTAGCAGCTATAAAACAGAAGTACATAAAACTGGTGGTGGCGCAAGACCAGCAACACCCGATGAAGTTATATTGGAAATAAAAGATTTATTAAACCCGGCTGAGCTGTTAAGAGATCATAATATATATGATTCAGATGGAATTGTGAGTATTATTATTTATTCTGATTTTCATAGCAAACAAAATATGTGTTCTGCTATTTTGCACATGACATTTTAGAACAAAAATTCATCAACTGTTGCTGTTCTATTGTGTTAAAAATTATTTTGTTTTTAACAGATCCCAAGTTCACCAGCAGATCAGGCAACAAGTGAGGTATCAAACCTTATTCAACAAGGCAGTTCTAGTGAGACAAGCACATTACAGGTCAGTTGGTTAAGACTGTCAGGCAATAATATCAAGTAACGTTGATGATTGTCTTTAGTGTGAGCCTTATTTATTACAATTTTTACTTTTTATTTCAGGACTCAAAATCTATTACATGTAAGGTTGATGCATTAGATACGTCATGCACAAATAATAACTTTAACAAAGAAAATCAGCAGATAGCTGTAAGTATCTATCAAAATAATCTACTGACTTATGAGTTTATTGCAGAAATCATTGCATCCAATATACTACAACATTTAATTTTTTTTAGGATAGCTGTATAGAAATGATGGAAAATGTAGATAATCAGAAATTTACTCCGATAGTGGTGAGCCTAAAAGAATAATAATATAATAAGTATGTGATATTGTGTATGAAATGTATGGTATACTTTAAATTTTTACAATAACTTACAGATCCTTCAAGATGATGTTATCACTGCCACTCCAATAAATAAAAAATTGGGCACAATTCAAACAAAGAAGATATTGTAAATAATTAATTTTATCTATTTGCCCATGCAAATTTTTAATGTATTTTTATATAATTCTTAATTGTTTTGCAGGTACCCAAACGAAAAATATTATCAAGTAATATCACAGATAGTGGTTTGAAGTCCAGAAAGGTAAAATTTATACTGCTAGTAATATTAAATAGTACAAGTGGTGATAGTCTAATGGTGAAGACATTGGCCTCCTATTCAGGAAGTCGGGGATTCAACCCCAACTCCCAGGCATATACTAAAGGTACGTGCTTTGCACTTTGCCAGCGTGGCTGACTATGGTACTTCTCATTCTGTGAGAAGACCTGTGCTCAGTAGTGAGTCACCGATGGGTTGATGATCAACATATTGATGATGTTAAACTGCTTTATCAATCAACCAATAATAAATGATTTTTATTTACAGGACCATAATGACTACATAAGCAGCATGATAAGCCATAGCAAAATGTTAAAAGACGAGGAACACAAGAGACATATGGAAATGGCTGAAAAAGAACATGCAATTACAATGGCAATACAGGAAGAGAAATTAAAAAGTGCCATACTAGAAAGAGAAATTTTAGAAATAAGAAAAAAGGGTGAAGAAAAAAATTAATTTTATATTATTATATACAATGTTTGGTTGTAAATTAACTTTATATTATTTTGTTTGAAAAAAGAGCAGCTACTGAGTTCATGCTGGCCTGTCTGATAAATAAATTCATTTCATATATACAATTTGTAATTTTTTTATTTACCTACAAAAATATTTGTCAATATAAAACTAGTAGATTAATGAACTAGCAAACAGTTTTATAGTGAGTCTTTTTATGTTATTATTACTATACAGAGAAAATATTTGTTTCTAATAGATAAATTCTGAATCTATTGAACTAATTTTAATAATTCTTTCACCATCAGAAAGCTACTTTAACTAAAAGTAACAGGCTAAAATTATGTATATAAAAGTATATCAAATTTCACACGAGCGAAGTCGGTCGGATTAGCTAGTAAGAAATAAAACCAACAAAGGCTGTTAAACCCACTGAGACTGCTGTTATTTAATGTAAGTTTTTAAAGTATGTACAAGAATTTTACAAAGATCAAAATACAAAAAATAAATATTAGGTGTAGCTTGTCAGTAAGTGGTTGGAAAGGATTTTAATTTATTTTCTTGTTTACTAACTTAGCCTTAAATATTGACATCAATCACAATTTTAATTTTACAAAATACTTCTTATGCTAATTATAGGTAGACACAGCATGCAAATAGAGAGTGACAAGTTATCTTACAACTTAAATTACATACAGATTAATTATTATTTACGACATTTTAATTTTATCTTACAATATTTACAAAAAATACAAAGAGATAATATTTTGATATTTACAAGAAAGAAATAAAATTTTGAAAGTGACAGCATCACTATCATTATTTAAAAAAAATCTTTTAAAAATTTTCATTAATAAATGCTGCCCGTGCTGAATTTCCTCTAAGGGTGTTATTAATTGCCTGTATCACTGGAACATTACCATCATCTTGTTCTTCTACATTCTCAAGTAGATCTTGCCTGTGCATTGCAATATTGTGCAGTATTGCCAGTGCAACAATATATAGTTTGGTGTTTTCTAATTTAGTAGTAAACCCTCTTAGTAAACACCGAAACCTTTGCTTCCATACTCCGAAACATCGTTCTACGGTATTACGCGTTCTTATATGTGCCTGGTTGTACATTTCTTCCTTTTGTGTACTAGGACGCAGGACAGGTGTAAATAAATAAGGTGTACAGGGATAACCAGAATCTCCTAAAAGTTTGCCTTTAAATTCTGACCGCTCAAATCTTTGCTTTAAGCGAGATTCACTAAAAATTCGTGAATCATGTGTGCTGCCTCTCCAATGTGCCACTATATCCATTATTTCTAAATTAGCATTTGACACAACCTGGAACAATGTACACATGGTTTCCATAAGAAAGTAACAGAATGGGTTAGTGTAATGAGTAGTTGATTATATAATTTAAATTTTAACGAGTCAAAAATAATGCTCATTGAGAAGTTCCATCCTCCATCTTCATTAATTATTGATCTTATTAAATTTAAATGGGATCATCTAGACTGTAAATCCTTTCAAACAAAGAAGTACTATTGAATTCTGTCAAAAATTGATGAAACTGAATCAAATGATAAAGCAACTTGCTTTCATATAAGAGATATTGTTGGCTGACTCATTCCACTTAGATCTTGAATCTATTGCAATTAAAAAATAGAATTACATATCAAAAATAACTTTTAAGTATGTAAGTAGGTAAGTATGTAGTAGGTAGGTATGTAACTAGTTGTAGTTGTTGTTGATCTATAAAATAAAAGTTTTATTTACCTCTCCCCGGGCCCATGTTCTTACTGCAGTCAAAACTTTTAGATGAGGTGGTATAAAGCCGTCTCTTGCATCACCAGCTAAATCAATTTTTACCATTTCGATGATAAAATGAGCAGTACATTTAGAAAATCGGTACTTGGATTTGAACTCGGCTTCCTGAAGTTCTTCCATGGGATTTATACGTGTTTTGTAAATTTTAACAGCCCTTGGAATTCGGTTTTCAATTTCAATAATTTCGTCCATCATCGTCAAGTCATCAACAAAATAATCTCTTAAATCGAAATCTAATTTTACGAAAATTACGAAATAAAAACAGTAAACACAATCTTCGAACAATACGGTTGGCTAATGGCGGATATTATTGTCAAAATTGAAAATACACTAGTTATAAGTTTAGTCAGTCGTTAAACCATATGACGCCATGGATTAAGTTTTAGTCCGAGAGTAGGTTCGGATTATTTTACTTCCTCCTTACTCTGTGTTTATTAATATTGAATTTAGCTAGTACAGACTTACAACTTGGAATAAAGTTAATGTCGCTCTAGTCTATGTTTATTAATAAGACTGCCAATGTCCTAAACTAGCGGCACGCTATGATGGCCGGTTTGACGTTTGTCCGCTCATGAAGTTCCGTATTAATTGATAACGACTTTGAAGGAAATAATTGTATTACTTTATTGACGATAGTGATGTGCAGAGATTCATAAATTTTATCGAATGTAGTTTCTCATGAAGTTCCGTATTAATTGATAACGACTTTGAAGGAAATAATTGTATTACTTTATTGACGATAGTGATGTGCAGAGATTCATAAATTTTATCGAATGTAGTTAGATGTGAAAATAGATAATATTATAGAAAACGAACATATAATTATTAATGTATGTGATGATAGCAGTGACGACAGTGAAAATAGTAGTATGGACGAATCTGATTAATTATGGCCTTTTGTGGCACCTTTTTTGGTATCTTTTGTATTCATATGTTTCTTGTGTGCATATAAAGTATGTATATTCATTTTCGTTCAAATATTCAGTTCGTTCAAATAAATTAAATAAACATATACATTTTTGTTTTATTAAACCTATTTAATCAGGTACAAAAACAAAACTTAATTGTTTTTTGTTCGAGAATAAATTGACATTCCACATCACTATTGTAATGTGTCAAACCGGCCATCATAGCGTGCCGCTAGTGTAATAACCATAACATCATCCAAACGGGTGATGTAATGTTGTACTGAATTTCATAACATCACTCCTTTTCCTCATTTTTTTCGATCCCCTTTGCGCAAAGGGTTTACTCAACAGACAGCCACATGTGCTCGATGCGTGGTATCTGTATAAATTACAAAAAAAGAACATCTATACGAATTTCAAAAAAAGAACATTGTCATACACGCGCGGGTCGCCGCGCGCTGTAAAAAAAAGTTATTAGAATTTTACCCGCCATTTTTCTTAGTTTTGTTTATTGTTTTGTTAATATAAATATTCCGCCGAGTACATCGGGATCAGGACCTTCCAACATTAAAGAACATCAAGTAAATTTTAATAATTGCACTATACAAAATGTTAATTACTACTACAAAAAATAATTCTTTTATTAATACTTAGTTTATTTATATATCCTCAGTAATGGATGATATTAGGTTACTAGGACTGGATGTTTTAATGTTAGCAGAAAGCTAACTATTTGAGAATCTGTTATAGAGGATTCATAGCATGGGAGTAGATAAAGTCTTGTATGCAACTGTTGATAATTAGGTATTAAAACACTCATATGATACTACCCACATTACACATACTAACCCACATTCGTATTTTAATACCCCTTATTACACAACTGTTGCATAAATAACTATAACTTGTTAGTGAAATTAAAAGGTATGTAACGAGACAATTGATATTTTTTTTATTTAATATACAAACGGATTTAAGGCCACTAACAGCAGCGGTGTGACATCAGCACGCTCGGTATACGCGGTAATTAGTTAAATTTCTATTTAACTAATTACTAACTGTGTAATAAAGTAATTGTATATTACATTGTTTCAACTCTTTCAAGAAAATGACAAAAAAACAAAAGTATAATGATTCTTATGTCAAGTTTGGTTTTACTTTTTTAAGTGAACGCGATGGAACTCAAAAACCGCAGTGCTTCTTATGCGGTAAAGTGCTTGCTAATGGAAGTATGAAGCCAGCGAAGTTGTCAGAACATCTTCATACTGTCCACCCTGGAAATACATCTGACAGCATTGAAGATTTTCGTACTAAGAAAGCTCGGTTTGAAAAATCCGGCACTTTACCTAAACTTGGATTCACCCCGACACAAAAACCGTGTCTTGAGGCATCGTAAAAGGTTGCCTACCGTATTGCTCAGCAAAAGAAGCCACACACTATTGCGGAAACATTAATAAAGCCTTGCGCACTAGATATTGTGGAACTTCTGTGTGGTAAGGATCACAGAAAGAAGGTTGAAGCTGTTCCCTTATCGAACGATGTTATTCATTCTAGAATTGTTGAAATGTCATCAAATGTTTTAAAGCAGGTTATTGAAGAATTGAATGCTTCGCCGTTTCCATTTAGTATGCAATTGGATGAAAGCACGGATGTATCACAATGTAGCCAACTCTTGGTGTTTGTCCGTTACGTACAACATGACACGCGTACTATTAAAGAAGAGTTTCTTTTTTGCAACTCACTCTTGGGGACTACAAAGGCTTCAGATGTGTTTGAGATGATAAAAAGTTTCTTTATTGAACAAAATGTAGATTGGAAGACTAAACTTGGTAGTATATGCACCGATGGAGCTCCCGCCATGCTTGGTAACACATCTGGTTTTGCGACTTTGGTCAAGAAAGAGATACCCCAAGTCACAATCATCCATTGTTTCTTACATCGACAGACCTTGGCTTCACGTACTTTGCCTACTTTTTTGAAGGAAGTAATGTCTACATGTGTCAAAATAATTAACTTCATCAGAGCAAGAGCTTTAAACCATCGGCTGTTTAAAATACTATGCCAAGAAATGGGGTCAGAACATCAAATACTGCTGTATCACACAGAAGTTCGTTGGTTGTCTAGGGGACAAGTCTTGCGGCGCTTATTTGAAATGCGAGAAGAAGTGTTATTTTTTCTGAAAGATAAAGCAAATTCTCTTTATGAATATTTCGAGAGCGAAGATTTTGTTCAAGGGCTAGCTTACTTAGCCGATGTATTTACTAATTTGAATGAGATTAACCTATCTCTTCAGGGTCCTGCAGTGACCATTGTGGATGTATCTGAAAGGTTAAAAGGATTTTTAAATAAACTACCTCTTTGGAAAAGGAGGGTGGAATCAGGTAACTACGCAAATTTTCCGATGTTGGAAGAGATGATGACACAAGGTGACGGCAACACGATGAAAATTACATCAAACATACAGAAAGAGGTGTCTAAGCATCTGGAAACATTGCAGACGTCTTTTGAAGGTTATTTTAGCTCAGAACAGCTTAAGAAAAGAAACGTGGGTGCGTAGTCCATTTATATTTGATATGGATAATATCAGCGATGATGATCGTATCAAAGATGACTTAATTGACATTCGAACCAAAGAAATTTTGAAAGCTGAATTTCACGCAAAAGGTCTTGCCGAGTTTTGGTGTTCTCTCATGCAAGCCTACCCTCTTCTAGCCAAGCGAGCTATGTCGGTTTTGATACCATTTGCAACGACGTATCTTTGTGAGGCAGGGTTTTCAGTTTTGGTGTCAATAAAAACCAAAAATCGCAATAGACTTAACGTCGCAGATGACATGCGCCTTGCCTTTTCGAAGACAATTCCACGATTTGATTTACTTATTGACGCCAAACAGCAGCATCCTTCACATTAATTCATTCAGTTTTGCAATAAAAGTGTGTTTTTTTTAATATGATTAAGGCTTGTTTTCTTTTCATAAAATCCGTGACTGCAATAAGTTAAAGAAACCTTGCTCTAGAAGATGATTATATAGTTAATCTTATTTTCGAATATTTATTTTCAAATTTAATTTTTGTTGCGGGACCATGGTCACTCCATTAATTTTATTTTTAATTTTACTAGCCTATGTCACCCGGAATAAGCTAGGGATTCTAACGATACCTCATTTATCAAAATCGGTTCAGGCGTATAAAAGTTATGGTGGAATATACAAACTCACATACATACATAAACCCTGAAAACAATATACCTACTCCTTTTTTCAGGCAGTCGTATAAAAAGTGTAGAGTATTATTTTTTTGTAAAAAGTAAGTATTATTTTTGTCCACATAATAAAAGCTGATGATAATATATACAAATTTCTTCATATTGGTTAAAAAAAATTAAAACAAGATTTTTCGTAAGTGTTCGTTTCCGTGTGAAAAAGTTTCATCTGCCCCGTTATGCGTAATGCGACTACGCCGAGGCTAGCGGGGCCGATGGCACTTTTTTCCCCAACTGCCCCGCTAGAGGGGCAGAGGCAGCGGGACAGTTGGGACCAAGTCGAAACTGACTAAAACTTTATACTCGCTAAATGCCGAAAAGTATGGTGCTTGAAGGACATAGAGAACTTGTGTTACGGCTTCGTGATTATTTTGAAAAGAACTTTCTGTAATGGTGGAGCTCTTATAAAAGTCACGCTAGTTAGAGACCGTGTTGCAGCAGCATTAGGTATTAGTAACTGCAACAGTGGCGAAAATAAACAAAGAAAACTACGGCAGCGGTGCCCGGTGGCATGGAACTGAACCAACTATCTACACCTAAGAAAAAACGTCAGCTCCGTAAAGTGACAGCAGTTGACACTTTACATTTTTATATACATTTTATATATACATTTAAAAAACTATTAAAGTACTTTATTTACATAGCTTTTATTTACTTTACGAGTTATTATGGAAGGAGTCGCGGGCATCAGCTAGTATTATTAGTATTTTGATGTTCCCTTTTTACATTCCTAACCGACAAACATATTTTAATCATTAATTAATGTTTTAGCTTATACCTACCGATGAAGCATGCGGGTCAAGCTGGCTTCGAGCACAAAAAATATTGCGTCGCAACACTGGCACACAAAGAGCACAACCACAACCCATTGATGCATCAGAGGATACATCTATAACAGCTGGAAACAGTAGTCACTAACATGAGGAAATTGAAGATTCCTGTATAAACTGTGAAATACAACTGATGTTTGAGGAAAATACACATTGTCTGTCTTCAGAAAGTGAACAGCTTATAAGAGTTATATATAGACATATCCTAAAAATATAAGTTACTATATATATTTTATAAAACATCGTAAACAGAGTATACATATAATATTCTATGTATAGGTCTGTATATATAAGTAAATATTTTATTTAAAAATAACAATAAACAAATTTTGTGTACAGGAAAATTTAGCATGTATTAAAAATGGAATAGGGCAGCAACAGGTCTACATTCAAGATGTTACAAAAGTATAGAAGATATTTCAAATAACATTAGGAGTCGGTTTGACGACCTCCCTAGTACAGTGGTGAGCTTCGGTTATGGCAAGATACCACACTACCGGCTGAGACATGTCCCCATTCAATTTTAGTTTTCCGGTACAATGCGGGTAGAATTTGATTAGGTGTATGGGTGTAATATAACTGCCATATCCCTAACTAGGTTAATCCCTCTTGCACATCATCCCTATCATCTCGCACATCACTTGCCATCAGGTGAGATTGCAGTCAAGAGCTTTATAGTATCGACTTAAAAAGAAATGCAATGGTTTTCCAGTTTTAATTTACTAAATGGACTTTCTTAGTTAGTAGATTATCATTTCCATAGTCAACAAGAAATTAAGTGCAGTTTTTTTTTTAGATTTCGGATACGGATTACATATGCCATCGCTGCTGGGAATGCTAATCACCAGGTTATGTCCGAAGTCGAAGATGTAGAGAATACAGCGCAGCAAGAGGGGACCCCAGAAGTACCACTGCAACAGTATATAATACTGCCTAACATAAGGCGAACTGCTGACACAAGGCGACATTGCAAACGATACATCGATGTTTGCTAAACATCGATGTTTCGTTCATAAACATCGATGTTAACAACGATGTTTTGATGAACGATACATCGACGGCAAAACTGCTAAACATCGACATCGCTCATCCATTCCGTTCGTGATTCGTGAATCGTGCTCTGCCGACCGAGGCGACAACACGCGTGCGGAGTGCCGAGTGACGCGTCCTTGAGTCCTTGACTCCTTAGGCCCTTCTCCCATTACGATACGCACAGGCGATTCAAGTATCCTGCAAGTCTCGGAGACTAGGCGCCGCCAAGTATCTCACATACATTTGAATGCAGGCTCGCACACTACGCTACTGGTATCCTACGCGTCCGCGACTAGTATTCCGAATAGTATTCGGAATAGTGTTTGTGTGTTGCCACCTTGGTGGTTTTCCCACCAGAACTGGTGCTTTTTTAAGGCGTTTAGTGGTATTTTTTCATGATATAGCGCTTTTATTATTTTTAATGTTTTTTGGCGGTTTTTCAACAAGGAATCTGGCAACATATTTTTGATAGGGAAATCCCCTAACATTCCGGAATTTCATAATGTTTTCGGCTTAGGTACTCTATAACCGGGGAATTCCTCGGCGAAGTCGTTTGTTAATGTTTTCTTTTTATGTCATTCTTTGTCCGTAATATGGTTGGTTCCTGTAGTTAGTTGAAAAGTATTTAAGTTTGATTGTGTTGTGTTTGTGAGTGTTTTGTAACTGTATGTGAACTTCTAAAACTGTAAATAGTTATAGTTATAATGGAAGTTCCACTTAAGAAAAAGAACTATGCTCAAAGGTATAGGAAAGAGTGGGAATCACTAAATGAATTTCAAACCTGGCTAAAACCTGTACCTGGAGATGATACGAAGGCGTTTTGTTCATCTTGTAAAACAGAATTATTAGCAAAATTAGTAGACTTGAGAAGACATGCTGAAACAAAAAAGCACAAACAAAAAATGCAAATCATATCCGGTAATCAAACGATAAAATTCACGCCCGGAGAAAAGTTTTCAAACCAAACATCTCGAAAAGCTGAAGGAATGCTTGCTCTTTACATTACAGAACATAGTTCAGTTTCTAGTATTGATCATCTAACACATTTAGTAAAATCGGCTTTCCCTGATTCCAAAGCAACGGCTGACTTTAAAATGCATCGTACTAAGTGCACTGAAGTTATTAAAAATGTCTTAGCGCCACATTTCGTTGCAGAATTAAAAAAGGACATAGGACAGCAGAAATACAGTCTCATCATTGACGAATCAACTGACATCAGTACGAGCAAGCAACTTGGTATTGTCATCAGGTATTTCAGTCGAAAACTAAAGAATGTTGTTTCTTCATTTCTGGCTCTAGAACCACTTAAAACCAGCGACGCAACTGGAATTGTTGAAGCCCTTCTTTCTTGCTTACAAAAATATGGCCTAGATAAAAATAAAATGGTTGGATTGGGAACAGACAATGCGTCAGTCATGACTGGAATTAATAATGGAGTGTACAGAATACTGAAAAATGATATACCAAACTTAATTCTTATCAGATGTACATGCCATTCTTTACAACTAGCAGTGTCACATGCTTCAGAACAGACGATACCAAGAAATATTGAATTCTGGATTAGAGAAACCTACAATTGGTTTGCCCACTCGGCAAAACGTAAAAATCAGTATCAAGAAATTTACGAAACTATAAATTGCGGTGAAGCACCGTTGAAGATTTTGCAGTTATGTGACACACGCTGGTTGTCCATTGAACCAGCAGTTCAAAGAATTCTGGCACAATGGAAAGAACTGACTTTACATTTTGGCCTCGTGAGCGATCGATGCTACACCGCAGATCTTTTATATTCTATGTTCAAGGACGAATCTAATTACTTGTATTTACTATTTTTGAGAAGTGTACTAAACGATGTGCAGATCGCTGTGAAAACCTTTGAAAGCGAAAGTGCTAATCCCTTACGATTATTAAATGTGTTGATTACACTATTACGTTCAGTTTGCAACAGGATACTATTGCCGAATGCAGCCATCACAGATAAGGATTTTTTAAACATTGACATCGACCAAAACCTTAATCCGGCGCCATATATGGGATACCTCTTTCAATCGGAGAGCGAAAGAACATCATTAACATCTGATACTCTATCAGCCATAAAACGTCGCTGTATTGACTTTAATATCAAGCTAGCAAAGGAAATTCAACAAAGACTGCCGACCAATTATACTGTGCTGGAGTTGATGTCAAGACGATTTTATGCCAAGGTAAGGACAATTCTATTTCGGAACTAGCTGAAGAACTTGGCTTTAATGCTAGTGACATTGACAAGATATTGAACCAGTGGCACAACATCTGTTTTGTCCAGTGGAAAAATACAAACGATGTTATAAAATTTTGGGTGGAAGTAGATGACTACAGAAACGCAGCTGGACTAAATGTATTCAGAGAACTTGTTGATCTTGCTATATCTGCATTAACTTTACCCCATTCTAATGCGGGCATCGAAAGAATATTCAGTGTGATGAACATTGTAAAAACTAAGCTGCGGAACAGGATGGCTGGTCCACTTTTAAATGCCATTATTTTTATAAAAAATAGGCTTAAAGTTATTGATGCAAAGTGTTTCAACTATGAATTACCGAGCGATGTGATAGCAGCTATTGGCCAAAATACAAAATACTCGTACAAAACCACACGACCACAGCCATCAACATCTTCAACGTCGACGTCCTCGACAGTAGCGTCGACATCTACGAGAATTACTGATGATGAAGTTGTAGAAGATTTATCACAGTTTGATAATCTAGAATTTTAAATTACATATTTTTTAACTTTTTTCTTTTGTTTTTTAATTTCTTTTTTCTGATGAAAAAATTAACATATTATATTAATGTGGTTTTATTTTACTGCCTATAGAATACAAATACCGTGTCCATGAGTTCCCTTAGTCTTTATTTAACGAATTATTCATTCAAAACTGTCATTTAACCAATAGATATCTCTTAATAGAGAAATGGTGAAACTGGCCCTAAACATTTTGTGAAGTTATAGTTTTTAATCGACGAAGGGTTTCTTTAGCTTTAGTCTGATTCAAGTTCAAAAATTTAGCGGAATTTGGTGGTTTTTTTATTAGCTAAATTTTTGAAATCTGGCGACATTTTTCGTTTGACCTTGCGCCTTAAAAAAATCTGAGGTGGCAAATTGCGCGACCCGCCGTGTATGGTCGCTTGTGCATCGCGTCTCTTGCGCGTCTCGACAAGATAGCGGCGGAGCAAGAATTAAATATAAAGTTTGTGCAAGAAGTTGAAAAACATGCTTGTTTATATAACTACAAATTACCAGAATACATGCGGAAAAATACAATAGATAGGACTTGGGCAGAAATTGGGAATAAATTTCAAATAACAGGTTTGTTTTGTTTATACATAGGTACATAGTTTATTTATCAATGTGTTACGCAGGCGAAGTCGCCGGCTAACACTCAATGAGCTCCATACCGTTTCTCACGGAAACACGACGCAGCCAGCGCTGACGCGGTGTAATCCGAATAAATCGCGATGTGGGAACGGGCATTAGAGATAGACTCATTTGCAGAAGAAGGCAGTAGTTTTAACCTTTTAGACATAATTAATGTAACCCAGAATTTATAAAATTAAATATAAGGATATAATCGCCCTATTCGTTTACATCCACACCCTGCGTGCCCAATATATATATCTGGCGCAGTGACAGGCAGGATAAGATGTATTCAAGTCTGCACCTGCATCGAGCAATTGCGACCTGGAAAAGCTATTATCCTGGGACCTACCTTTCGGCGGCCTTAGTAGTGGAGAATCTGAACTTCGATTCCTGGAAATAAATAGATCGGCGATGCGGTAAGTACTTGAATCGTTCAAGTTTCCTTTTTACCTATCCTTATCCTACTAAGAAAAAAGTGGTATTGTGTTTAATTTTTTTTTAAATGTTTTTTTTAAATAAGTTATACGTTTAACGAATTCTCCTTTATATACTATCCTAATTTCTAAAATTTTATAATCTAGGTTTATAAAAATCTATATACCTATTTTGTATAATTTTGTGGGAAGGTTTAGGCAATACAATTTTTTTTTTCTTGAATATTTTTACAAATTTTTGAGGGATCTTAAAATGATTTCTTTTTGAGTGTCTTTATACGTGTTTAAGTTTAATTTTTATTCCGTCAAGATTTTTCATCCAAGGTCAGAAAGTACTAGGGTAGGTTCGTCTAGTAGATTACGAGCTATCGACGAATCCAGAAATTTAGAAGAAATGGCCCCAACCGACTTAGATACTATTTATAAATCTATTAGATTTTTACCCGAATTTGACGGAAATCCTCATGTGTTAACACGTTTCATAAATCTTGGCGACCAATTAGTGATTGCCCATTTTGACGTTAATCCCGGACATGAATTACAGAATTCGGCGCTTATCAGTGGAATCTTAAATAAAGTAACAGGGTCCGCGGCCAGGTTATTAAATGCGAACGGTATCCCTGACAGTTGGAATGGCATACGAAATGCCTTAATTAATAATTTTGCAGATCATCGTGATGAGACCGCTTTATATAACGATTTGTCTCTGCAAACTCAAGGCTGTAGCACCCCCCAAGAATTTTATGAAAAGTGTCAAAATCTGTTCAGCACGATTATGACTTACATTTCCTTACATGAATCTGTACCTACTACAATAGAGGCTAAACGCCAACTTTACCAGAAATTAACCCTACAGTGTTATTTACGGGGTCTAAAAGACCCACTAGGCTCAAGAATACGGTGCATGCGGCCAGAGTCAATGGAAAAAGCCCTCGAATTTGTGCAAGAGGAGCTTAACACTCTATATACTCACTCACAACAGAGAAATGAAGGCGGGGTTTCTCATAAAAATTTTGCATATAAATTCCCGGTGTCAAATTACACAGGTCCTATAAAGTCACACGGTTTCGCTACGCCTGGGCCATCTTGGCAACAGCCCATGCATTTTAGACCTCCTCAGAGTCAGCAACCTATGCATTACAGTCCCGGTTGGAAACCTAACCCTCAGATGCATTCGCGCGGTCCTAGTCGTACCCAATTTATGTTTCGCGCTCCTCCACCGAACTATAACCCGAAGAGCAACGTTTTTAAATTACCAAATCGACACCAATCGCTTAACAATTTTAATAATCCACGTCCAATGAGTGGTGTGAGTCATTTCACTCCTAGGCATTTACCACCATCGGGACATGATTGGCGTAAATTTGGTAATCCACCACCGACTAACTACATGAAATCTCGCGACGTAAATTTTAATGAACTTAACTATGAATATGATTATGACTATGACTATGACTATAACTATGACGATTACGAACAATTTCCGGATGAACGTTATAATTATTACGAGGAAAGCTCCTCGAACGTTGAAACGAGTCCAATAATAGAGGAAGTTGATCAAAAACAAGGAGCCAGTTCTAAGGACGAAAAATTTTCAAATAGTCAGCGAATCCGAAAAACCAGGATAGATGTCAACTTTTATGTATCTAATCTGTATGTAAATCTGTATGTAACTAAGTTGCCGCTGGCAACTTAGTTACATACAGATTAGTAATCCGCCTCTCAAGTTTCTTATCGATACCGGGGCGAATCAATCTTTTATTAGTCCCAAAGCCGTACAAATGTATTTTAGTGACGTGCCACTAAACTATGAGCCCTTTGAAGTAACCAACGTGCACGCGACCACTAAAGATAACTATTCCATTACATTACCTTGGTTTTCCGAATTCAGCGAATATGGTGATCATACTTTTTACGTATATCATTTTCATGAATACTTTGATGGTCTTTTAGGCCTAGATTTGCTTGAAAAATTGGAATCCAATATTAATCTTAAAGAAAGAAAACTAGTAACTCGCAACGCTGAGATTCCAATAAAAATGTATGATTCGCGTAACGTTAATTTATTCGGAGAGATTATTCCTGCTCATTCTTCAAAACTGTCTGCAGTACCTATTAATTCTATGGATGATGATGTCTTGATTACATCTCAATTTTCAATCAATCAACCCATATCTGCTGAACTCTATAATTTCGAATGTGAACCAACCAATAATTCTCCAAATCGTGCTCAAGAAGTTTTTTCTCGTCAACGTACCGATCATTTAAATCCGGAAGAAGCAGCTAATTTGAAGGCCTTATGTGCAAAGTATGACCGGAATCCTATACGACAGCAATTTCAAGTAGTACCACCTCTCAGTAAACCTTTTGAGCTTGTGCACTTAGACCTACTAAGTGTAGAAAGCTGTAAATTCCTGACAATAGTTGACTCTTTCTCCAAATATGCTCAAGCATATTTTTTAGGAGACGGCAGTCAGTGTAGTTCAAGCATTACTTAAATTTTGTACGCATCATGGAAATCCTTTAACTGTAGTCACTGATAACGGTCCAGAATTTACCAATCAACTTATAGGTGAATTCTTTAAACTTCATAAAATCCAGCATCATAGGGTTGCGCCTCATACTCCCAATGAAAATGGTATTGTTGAGAGATTCCACTTAACAATCTTAGAACATCTTCGCATCTTTAGAGTCAGTCAAAAAGATGAATCAGTTAGGAACCCGATACCTTATGCTCTTCTAGCCTACAATAGCAGTATACATAGTTTCACTAAATGCAGGTCAATAGAAATAGTAACTGGACATTTTGACCCACGCGACCCAGTTGACATTGACCTCACGACGCACCTCTTACAGCAGTATATTCAGGATCATAAAAATAAAATGAAAATTGCGTATGAACTTATTCACGAATCCGGTAGTAGTCTACGCAGAGATTTGACTTACACTCGTAATAGAAATAGAGAGCCCGAAGCAAATTATTCCCCTGAGCAACAGGTTTTTATTAGAAACCCTGATGCCTCTCGTCAAAAGGCGGCCCCCCGGTATACTCAAGATGTAGTAATGGCAAATCTCCCAATTCATATTTACACTAGGAAAAAACGAGGCCCAATTGCGAAATTGAGACTTAAGAGAGTTCCTAAGTAGTAGTAGTAGTATCGTAGAAAATCAAAATCGATTAACAGCCTTAGTAAGTTCGATTTTCAAAGAAGTTACTAAATTACAAAATTTATTAGGTTTTATCAAGGTTTCAGTTGCACATCATTCAGTTATAAGCGTAAGTACAATTAAGTATTTAGTTAGTAGATTATCCAGTCTTTATGGTACTGGTAAAGTTTTATCTTTAGATAATAGGGAGTATTATGATATTATAAGATTAGGTTCGTATTATGTAGGAAATGAAATATTCATAGTTTATAAATTGCCTGTTATTTTATCCCAAGTGTATGATATGTATACATTATCCAAAGTACCTAATAAATACCATGAAATTCTTATCCCATACTATCCATTCCTTGCTATAAACTTGAACGAGTACAGGTACATAGAGGCTGAATGCCCGAAGACCAGTAAAGGTTATCTATGTGCCGATACACGAAGCTTACAGAGTTACACTTCAAATCAGCCGGATTGCATCCAAGGACTCATAACCACCCAGAATAGAAGTACATCTTGTCATCCTGTAAAGGTCACATTGGAGAAACCAGCATTCGAAGAACTTGATGAGCGTCATTACACAATCAGTTTTCCGCTACCAACGACAGTACATTTATCGTGTGGTCACGACCTCTACCGGACACTACAAGGCAGCTACTTAGCCGTGATTCCACAAAATTGTTTTTTGAAAACGCCAGAATTTATGATTTCCAACAGAAATAACCGCATTAAAGGCCAAGCGCTCCATGTTATGGATTTACCTAATGGAGAATCATTTGACTTAAGACCATCTGCACATTATGAATTGAAATCCACAAAATTGAACCACTTACATGATGCAAATGCAAAGGTATCCTCTCAAGCACCCATCATTCTGCCTCCAAGTTCGGATTATGGAATCATATATCACACAACCATACCCATATACGCCATTTTGATGGGATCCTGCGCACTGAGCGTAATTGTAATAGTTTATCGAAGAATAAATCGCACACGAACATTGCATATCAGAAACGCAGCTGAAATTCAGAGTTCCCGAAATTCATCCGAAGACCTCCCGGCGCAATTTACGGCCAAGGTCTTCCATAAGCGCCAAGCTGGCGGGGAAGGTGTTACGCAGGCGAAGTCGCCGGCTAACACTAAATGAGCTCTATACCTTTTCTCACGGAAACACGACGCAGCCAGCGCTGACGCGGTGTAATCCGAATAAATCGCGATGTGGGAACGGGCATTAGAGATAGACTCATTTGCAGAAGAAGGCAGTAGTTTTAACCTTTTAGACATAATTAATGTAACCCAGAATTTATAAAATTAAATATAAGGATATAATCGCCCTATTCGTTTACATCCACACCCTGCGTGCCCAATATATATATCTAATGTTACATTGTATTTTGTAAACAGTATTGGTATTGCCAAGGCAATGAACCTTGCTCAGATATAAAGTAGTTTGCTAAATAATTTCGTTGATTGTGTGGTGACATAGTTGGAGTTATTTCTATATTTTGAGGTTGTATAGTCATAGCGGGAATAGTGACCGATCTGTTTTGTACTACCCCCCTTGGACTATATAGAATACCCTCACGTTGTCGAACATGTTGTGTAAAATACACACTGCTTTTATTATATTTGATACTTTTTCTATTGTATGACATCTTATAGCCGTACTTAATACTTGAAATTTCTCAGTCATCATCCCAAAAGCACATTCAATTGTATTCCTCCCTCGGCTTAGTCTGTAGTTAAACACCCTTCTCAAGTCATTTAAGGTTCTTTGGGGATATGGTCTCATGAAGTAAGAAAGAAGGGGAAATGCCTCATCCCCAATAAAATAGGTAGTATGGAAATTCATAGTTAGATGGGTCATTAGGAAGTTTGGAAGGTAAAGGAATATTAAGACGTCCATGTTATATCCAACGTTTGATCCTGGAAGCACTGAAGATTCCACCGTCGCTGTTTCTACCAGCATAGCCAGTTTCGATAACAGTAAATAATCCATCGGCATTACAACATGCCATTAATACTATTGAATGGTAGGATTTGTAATTAAAATTACTTGATCCCGAATTAGGTAATTTTTCTATTCTGATGTGTTTACCATCACATGCCCCTAAGCACTTGGGTAAATTCCAGAGGCGATCAAAACGAGCAGCAATGTCTTTCCAGTGTTGCACATTTGGTAATGGCATATAGTCTCCATTTAATATCTCCCATATTATAACTGTAGTTTCAGCTATGACCTTGCAAATTGTATTACTCCTCTTGCAAAATACAATCCTAGGCTTACAAATGTACAACCTGACCCCAAATATCTGAAAAACAATTAATATTAAGGTTATTTTCAGGATCAGAAGCTAAAGAAAAGTGGAACAATCTGCGTAGTGTTTTTGTTCGCCATTTGAAACCGCCTAAAAGTGGAGCAGGGACTTCGCAAAAAAAACCATACTACTTAGCTGACTATATGCATTTTACTATACCGTTTATAAAAACAGCAGGAAAACCATCAGGAAATTTGAAAGAGACAATAGAAGATAATGATACATTGCAACCACAGTCACCTGAACACTGAACTATGCGAACAAACACAGTTCACAGAAAGTGTACCTACAAGCACTCAATCAATCTCACAACAGCAATCGTTTCTTCCTTTTGCAAGCACTCAATCCATCTCGCAACAGCATCCATCTCTTCCTTCTACAAGCACTCAATCAATCTCGCAACAGCATTCATCTCTTCCTCCTACAAGCACTCAATCAATCTCGCAACAGCATTCATCTCTTCCTCCTACAAGCACTCAATCAATCCCGCGACAGCAATTACCACCAGCAACAGGCAATAAAAGAAAACGGAAGAAGCTTGAAGAAACCCAAGCCGAGCAAGATATTTCAGCTTATTTTAAATTGAAAAGATCTAAAATTATAGAAAACTGTGGCAGTACTGAAAATTCAAACAAAATGTTCTTACTTAGTTTACTATCGGACGTAAACAAAATTAATGATAATCAAAGAAGATTGTTTAAGAGGAGAGTGCTTGAATTGATAGACGATATTATGGACCAAAGTAGTCCCATCACACTCTACTCCTTCACCGATGAGTGCTGACACGGCAATAAGTACACCAATTACCATAAACGAAAGTCTGAACGTACAATCGAATACTGCCACACTTTATTATGAATCAATACCTATGTTTTTATCACAGGAAGATGAAGAATAAGTAATTATTATAAAGTACATACTGAAATTTAATAAACATTTAATTACTTAAGTAACAATGGAGTATTATTTACCTTAGGGTTATCAGAATCCTTTCTTCCGCACTAACACATTCTCTAAATATAGTATTTCGTTGATGTATAGCAGGCTTTAATAATGAAACAAGATGCAGGTAGGTCTCTTTAGTCATTCGGTAGAAAGATAAAAATTTATTATCATCATGTTGTAGTTCTTGTGCGGCTACAAAAACTTTACAATTTATGTTTCTTTCAATATATGGATGAATCCAGTATTTTCTACTCTTTCGTTGACGTCTTCTGTTTTTATAAAACAGAAAACTGCAAGTGCTTCTTCGTCACTGGAATCGCTCGACATAACGTCCGTCCACAAAAAACGAGTTTGCACAAATGATGAATTTAGTCATTTTTCAGCAGCATAATATGCGAGCGTCGGGTAGCGAACAAGTATCCAACTAGTATTCTACTCGAGTATCGTATCCTATAAGTATTGTAATGGGAGAAGGGGTTTAGTCTTCTCGTTTGTTCTCCTCGCTATTGTGTTTTTGTTTTGTGGTGTTGTTTGAAGTGGTAAGGTAGGTAAACAGCTAATATATTTTTTTTGTAAGTATAACCATTGTAATCCGTCACAAATAAGTTACGTGTTTCAATTACTACGTAATGTTAAGTTAGCTTGCATAATGCATTTGCTACTTGCTGGGTGCAGGGCTCGGACGTGCGACTTGCGAGTTGCGAGTGGGCTGGCAGGCTTAGTTCGTTTTGTTTTGTTCATTAGTTTAAAGCAAAAAAGCTTTTTTATAAAGTATTTAAAAAAAATCTAATTGTAATATAATTTTGTACTAATTAATGGTTTAAGATTTTTTTAGTTCAAAATTTTTAATACAGGTTTACACCTGCATGCGCCTCGCAACTCGCAAGTCACATGCCATGCTCAGGCATCACAGTAATGGCTGTTTACACGTTAAAATGTGGGTAAATAATAATGAATGACAGCATAAGAAATTGTAGGGGGGCCGCTGACGCTAGCGTTTTGCCACGTTGGCTGTCTGGTAAGACTTAAAGCAGTTAGTCAGTTGCTCCCGGCCCGCCGAAGTTACTGGTCCGTTGCTGTCTAGTTTGTTCATAGTATAGTAACCTTGTAACGTTAATAACTTTAATAAACCTATAATTAATTGGTGAACTTTGTGTTATTAAACCCGATAGACTGAACAGGACACGGCGCTATATAGCGGTAAGAGAAGTCAAACTGGTAAAGAAATATTATAATTAAACATTGATTGCGAAAAAAAATAAAAGTATTTATGTGTTAATTTTATCAACGCTTTAATTATTATATTTTTTATAGTTAATTTATCGTACACAAGGCAGTACTAAAAGTGATAGAAATAACAGTACAAGAATATTGCTTTTTATAACAAACAGCTAGCTGAAGGTGGTTATTTAAAATAAATAAATTAACATATACATATATAATATATATCTTTTATAAAAATATACATCTACTAGATCGTTTAATAAGTCCCGAGACTAACTTGGAAATGGCGTATATATTAAAAACTCTTTTGATTTTAAAAAAGTACTGGCCTTCAATAAGAGATATGTGTAACATTTTTAAAAATGGAACATTAAAATATTGATTTTGCAGACATATAAGTGACGCTACGCTTGTAGTTTCGATACAATGGAAAAAAACGAGTTTCGCGTGATGATGAAACAAGATGCAGGTAGGTCTCTTTAGTCATTCGGTAGAAAGATAAAAATTTATTATCATCATGTTGTAGTTCTTGTGCGGCTACAAAAACTTTACAATTTATGTTTCTTTCAATATATGGATGAATCCAGTATTTTCTACTCTTTCGTTGACGTCTTCTGTTTTTATAAAACAGAAAACTGCAAGTGCTTCTTCGTCACTGGAATCGCTCGACATAACGTCCGTCCACAAAAAACGAGTTTGCACAAATGATGAATTTAGTCATTTTTCAGCAGCATAATATGCGAGCGTCGGGTAGCGAACAAGTATCCAACTAGTATTCTACTCGAGTATCGTATCCTATAAGTATTGTAATGGGAGAAGGGGTTTAGTCTTCTCGTTTGTTCTCCTCGCTATTGTGTTTTTGTTTTGTGGTGTTGTTTGAAGTGGTAAGGTAGGTAAACAGCTAATATATTTTTTTTGTAAGTATAACCATTGTAATCCGTCACAAATAAGTTACGTGTTTCAATTACTACGTAATGTTAAGTTAGCTTGCATAATGCATTTGCTACTTGCTGGGTGCAGGGCTCGGACGTGCGACTTGCGAGTTGCGAGTGGGCTGGCAGGCTTAGTTCGTTTTGTTTTGTTCATTAGTTTAAAGCAAAAAAGCTTTTTTATAAAGTATTTAAAAAAAATCTAATTGTAATATAATTTTGTACTAATTAATGGTTTAAGATTTTTTTAGTTCAAAATTTTTAATACAGGTTTACACCTGCATGCGCCTCGCAACTCGCAAGTCACATGCCATGCTCAGGCATCACAGTAATGGCTGTTTACACGTTAAAATGTGGGTAAATAATAATGAATGACAGCATAAGAAATTGTAGGGGGGCCGCTGACGCTAGCGTTTTGCCACGTTGGCTGTCTGGTAAGACTTAAAGCAGTTAGTCAGTTGCTCCCGGCCCGCCGAAGTTACTGGTCCGTTGCTGTCTAGTTTGTTCATAGTATAGTAACCTTGTAACGTTAATAACTTTAATAAACCTATAATTAATTGGTGAACTTTGTGTTATTAAACCCGATAGACTGAACAGGACACGGCGCTATATAGCGGTAAGAGAAGTCAAACTGGTAAAGAAATATTATAATTAAACATTGATTGCGAAAAAAAATAAAAGTATTTATGTGTTAATTTTATCAACGCTTTAATTATTATATTTTTTATAGTTAATTTATCGTACACAAGGCAGTACTAAAAGTGATAGAAATAACAGTACAAGAATATTGCTTTTTATAACAAACAGCTAGCTGAAGGTGGTTATTTAAAATAAATAAATTAACATATACATATATAATATATATCTTTTATAAAAATATACATCTACTAGATCGTTTAATAAGTCCCGAGACTAACTTGGAAATGGCGTATATTGTAACGAGCGAGGAGCGGGGAGCGAGAGTGAGGGGTAGCAGTGAGTAGGAGTGGGGAGAGGAGAGGAGAGGTGAGGAGAGGAGAGGTGAGGAGAGGAGAGGAGGGGAGATGAGAGGAGAGGTGGCTACGTATAAAACACGGACATCGAGCCGTGCTCGGGCATTATTATACATTATTATACCGTGTATGTTTGAAGTGAGGTGTTGTAAATTATTGTGAAAGTGAAATAAAAGTTGCTGTTGATTGTGTATATAAATTGAAGTCTTTCATTTCTGACCGTTCATAACAGTCAGAAGTGGGATGAATAAGGCCCACAAAAATCTCACAAGGAAACGGAGAAAAACAGGAACGTATGTGAGGTCGAAGATGATGCGAAAATCAGATAGAACCTGAGGTAATTCGACAGTAGTTGACATCACGAGTAAGTTCCAGCGACAAGGATAGCAGTTTGCAAAAACCTGTTTGATTTCGCTGTAATGAGACAGGATACTATAGCAGAGCAGTGTACAGAGATACCAGAGGTAAGCGATTCTTTTTGTTAAGAGGAGAGTAGAGTAAGATAAACAAGTTGTAGGTATAGTCGGTGGGTAGTCACTAGGTGAAATAGATTTGGGGAATATTGGTGCCGACAAGCGGTGTGATTTTATCGATTTATTGATATCATATTCAGATTGCTTTGCCAATCACCAAAAGATTTAGGCGAGACGTATTTTAGAGATAATGTAGTTGGGAGCATTAAGGGAATTAACCTACCCACATTTAGAGAATCTATGTTCGGTTTAGTTTCTGTGTATCGGGTTAGTGGTTTTCTGTTTTTTCGGCATACTGCCACGAAGTAAATCACGTTACCCAGCAAGACTTATAGGAATCGAACCCCACGAGCCAATCATACTATGTGCAGGGTACCATCGCGGGCTAATTTAGTTGCAGAATACCTTCGCGTGCTAATTTATTTCTTTGTTTCATGTGAAATGTATCGTTGGTGAGCGTGGTCGGGCTCTGGCGGTGTACAGCCCGCCTGCTGATGCTTCCCGCGGCATGATGCTGCCTAGCAGCACGCCATGCGGTCGCGTAGCGCCTTACGTGGGCGCTGCTTATAAGAATGCCACCACCGGTATCGTATTGTTTTGGGCATGTGGCCTGGTGTGTCGACGCAATCGCGAAGTGAAAACTGTGAGTCCGTTCCATATTTTTTATTTTGTGTAAATTTGTTATTACGTTTGAAACTATTTACTAAGGAGTTATAAAGGGCGGATGTCCCGAAGCAGATTCAGGAATAATGAAGTCCTTTTTGGTGTATAAGTACGTCCGTTCGTTCCGATGTTAGGTATACGAAGGCGGCGAGTATAGTCGGAATTGGATCTTCTATGGAAGTTGAGACGCGCGGCATACGTGCTGACGAAGCGCAGTCGTCCAGCGTAACAAAGGAGCGCTCTACCTACTACTAGGTTACTAAGGTACTTTGGATTTGTTTGCTTTGTAATGCAATACATAGATGCGTGTTGGTTGTTAATTATTATGCTACCCACATTACAACGGTCATTTAAGCGTATTGTGTTACATGGAAAGATGTTTTCCGGTGATTCAATGTTCAGTGTTCAGTGTTTTCGTTGACAGTTTAACGTGGATAGATTCATTTTGAATAATCTGATTACATTGATTAAAGCTCCCGTTACTATCCTCGCGGCGTGTAGGTGTTTCCGTTATAATTTTAGAAACGGGGCTGCGTCGTAGTAAGAATGGTGAATCTGAGTGGTTTTCTTTCTGACCTTCGGGTCATTGGTTTGTGTCGTGCGCCCGGTTTTCTTGTCGCCTGGCCGGCGCGATGCCTTTTCCAAGTGTTTGTGGGTGGGTGTCTGTCGTGAGTTGGTGACTGTGAGCTGGTGTGGTTCGCTGTGTGGTTCGTGTGTCGGTCGTGCAGCGTGCGTGGCGCGAGTGTTGCCATGGTGTTTGATGGTGTGTGAACAATGACTGTTTGGGGTTAATCTGACCAATGATCTTACCGCAGTATGGTGGTTGCCCTGTGTGGTTGCTATGCGGGGATTTGAAAGGTGCTTTAAGTCATTATTGTCGCTGTTGTGATGCTTGAGCAGGTGTACCAGAGCTTGCTTGGGATTCAGATTTGTGATAGGGTGGACTTTGCTGGATCCTGGGTTTGGGGACCTTATAAATTATTTGAAGTTCTTGATGGTGACGGATGTTCTGAGTTCTTTGACTGGTGATCATAGTTGCAAGTGCGCTCCCGATAGCTCCGAATGTACTTGAATGTGAAGTTCTCTTGGAGTTTGATTGCGATGAACAGGTTGATGAAGATGTTTAGGCGTGCACATTTGGATGGGTGTAGCTGCAGACGTGTCGCCTTCTGTATCGGTGTAATGAGCGTCCGATTGTGTGGTGTAGCCTGGGTCTCTGAAGGGACTACAGTTGGTGGCATGGTGTTGCTCGGGTCTCGAGGAGATTACTGTTTTGGCCTGGGGTAGCCCGGGTCTCTGATAAGATTGCAGTTGATTGCACGGTGTGGCTAGAGTCCCCATGGGGATGCAGGTGTTTGGAGGAGAGATGGTCGCTACTAGCTGCGTGTGGCAGTTGGGCCAAGTGTTGAGTGTTTCCTTTGATGGATTGTGAATTGGGTGACTGTTGTTTTATTTTGGATCGGTAGGAGCTTTTCAAGGCTTGATCCAGATCACAACCAAGATGTTTCTTGCAATTGGGTGAATTTAATTGGACCCTATAGAGTTATGAGTGGTCTTACCAGAAGACGGATGTCTAACTTGAGCTCTGTTATTATTGAAGCTTCGTAAGGTACCTGACTTGGAATACAATAGACAGGACTTGGATAGTGATCTGAATGGTGACCCGGGTGATGACGTCTCTGTTGCCTAGTTTTATGAGTTGCCTAACAAAGCTTATTTCTTTCCTTGGTATGTTGCTGTTTTGTGGCTTTTGTGGATTGCGTTGCTCTTGAGTGTGAGTAACGGATGGAGATGTTCGGTTTCGTTAGGTCGACGGCCGGATACAGGTTGTCAATTGTGGTGGTAGGATGGAGGTTGTGAGTGTTCTGGTGATCAGATGGAGGTTTACAGTGAGTGTGTTTGTAGTGGGATATACGTCACATTGGGGAGCTTCGCAATGTGATGAACCTTGGTTTGTTTCATTTGACTTAGGTGTGTTAAGAGATTTTTGTTTGAGTGTCGTTCGATGAGCTACTTTATTTGGGTTGATTTAAATTGGAGGTATTTGAATAAAGGTTGTCTTGATATAAAGATGCCAAATTTCGTTTTGTCAGATGTTGGGCAAGGGATATCCCTGACTGATAATTTTAACGTTTCTTTCGGTGCTGTTTGACAGACTAACTTAACTGCTAATCCTACCTTTGTTTTGAATAAAGAATTCTAGTAGAGTCAGTTCCTTATTGAAGTAGAGTCATGACATTTCATAAAAGGCACAAGTTTTCCTACGTGAATTAATCATTTCGTTTTATTTCATTTCATGCCTTGGCATCACGTTACTTGACATCGTGGCGAGGTGCACGCAGCCGGTCAGCGCATCTGGCGCGCTTAATCACTTCGTGGACTTATGCAGTGAGAGGCCTGTCATATCAGCGGGGTGATCGCTTAATTTGGTGAACAGTTTTCATTTTGGCTTGATTTTGACGTTGATTGTTCCTTAATTAAAGAGAGAGCTCAAATCCTTGTTGTGTAGCTGCTGCGTGGGCTTATTGGTGAATTTTAACATTCAATCGTAACGCTGATAAGAAGGGTTATTAAATTTAGCGTATTGTGTAGCCTACAAGTTTTATCACAGGTGTCATCTTAATAATTTAAACTCTAATCGCACTTAAATGGACATTCGCACAAGAGATGGTTTATATTCACTCCCATTCTCCTATGTCCCTAGAGCCCTGAGCTAGATTCTTATTCGAGCAGAAGTAAAAGTAGGTAAAAGATTAGTTGCGTGTATCTATAGTGCTGGCAAGTTACACTGTGTGAGAAATGGGTTGCCTGATCAGCGAGGTGGTCACTTAGACACTGAACAGTGAGGATGTTGCTTAGGTAATGAACAGCGAGATAGTCGCTTGAAAGATGGACAGTAATGTGTCTCGTTGGGGTGATGAATGGCGGGTTGGCTGTTGGGATGATGAACGGTGGGTTGGGATGATGAACGGTGGGTTGGGATGATTGCAGCGATACCAGTAGTGTTAAGGAGATGATCTAATTGATGTATCAGAGAGCTAAAGTTTTGATTGTTGTCTCGCCAATTGCGGGGCAATTGTTGCAGGATGGCCGACTGTAACGAGCGAGGAGCGGGGAGCGAGAGTGAGGGGTAGCAGTGAGTAGGAGTGGGGAGAGGAGAGGAGAGGTGAGGAGAGGAGAGGTGAGGAGAGGAGAGGAGGGGAGATGAGAGGAGAGGTGGCTACGTATAAAACACGGACATCGAGCCGTGCTCGGGCATTATTATACATTATTATACCGTGTATGTTTGAAGTGAGGTGTTGTAAATTATTGTGAAAGTGAAATAAAAGTTGCTGTTGATTGTGTATATAAATTGAAGTCTTTCATTTCTGACCGTTCATAACAATATATTAAAAACTCTTTTGATTTTAAAAAAGTACTGGCCTTCAATAAGAGATATGTGTAACATTTTTAAAAATGGAACATTAAAATATTGATTTTGCAGACATATAAGTGACGCTACGCTTGTAGTTTCGATACAATGGAAAAAAACGAGTTTCGCGTGATGATAAAACATTGTTTTTTAATGGGAAAAAATACCGTTGAAGCACAGCAATGGCTTATAAAATATTATGCGGGATCAGCTCCCTCTAAAGCAACCATTTGTCGGTGGTATGCCGACTTCAAACGCGGTCGCATGGACACAAAAGATGGGGAACGCTCAGGTCGTCCAAATGAAGCAGTGACTCAACAAAATATTAACCAAATCCTCAAAATCGTAATGGAAGATCGGAAGATAAAAGTGCGCGAGATAGCCGACGAGATAGTGAAGATTTCAGCTGGTAGTGTTTTCACTAATTTACATAAACGTTTGGCCATGAAAAAGCTTTTTTCCAAGTGGGTGCCGCGTTTGCTTACAACTGATCAAAAGGAACAACGTATCAATGATTCAGAGCGATGTCTGGCGCTGATGAATCGTAATAAAAAGGATTTTTACGTCGGTATGTGACAATGGATGAAACATGGATACACCATTTTACTCCGGAATCCAATCGGCAGTCGGCGGAGTGGAGAGCGGCTGGTGAAAGCCGCCCGAAGCGGCCAAAGACTCAGAAATCGGCCGGTAAGGTTATGGCGTCTATATTTTGGGATGCGCGTTGAGTACTTTTCATCGACTATCTTGGAAAGGGGCAAAATATAAATAGTGACTATTACATGTGCTTATTGGAGCGATTGAAGTACGAAATTGCGGATAAACGGCCTCAAATGAACAAAAAGAAAGTGGTGTTTCACCAGGACAACGCGCCTTGTCACAAGTCTGTGAGAACGATGGCCAAAATTAATGAATTGGGCTTTGAATTGCTTCCTCATCCCCCTTATTCGCCAGACTTGGCCCCCAGCGATTACTGGCTGTTTGCAGATCTCAAAAAAATGCTCCAGGGTAAGAAATCCAAAGACAAATCGTTCTACACGCATGGGATAGAAAAGTTAGAAAAGCGTTGGAGGGACTGTATCGCTCTTGGAGGAGACTACGTTGATGAATAAAAAATAATTTTATAAAAAAAACCTTGTTTTAGTACTTAGTCTCGGGACTTATTGAACCACGTGTTAAATACTTTTATGCTTCCTACTTATTCTTAAATTAACGTTTAAAATTTATTTTCGCTTATTTACAGAAAACAATGCCACCCAATAAATTGAAGAGTAAAATTTGGCATTATTTTAACAAAAGCGGTGAAAAAGAAGCTGTGTGCAAGATATGTAATAAGAACCTAAAAACGTCAGGCAATACGACTAACCTTCGTGGTCATTTAGAGAACGTACACACACAGCAATGGCAAGATATGGCTGAAATACCAAGCAAGAAAGCAAGAAGAGATGACATTACTGATAATATAGAAGAAAATGCCGCGACGCCTGAAACTAGTGATCTCAATAACGTTGAACTTTCTTCAACATCAAACAACAATGTGAAAGCTATTCCTTCGACCAGTTCAGGCAGTGTTAAAGAAATAGTTTCGTCGCAAAATTTAGTTGCTAGTACACAATCAAGCAAAGACGTTCGTGTTTCCAAGAAATCTTCACAGCCAAATCTTGATGATTTCATAAATAACATAAAAAGCATAACCTCACAAGATGGAGCGAAATCCAAAAAAATAACGGAAGCTATAGTGAATTTTATAATCATGGACAATAAGCCATTTTCCGTTGTAGAAGGCAAAGGCTTTTTACAGCTAATGAAGGAAGTTTGTCCATTGTACAAGGTACCAAGTCGAGAGACAGTAAAATCTAGGATTGATGATAAATATGACGCTATGAGTAATCTTTTTAAAACATACATAAAGGCCGCTGAAAATTATTGCATCACCTATGATATTTGGACAGAAAAAATGCAAAATAAATCATTTGTAGGTCTTACAATACACTTTTTGGATAGATCTCAACTCCTCAGCGGAACTCTAGGTGTTTTTGAATTGACAGAAAGTCATACTTCGGTGTACGTAAGTAAAAAACTTAAAGATATTTTCGCCGAGTGGAATATTTCCACTGACAAGGTTTCAGCTATCATAACAGATAATGATAGCACTGTAATGAAAGTCAACCGTGACATGTTTGGGGAAAAAAAGATTATTCCTTGCTTTGCTCATAAGATTAACTTAGTTGTAAGTAAATCCATTGACGATGCAAAAAATTGTAGTGTTTTAATAGGTAAGGTTCGAGATATTGTAAAATTTATTAAAAGGAGCGTGAATGCAAGTGACGAGTTACGAGAGAGACAAGGAAAAGACAAAAAGAGATGGGATTGAAAGAAGGCCAAATAAAAAAAATGATTCTTGATGTACGTACAAGATGGAATTCGTGCTTTTACATGCTCCAACGGTTTATGGAATTAGTGTCTACTAGTGGTACGAGCAATACTTTTGACTCGTCCGGAAGCAATGATCTCAAGCAGTGAAATAGATTGTGTTAACGAAATGGTAGAATTGCTATGTCCATTTGAAAAATTAACAAGAGAAATTTCTGGAGATAGTTACATAACCGTGAGCAAAGTTATTCCACTAGTTAGTTGCGTTCGGGAAGTAGTAGAAAATATGAAACCAAAAAACAATATGATTCTAGAATTTAAAGAAGAAATTTAAAAACAACTAGCTAGAAGGTTTGATACAATGGAACATTCCGCAATTCTTGCCATCTCTACTGTTCTCGACCCCTGATTTAAATTAATGCATGTTAAAAATGCCGTGGCTAAAGGGAATTAATTAGTTACTTAAATAAACTTGTACGGGAATATAACAGCTAACTTACAGCCAACAATGACACATCTGATGAGTCTGATAGAGATGACTCAGAATTTGATATCTGGAAATACCACAAACAGCTGACACACAAGAACATGAAAAATAAATCATCTGCTACAGGTACAACAGAAACCATCAGTGAAACAGAAGTTCAGATGTACCTGTCATCTCCTGTCACACCAATAAAAAGAGACGCAATTGAGATTTGGGAGGATATGAAATCTCTGTTTCCAAAACTTGCAAAGATTGCAATGATATATCTCCCCATCGTTGCCACGTCTGTGCCAAGTGAGCGTTTATTCTCCGAGGCTGGGGCAACCATCACTCAGGACAGAAATAGGCTTCTGGGGACTAGATTATCCAAGCTTCTTTTCTTAAACTCCATTTCGAAATTATTACATTCAAAATAATCTTAATCTTATGTGTGATATATAAAGTATGGTATATTGAATTGTGATAAGATACGCCGTGATTATAGTAACTAGTTAATTAGTTACTTACGTACTTTATGTATGTACTCAATTATTGAGTTCCTATTAAAATGTGTTTTCCATCGCAAAATTTGTACGTCCAAATAAATAAATATTTTCAATTGGTAAAATATTTTATTTTTAAGATCAATTTTGTTGTTTGCTGGTCTAGTTAATTGGAAGTTAGCTAAGATATTAGGTTAAAAACTGTTAAGAATAGATTGATAGCCGGTAGGTGTTTTGTCGTTTAGATACAGCTACATACTTACATTTGTATTGCACATGTAAATCTAGTTCCTGTTTATGAAAATGTCTCTAACCACATTTTAAGTCGTGTGATGCAGCATGCTGATGCTGATGGATGAGCTATTTAAAACATCGGAAAAACATCGATGTATCGTTCTTTTTGTCCGATGTTTTTTAACATCGATGTTTATCGTGGAAGCATCGATGTTTTCAAACCTCGATGTTTTTGAGAACAATGTTGCATCCCTAGCGACACTGCATGTTCTCTGGTTGCAGGAGTTCTGAAGGAGTTTTTAACTTATTTAATTTATTTTAACCAACTTCAAATAGTAGGTTCTGTCTTCGACCCGTATGTACATAATATTATGTATGTATGTTTGTCTGTTTGTTTGTTACGATTTTCTCTGATACCAACCGACCGATTTTGATGGTTTTTTTAACCGATTTTATTTTATTTTATTTTTAAGTAATTTAATTTATTTTAACCAACTTCAAACAGTAGGTTCTATATTCGACCCTTATGTACATAATATTATGTATGTGTTTGTATGTCTGTTTGTTACGATTTTCTCTGATACCAATCGTTTCATTTTTGTTTTCATATGAAACATACTTTAATTTCTTCCTTTTTATTCTGTTTGGTAGAATGAGTGGCAGGGACACGACAGTGGGAGCAGGGGGCAGGGGCTCGAGGAGGGGAGGAGGGACAGGGGTTCGAGGGGGCAGGGGACGAGGGGGTGCCAGAGGGAGTCAAGGTGCGGGGAGTGAAGTGCCTCAGAGATAAAGTATTTTTTTTAGAATAATAATTCAACGAAATTTTATTTGTTAAATCCCTGTATATTGATTTACTTAGATCTTTATAAATTATCGTTTTTTTTAGTTTCTTTGTTGGATTCACCCATTTATATTTTTCATATTTTTCAGTTCAACAATAGAAAACCGAGTGGCCATCGCCGTCGGGGCCGATACGTAAGGTTTATTTTCATTTTTTTCATATTTTGTGATCTATTTATTAAAATGAAATCTTTTGCAGGGTCGAACCGGAAGTAGCGCCACCGTCTCCGAGAGTGTTAGTATATTTTTTATCTTCAGTATCATCATCATGTCACTGTTTTACTTGTGTTTATATTTTTCATTTATTTGTTCAGGGTTGAAACTTACGGAAGTAGGGGAGAAAGAAGGGCTGGGGTTCGAGGGGGCAGGGGCTCGAGGGGGGATGCCAGAAGGAGTCGAGGTGCGGGGGGTGAGGTGCCGCAGAGGTTTGGTTTTTGAATAATAATTCAACGAAATTTTATTTGTTAAATCACTGCATATCGATATACTTATCTTTATTGTAAATTATCGTTTTGTTTTAGTTTCCTTATTGGGTTCACCCAAGGGGAAGTGAGCGGTGACCTTCCCCAAGGCACTCCGCTGGAGGTGCCACTCCACCAATGGCGCCCAAGAAAATGGCCTCGTGCCACCCAGGCGGACCGCACCGAGTAAGTTTAGTTTTGCACTGAGTTACATTTTATATGATTTAGAATATTAATTTTTTCATATTCTTTTTCAGTTCAACAATAGAAGACACGTCAGTGGCTGTCGGGGCCGATATGTAAGGTTTATTTTTAATTTTTTGTAGTTTTGTGATCTATTTATTAAAATGAAATCTTTTTCAGGGCCGAAACGGCGACAATAATAGCGCCACCGTCCCCGGCAGCCATAATAGTGCCACCGTCTCCGGGAGCGTACCATCATCATGTCACTGTTTTACTTGTGTTTATATTTTTGATTTTTTTGTTCAGGTTTGAAACTTTTGGCCCCAGCAGTGGCGCCAGCACGCCGTCATCGTCGTCGCTAGTCCCGTCAGCTATCACGTGAGTGTTTACTTTATTACCTAATTTTTTGCAGTTTTGTGATCTATTTATTAAAATGAAATCTTTTTCAGGGCCGAAACGGTGACAATAATAGCGCCACCGTCCCCGGCAGCCATAATAGTGCCACCGTCTCCGGGAGCGTCAGTATATTTTTTAACTTCAGTACCATCATCATATCACTGTTTTACTTGTGTTTATATTTTTGATTATTTTGTTCAGGTTTGAAACTTTTGGCCCCAGCAGTGGCGCCAGCACGCCGTCATCGTCGTCGCTAGTCCCGTCAGCTATCACGTGAGTGTTTACTTTATTACCTAATTTTTTGCAGTTTTGTGATCTATTTATTACAATGAAATCTTTTTCAGGGCCGAAACGGTGACAATAATAGCGCCACCGTCCCCGGCAGCCATAATAGTGCCACCGTCTCCGGGAGCGTCAGTATATTTTTTAAATTCAGTACCATCATCATATCACTGTTTTACTTGTGTTTATATTTTTGATTTTTTTGTTCAGGTTTGAAACTTTTGGCCCCAGCAGTGGCGCCAGCACGCCGTCATCGTCGTCGCTAGTCCCGTCAGCTATCACGTGAGTGTTTACTTTATTACCTGTACATTATTGTCAGTTAAGATGCGTCAGCCTTTACTACTGATTATTTTGTATCTACTTTTATACTCTGTATTAATATAGGTATCTTATTTATAGATCTCGCGCGAGCCTTCGGAGGCCGTTAACGGACTTAGAAATAGAAGACTTCCTTAATTACGGTATATACTTCAAAAAATATATATTTCTAGTGGTATTATTATTAGTGGTTTTGCGTCTAATCTAAGTTTTGTTATCATAGGAAGTGATGTTGATAGTGATAGCGATGGCAACGGCGACGATGACGACGAAGACATAGGGTTTCTGGCGTTAGTACCGAGGGTGGATCGATTGCTTCTTTTTGATGATGATGAAGATGACGATCCCCGTCGAGTACTAACACCGGAGCCTACCCCGGCGCCGCCGACCGCCGACGAACTCACCGAATCAGTAGCCCCAGTAGAATTAGGTCCGACGGACCTATTCCATTATGGGTTAGTTTCCCTTCTCCTCCAGTGGCTCCGACTGAGAGAAGGGAAAGGTTCCAGGCAGATGGTGTAGGTCCGGTTGCAGGGTTCCCGAGTCCATATGACGCATTTACTGCCATATGGACTCCGGAATTTCTGCAATTAATAGCTGACGAAACGAATAGATATGCTCAGCAAACCATTGACCGGAAGACTCGTGATGGCACCCTAGGACCATCTAGCCATATGACTCGTTGGCAACCAACGGATGTTGACGAGTTGTACGTATACTTTGCGTTGCTTTTGGCAACCGGAGCTTGTATCAAAAGTAATTCAAAGGATTATTGGTCCAAGGATGACATCACGGTAACTCCGGTCTTTGGACAGTACATGTCGTTCAACCGTTTTTTGCTCTTGAACTCCTGTCTCCACTTTGTAGACAACACTGATACCAATCAGATAAGCGCACTGTCTCCCGCAAAGGCCAGAATTTATAAAATACAACCGGTCATTCAACATCTGAATGACCGGTTTCAATCTTTGTACAGGTTGTCGAGGAACGTCGCCATCGACGAATCTCTCACCCAGTGGAAGGGCTGGCTTGCATTCAAGCAGTTCATTAAGAACAAAGCTGCAGAGGTGGGGGTCAAAACTTTTGAACTCTGCGAGTCCCGAACAGGGTATTTGTGGAAATTCAAAGTTTACTCGGGGCGAGATGAAGAAGATACGGGGTTGGAAACAACCCCTGTTTCTGGGTACGTGCCGTCTCTTGTCCTCGAGCTCCTCAAGGGGCTCGAATACAAGGGACACACCATTTGGATGGATAACTTTTATAACAGCCCCGCACTTGCACGCGTTTTGAAATCTTTAGGTTTCGATTGTGTGGGTACACTGCGGACTAACCGCCAAGGTGTACCACCACAATTGAAATCATTAAAGAAGTCAGACATGGCAATGGGTCAGCTTTCCGGCTGCACTAGTGAGGACGTCGACATTTTGGTATGGCGAGATACCAATCGCGTGGCGATGATCTCCACATACCACGGTGCCGCCGTCCACACAGCGAGAAGGAAGACGAAGCCCGTTGTTGTGCATGACTACAACGTTTGCATGGGCGGGGTTGACAAAAAAGACCAGATGCTCAGTATGTATCCGATAGAAAGGAAACGTACTCGAGTCTGGTACAAAAAGTTTTTTAGGCGCCTTCTCAATGTGAGTGTTCTGAACGCGTTCATTTTACACCGTGAACGCGCTGTATCGGACACTCGTCCACAAATCCGTAAACACCGCACATTCAGGAAGTTGTTGGTGAAAGAGTTGCTTGCGAGACACCACAAAAACCGCGTCTTGCCTACCGCGGTGGCGAGCAACCCATCTAGGGCTGCGCCCAGGTTCGAATTTCCGCGGGAACTGCTACGGCACTTCCCGCTGCAATACGACTCGAGGGAAAACGTCACCAAGCAAAGCAGGATTCGGCGGTATTGTGTGGTGTGTCACAAGCGGCAGACTTTTTACTGTCCTGCCTGCAATGTGCCCCTCTGCTTGGGCGATTGCATGACAACTTACCACAGTAAGTTGTGATGTAATCGTTCATGGATTTGCTTTTTTTGCTGCTTTTTTTTGAATTTGCTGCGCCATTACTTGTTGCCTCAGGTCTATACTATATACTACCGATTTCCGCCATATTACTCTTTACTACTGAACCGATTAATCGTATCTGGTGTATTTGGCGGTCTGGTTATCCATCCTCCTGATCTGATTCCCGTCCCTAAGGCTTGAAACTACTGAACCGATTTTGGCAAGTCTGCCTGTATGACCCGCCCGCCCATTTCTCCAGAATCACTGAACCGATTTTGGCGAGGCTTTGTCTGTATGCCCAGCCTTATCTCAAAGACCGCTGAACCGAACCGATTTTTGAGATCTTTTGTCTTTGTCTTTGTATCTCCGGCCTTATCTCAAGAACAACTGAACCGATTTTTGCAAGCCTTTGTATGTGCGCCCAACCTTAAGTACCACTGAACCGATTTTTGCGACCCTTTGTCAGTATGTCTACCTTAATCTCAAGAACTACTGAACCGATTTTTATGCAGGTTGCAGGAGTTGAGCATTACCGGTTGACGACATGTGCGCTCGAAACAGCTATAGTTTTGGATACCGTAATTGATTATCACCATCATGTTTTATATGTTTCGGACGTTAATAAGTGTACAGTGTACCTAAATTGAATAAATAAATATTCGATTGAATATTTAATTGAATTGAATATATTTTTTGAGTTGTTGTTTTCAACTCAAGTTGAATTTTTAGCTGTTTTTGAGCGTATCTGTTCGTTTCGTCTGTCAGTTAGGTCAGTTAGGTTTTTTTTTTTTGTATTTTGTCTGTATATTTTGTGTTAAGAATTATTTTTTTTTTGTATTTTAATAATTTTCTGTGTATTTTGTGTTTAAGAATTTCATTTTTTTTGTATTTTAATAATTTTCTGTGTATTTTGTGTTTGGGAATTTCATTTTTTTTGTATTTCAATAATTTTCTGTGTATTTTGTGTTTGGGAATTTCATTTTTTTTGTATTTTAATAATTTTGTCTGGGTATTTAGTGTTTGAGAATTACATTTTTTTTATATTTTAATAATTGTCTGGGTATTTTGTGTTTGAGAATTATTATTTTTTTGTATTTCAATAATTTTCTGCATATTTTGTGTTTGAGGATTAAATTTTTTTTATATTTTAATAATTTTTACATTTTTTTTGTATATTAATAATTGTCTGTATATTTTGTGTTTGATTGAAGTCGCAATTTTCATATTGTAATTTTTTTAATTACAATTTTTATTCTATTTTAATAAATTTCTGTATATTTTGTATTTGATTTAAATCACAATTTTCTTATTGTAATTTTTTTTATTACAATTTTTATTGTATTTTAATAATTTTCTGTATATTTTTTGAGAGCCTCAAGTTGAATATTGTAACTGTTTTAGAACGTTTTAGAGGTATCTGTTCGTAAGTTAGGTTACAATTTTCTTTTTTTTAATTTTTTAAATAAAAAAAATATTTTTGTATATTAATTTTTAATTTTACTTTATCAAAATAAGCATATTTTTAATCTATTAAAAAAATTGTAGGTCCGTTGTGGTACAAAAAAAAGGCACCAAATGGCGTATCCATGCTTATCCAACGTATGTAACCTACTTTTGTATGGGAAAGTTGTACTTTTTCATGTACTAAATAAACAATAAAAAATTGTATAAAAATAAATTGTTTTATTTGTATTAGAAAGACTATTTAATGTAGTTTTTGAAACAATAAATAAAATTAGAATCGACCCAGTAGTTCTAAAGATATAGCTATTTTTGTAGGATGCTATTCTTTGTATTCAGATGATAGGGCTTTTTATTGAGATCTTTTACTCTCCAAATATTTATTTTAAACAACTAAAGTGCTTGGTTATTGTTAGTTATTACCTTGAACTGCTAGTAAACACATAAATTATTACCAGATGTTATACAGATGTAGCGATAACAAAGAGCGAACGAGCGTCAAGTAGGTGTCATTTTTTTTTGTTGAACCGGTTTGTGCCCGTTCAGAGGGTGATAGGTTATGTTCAATAATTTTAGTTTTATCGGTGTACGATTTCTTTCCGTTACTAATTCATGTAGACCAGGTATCTAACTAGGCAAATAATGTAAGTTATAGCATGTAGGTGTACAATTTTGGTTTTAACACAGGTTTTAAATTAAAAAAATGGTAAAAATTACGAAACTTTCAGGTTTCATCCAGGATTGTTTTTATTCAATATCATTTTGAAACATAAAATAACTATAGGTAGGTAGGAAATTTCATCTAGTTTCTAAAAATATATCATTTAAACAAGTTATAATAATAATATTCGAAGAAATAGGCGATAATCTGATAGTAGGTAGGAAACAGCGGGCGGCGCGGCGAGGGGCGGGGCACTCAACGGTCGTTGCAATTATAGACGCTCGGGCACTGGAGAGGATATTCATCATATGGAAGATATGATTTTTTTATTAGCAGAGGAAGTAAATGTTTTTAATTTTGAAGACATTCAGAGTCTTCCACAATATTTGGATCCATAATAATGGACACAAGAAGATATGCATTGACATCATTATTATTGCAAATTGAGAATCGGCGATTCAGGAGACAGGCTAGTATGTCTATTTCAGACATCAAGGCGCACACTAGAAACTCTTATTGACAAGGCACGAAGTCCTATTAGCTGAAGAATATGTCCCACAACACCTAGCCCTACAGCACATAAGGCGAAATAATGTAATTTCAAAAAATTCAACAATAGCACATGGATTATTTGGTAAACCAGAACTTCCTATAAAGCAACAAAAAATTACCTGTGATGACACCTGTGTTTATACTCAGAAATTATCTATTTCAAATATTCACTATCATAAGTATCTAAACCTAGTAAAACCTTTTATGATAGTATGTTGCAATGGGTACGTTCTGGATGTTGCAGGACTATATCCTGCCACTACTAATGACGCGTCAATCATGACTGAATTATTGAGCCAAGATAATTTCGTTCAGCTTTTTAAAAAAGACGATGCCTTCATTCTTGATAGGGGTTTCAGAGACAGTGTAGATGCCATTCACGAGCGTGGTTTTCTAGCCCATCTAACAGAAACACATTGGATTGTAACAGATCCCGCTGTGTGATAATAAACAGATGGGTTGTAGAAGCCGTAAATGGTAGAAAAACTTTTAAATATTTCGCCAAGAATATTATAATCGTGCATGTTGTGCACCTCACATGATGAAGGATTTTTCAATTGCAGCAGCATTACATAATGCATTTGCTTGCATGTTTGTTGATCCTGAAAATGCATATGCAATTCTATCCATTATAAATAACGGACGCGCATTCCCATTCTCCATCGCTCATCTTTACATGCTCGCTCTTTCCCGCACGAAAGCCGATTGGCGCGAGAGCATGTGTATAAAGGCAGCTATTGCGTCGAAAATCACCAGGCAGAATTTTAAGTAGGTAAAGCTAAGCATATGCATAAGCAGAAGGTAAGTAGATCAATAAGCGTTTTATTAGTAGGCAAAACGCGGTCATTAATCTGAATGTACCTGATTCAAAGCTTTAAATAGTTGTAACTTAGTTTTATTGTAATTGTTTACTTTCTTGATTTCGTGTAAAAAAAGAATTTTTCATTTCATTCATTCTAACTAGATATCAATTTACTAGAAAGAGATTAATTTCTAGGTTATTAGTTACGAAAATACTCTACAAATTTTGTCAATCTTAATAAATTACGTCTAAAATGTTTTTAGAGTGCCTATTTTTATTTTAGGTGGCAAAAACGTAACGCTGCTGGATATAAACCAAACGGGAGCGGTCCTTTGAAATTCGAGGAGAATATGTTCGCATCGTCGAAAAATACCAAGCTCTACGACCAGCTAATATGAAAACAAATATTTTTTTTGTCAAATAGAGTAATGGAAAATGCACCAAGAAATTAATTGGCAAAAATTTTCTCGGGAATCCAGAGAACAGTGAATCACATCGTGTATTTCGATTACTTTTACACCTCTTTGCCTCTTATGTATTTTATGGCAAAAGAAGGAATTTTGTGCTTGGGAACAGTGCAATGTAAACCAACTGGGGAAAAATTGCAAATTACCAACTAAACGACAAGTGATGGCAAGGTCCGTAGAGAGACGCTTTTTTTTTTAACCAACACAAGTTAGCCCTTGACTGCGATCTCACCTGATGGTAAGTGATGATGCAGTCTAAGATGGTAACCTGTTAGGGGCATTGCAGTTTATTAAACCCAAACCCCTATTTGGTTACTACACGGCATCATACCGGAACGCGTAATCGCTTGGCAGCACGTCTAGGCCGGTAGGGTGGTAACTAGCCACGGCCGAAGCCTCTCATCAGGCAAATTCCAACGAAGAATATGTGACCAGTTATGATGGTGTTGAAATGTCGTCAGTAAGTTGAATAAACACTACATAGGTGACTTTGTTGTCTACTTATGTGGGCGCAGAGCCGATTTCTACGATAGAGAGATACGTCAAAATTGAAAAGAGGAAGAAGTATATATGTGCAAAAGTGGCAAAAGAATACAATGCCCATATGGGCGGAGTAGATTTCATGGACTTTACTTGGGCAGGTACAGGATCCACATGAAAAGTAGGAAATGGTATATGAGACCATTTCATCACCTTTTAGATTTAACAATAATAAATTCATTATATAAGCAAGTTTGCAGTAACAATTTTCAGTTTGTTCAGTGTAGGTAGTTGAGTACACATGTGCTCTGCTCAAAATTGTATATTTTTATTAATATTTAAAAGATAATAAGTGTATTTATCTATAAAAAGTATTGTCCTTACTGTGAAAGGTAGTGGCATTGGTTTTCTGGTGATCTGCTGGTTTTTAGCCACAAATGTAATAAATCACATGTCAATCTTTTGCCTTCACTTAATAAAATAAAAACATAACATCATCACACTATGGCATCTAGAAAAGGCACAATTAAAGAACCAGAAGATGCTGTCAAGGTTCTGGAGAACAAATTTAACGAACAGATGAAGGCCTTCCAAGCTCGACTTGATACAGCACAACCTTCTATGCAGCTCGAACAGTTAACCGCTGACTTCAATGCATTTAAGAATATGATGCTGGTTGCACTGGACACCATTAAGGCTCAAGTAAGCTCCTTAACTGAAATTACAGATGATCTGGACAATAGGAGTCGTCGCAAGTTCTTGCTGTTTCGTGGTGTGAAGGAGTCTGAGGAGAACTCTCTCACTCTAATCAGATACATAGTGTCTTCAAATCTTAAATTAAGCATTGAAGAGTCTGACATGCGTTCCTGCTTTCGCCTCGGCAATGTTGAAGCTGACAAAACTCGGCCCATCTTAGTGAGGTTCTCAAATCCGGACATCCGAGCTGACATTTGGCGGGCCAAGAAAGAACTGAAGGGCAATGTTATTTCTATAGCTGAGTTCTTAACAAACAGGCGTCGCGAAATCTTCAAAGAAGCCCGCTCAATATTCGGTAAACACTGCTCCTGGACCCAAGATGGAAATGTTTTTGTTAAACTCCGCAATGGCAAGAAGGTGAAGTTAACTTCATTGCAGCAATTGAGGGATCTGGCTGCTGACAGAACGCAAAAGCCAAGCAGAAGGGACAGATCGCGGACTCGTGCAGCACGACAGGATAAAAAACCTAGCTAAGTCTGCTCCTGTGTCATGGCCATTGCAACTTTTAAGTAGAATAAGCTATGAAATAAACGTGTCATCTATTGTACTGCACTGTACAGTCGGTATAACCTGGCCCCTTTTTTTGCATAATTCATATAAAGTCTTGTGTTTATACATTTTGTTATTTTTCTCTTTTTAGGATTTTCTTAAAGTAACCGGCAGTAGATGTGGACATGATAAGATCAACCATCCACTTTTAACACTTTTCATTTTTATATTAGGTACATTTTTATTTGTATTTTATTGATTTATTTATATATATTATTATTTATATCTGCTATACCGACCTCACCGAAGAGCTTTTGAACAAACTGGATCGCCTGCTCAACCTATGCATTCGATATGTATACGGTTTGCGTAAGTATGACCACATTTCTAATTTCCGTTCAAGACTAGGGTGGCTCAACATTCGCTTTCGCCGAGATGCGCACGTTCTTGCTTCTCTCTATAGTATTCTTCATGATCCAAGTTCTCCTAAGTACCTCCAAGAACGCTTTAAGTGCCTTGGCTTATCTGGACGTGTTCAAAGTTCCTCAAACGTAGATATTCTTGTCTACCCGCAACACAAATCAAAACTTTATTCAGATTCCTTCACAGTTACTGCAATCAGGTTATGGAACGCCCTTCCCCAGAAAGTACGTCAAGCACCGTCTTTAAACGTTTTTAAGCGTCGAGTACACGAGCACTTTCATAAATGTCAGAATCCCTCCACATAATCACATTCTTAAATATAATTTAACTTATATGTGTATATATTATATTTTTTACAAATGTATATATTATATATTATATTGTATTTTACATTATTTTTATGTATTTTTTGCTATGTATGTACTTATTGTACGCACTGTGATTTCAACCCTGTCCCCACTACCAAGGGTTAACTGGAAGAGAATACCTCTAGGTATTAAGTTCGCCTTTGTGCATTGTAATTTTATTATGTGCAATAAAGAATTTAAAACAAACAAAACAAACAAAGCAAACCATTTAGTCGAGTTCCGAACAGAACTAGCAGATAAACTCTGCAAATATAAAACCCATGTTCAACCAGCAAGTAGTCGACCGAGCAGAAGTAGCATTGGAAAGGATTCAGCCTCCAAGAGAAGGCATGTCCTACAGGTAATGCCAGCAAAAGAGGTTATACATACATAAACTATAAACAGCCAATATCCTATTCATTTTGTGCTGGCAGTACAAAAAAGCTGAATTAGCAGCAATGTTTAAGAAAATATTAGACAGATAAAGGTAGCTGGCTTTCAAGTCCCCGCTACTGTATGTGACCGGGGAACATCTAACGTTAGTGCAATTAATCAGTTAATTGAAGAAACGAGGCAAGATTATATAAAAGCAGGTAAAGATGCAAGGGATGGAGTGTTTGAGGTGGACAATGAAGAAGTGGTCCCATTATTTGACGTGCCTCACTTGTTAAAAGGAATCAGAAACAACTAACAGTATAAGAATTTAAAATACATGATGGATGGCACAGAAAAAATTGCAAAATGGGACTACATTCTAAAACCATATGAGAATAATCCTACTTATAAAGGCATAAGATAAATAAAAAAATTGACCAAAAGTCATTGTGACCCTAACAAAATCCCTAAAATGAAGGTCAAACATGCAACTCAAATTTTCAGTCACACAGACGGAGTTAATATGGGATTCTTAGCTGGTGAGCTTATCAACATTTATAGATTATAAGGTTTAGCTCACAGCTTCACCCGCGTGGACTTCAGTTTATTACAAATCCCGCAAGAACTGTGGGTTTCTTGAAGATAAAAACTAGCCTATGTATCAATCCAGGTTACAAACTATCTCCATTCCAATTTTCAATCAAATTGGTTCAATAGTTGTGGGGCGAAGGAGTAACAAGCATACACACGTTCACATTTATATCATTAGAATAGGATTATTATCTACAAGTCATTACTGATAATTTGCATTTGGATTGCAAGCCAGCTGCAAAATAGCAGTTTAGTTGCAGTTTCTGTGCTGTTGCTATAATTGAATTGAACTGCCGACCGACCATGCCTGCTGTTTTATTCTTGCAGATGCACAAAATTAGTAACAACTACATAAAGAAACAAAAAATAAAGATATTTATTTCTTTATCTAATAGAAGTAAAATGTACTCTAAGTATCCACATAGCTTAAATTTTATTTCCATTTCAGATCAAGGATTACTGCTAAACGAATACAGACACACGGTAGGTATTCTTTTATTTTTCTTTGATTCTTTAAATGAGAGTTCTAATAACTCCTCCAGGAGAATCCATCTAGCAATTACAGGCTGGCGTATAATTGCTGCTATAGAATACATAACCGGCTATTTATTACGACAGTGTCGTAGAAAAGTTATAAAAAAAATTAAAACTTGTTTAAGTAACTTATATTCCTCCAAAGGAAATCATTCTTAAATTGAGAGAATACAACTCGTACAAAAAGTTCCTATCATATTCAATACCCTGGAATTAGTTCAATGTTTTTCTCAAATTGTTTTTCATTTTGTATTAAAAAAAAGCCTTGAAATACATAATATAAGAAATTATATCCAAACAATTTAACAAATCAGGCTTGATTTTAATTTCGTTCAATGCGCAAAACATAAAACCGACATTGTTGAAAAATCGTTGAATACATCTTGCATATTCTGATTTGAACTTTCCAAAGGAAACATGCTGTTGAGGTTGTACGAACTAAGAGAGGAAGTAAAAATATTTTTAACCAACAAGGAAAACAAAGAGTTGCTTGATCAGTTCTGTGAGTCCAAATTTCAAATACGTTTTGTTTATTTGGTCGATTTTTTCGCGCAACTAAATAAATTAAACCTTCAACTTCAAGGGTTGGGAAATTTGAAATTGCAAGGCATGAGCAATATATTTGCTTATGAAGATAAAATCAGTGCGTTTATCGCTAAAATCGAGCTATGGATCAACAAGGTCGAAAGTAATAACTTTTCTGCATTTGATAAGCTCAATCAAATTATTGATGGACAAGGTGCTGATATTAAAGGACAAATACAAAAGAACATGATATTACATTTAAAAAACTTAAAAATTGAATTCAATTTTCCCGACCGCGAGGATAAAAGTATTCAGAAAGTGATCCGCAATCCTTTTATTGTAAACGTTTCTGAGATGCCTGATGAAATTCAAGAAGAAATGATTGAAATGCAACACGACAGTAACTTAAAAGATACATTCGAATCAGGAATTAATCTTGAAGAATTTTGGAGCCAAAAAGCAATTTCTTCACCAAAACTTCGAGACACCATTCGTTACCTAACTTTATTTTCATCGACATATCTATGTGAGCAGGGGTTCTCGGCCCTTCTGATTATTAAAAACAAGCACCGAAATCGGTTGGATGCCACTGCCGATATGCATTTGGCTTTGAGTAGCACTGAACCAAGGATTCAGAAGTTAGTAAAGAGTATGCAGTCACAAAAATCGCATTAAAATCTGTTACTGTTATGTGGATAATTTACCGTAAAGAAAATTAAAATAATTAGGGATTTAAATAATTTTATGCGTGTTTTATTTATAGATGAATTAGAACAACCCCTCCATTTATTTACATTTAGTTACTTTATATTAACTACATACTAATAAACCAACTTGGTGGTCCAAGGCAAGACAGAAATTTTGTCAAATGGTCCCTCATGACTATAAGGTTAAGAACCACTGGCCTAAACAAACAAAAATTGGCGAATTAGGTTTAGAAGCATTTAGAAGTTTCGTAACATTCGTGTTTTAGAGTCTGTGATATTCATGCGTGATAATTGGATGCGTTGTAATGCTGGGAAAGTCATGAGAATCTACGATATGCTGTCTATAACAAAATCACTCCTAGTCATCTACACCTAGGTTGATTTTCTGCCTAGTCAAATCACTGATCGTATTATTCTCTATCCAGAACCAGAGCAATCGTCAAGTGTTCAAGGAACTAAGGTTAATGTAGAAAACAGACCCCTTAAACCAAATCCTACTACGGGTACAGTTAAAAAAGATGAAACAAGATTTCATACTGCAGTTATATCCACAGATGAATCCAAGACATCTTCTAGCAATCAATCTTTGCTGAGCAAAAACTCCAAAGAACCCATTGCCTACAGTTCATATTCTTCTTGCCACTTCTTGCTCATATTCTTCTAATCTGTTCTCGCCAGAATCAGTAAGAGCTTTTGGCAATAGCCTTAGAACATAGGCTTAGAGGAAAACTTTCTCCAGATTCAAAACCAGTACAAGCAAGTGGGTCATCTATCTGGTGTAGACATGAAAAATTAAAAAGCTTATCACAAATAGAACAGAGATTCCAAGCTCTGTCTGTATTCCCAATGAGCTCAAACAGTATCTGGACCAACCACTATTAGGCAGGAAATCAGACCCAGTATCGTTTAGGGTAAATGCCGTCATTTTACTCCGGTGCTTTCCGAAATTTCTTTAAAATATTTGACATGTCAAGCTTCCTCTGTATCGCTCAGCTGTCAATTTAGCTGTGCCGAATAACAGAAGCAGATTGACAGGGGAACACATCAAACAGAGAGTGCTATTAAAGTCCATATCTGACGAATACTGGTTTGTTTGATTACAATAATTTGAATAAGTAACCATTGTGTATTTTTGACATCCAGGATTTCACAAACATATTATTTTAATAAAAGTAAAACTAATAAAAGTGCCAGGTGTGTTTATTTCTTTTCAATCTTGAATATTTTGACAATAATATTTGAGTTACCACGCCTTGGGGTAAAATAACGATAAATCGATATATCGATATATTTTTAAAATATCGAAACAATATATATCGATATATTTTTTTCATTTGCCCATCCCTAAGCTCCACCAAGCGAAAAGAACCAATCTAATAGACGCAAGATGAAACCAGCTGTACTTACCGATACACCTACTAAGGATGACATAGCTGCCATAGAAGCCAGTAGAAAGTTAAAAAGTGTGAAAAAGCGTGGTTTAAGCGAAGAAAAGAAGAAACAAAGAAGAAGATTAACAAGAAAAGATAAATAATTTAATTATTAATTAAGTTAATTTATTCTGATATTATTAATCTTATTAGCTGTAGGTATTTGTTTTTTATGTACAATTGTCCGGAGAATACTTATAATGCCATATGTGCCTTTAATTGACAATATATTAATGTAATAGAAGTGGACAAATTGTATTATTTTAATAATATTAATTTTTAATATTATTAATTTAATTTCAGAATGAATCTAGTCCCAATTTCAGAGTGGATTTCCGGTTCGCCGTCGGAAGTCCCTCTGACATTGAAGAGGAAGCGCAAGTGGTGCCCGTAAGTAGTACTTACTACTTGAAGTATATTATTCTGAGATCTGGGTGCTTTACTAACGATATTTTATTTTTTGTAGGTCATCATGAGCCTCAGCGGCACCTGTTGTTATGCTAGTTACTTTCTTTCTTCTATTTATGCCTTACAAGAATGAACGAGTTACAAAATATTTTTATTTTTTCTAGGTCTTCGTCAGCCTCTGCGGGCCCTGCTACTGCAGCAGCAGCAGCAGCAGATATAATTGTGAACCCCCGTCGCCTGGAATGTGAGTTACTTTCTTTCTTCTATTTATGCCTCATAAGAATGAAAGAGTTACAAAACTACTTTTGCTTCAGCTTCATCGAATGTCGCGAGGAAAGTGCGTTCCCCATCCCTCCCCCAGCCAAGCGTCGTCACCAAGGAGCGCTGCGGGAGGACGAAATTGACTTTTTAGTCAATTATGGTAAGAAACTACTGATTTTGATGTCTTATCACTCATTTATGCTCGAAAGAGATCAAAGGACTGGTGTGAGACAATACATATTTCTACTATATTAATGATGGTGAAGGCCGACGTAAGGTTTGTAAAAAAATCTAGTAGACACTTTGGGTGTTAGCCCAAAATATGTTAGTTATACCTTAGCCAATGCATCGTCTGGGTTGTCAAAAAAGGAGAGGAGAGGTAAAACTGTACCTAAGAATAAAACGCCCCAGGCAGTAAAGGAGTCGGCAAGCAAGAAGAATAACAGAATGCTTTGTACTTCTTTTGATCTACAAAAGGTACTAAATACCCTACATGGGAAGAGTGTGCTGCTATTTTATTCTAGAAAATATACAGTGTAATAGTACAACCTTTGTTTTTACGAAAGTGGTAACAGAAATGGCTTTTGTTACACATGGGGAGAAACCGAAGGAAGAAGAGAAGGCAATGAAATAGCTACAGTCTTACAAAAGTATATTGCTGAAGTCGATTCACGTGGTTCTGTAACAAATTTAATTCTTTATTCAGACTCTTGCCCAGGCCAGAAAAAAAACAAAATAGTTTTAGCCGCCATACATCGCGCATTGCTTGAATCAAAACACATTGAAACCATACAAATGAATTATCTGCTTCGAGGGCATACGGAAATGACTGTCGATAGCATCCATGCCATAATTGAAAATTCTCTTAGAAATACTATAATATGGGCACCGTGGCAGTAGCAAACTGTTTTTCAGTTGGCTCGTACAGATCCCGGTCCATATTACGTAGAAACTCTTACGCACAACGATCTTATGAATTACGAAGAGTTTTCAGAAAAGTATTTCAAAGGACCGGAAAATTTAACCGGAAAGAATAGTAAGGTTCGGGTAGCGACATTCAAAAAGTCGTCACCCAATGTCATGACTGTCAAATACAGCATGGATAAAGATGCTGAGACCGATTCTATAGCCATAGTTTCAAGACCAAAGGTATTGCAGCCGAAGCATAAAACATCTTTGCCTATAATTACGGCTAAATACAAAGATATTAAAAAGCTGTGTGATACAGGGGTTATTCCCAAACTTTTTCACCTAGAGTACCATAACTTTCCTCACCGCGTTGGTAAAGATGTTCTTATAGATACAGATATTGAAGATGAGAAAGAAGACTCAAAGACTACTTAAGTATGACTTAAGCACTACTCAAGCAAATTATTGTTCCCGAATTTATTTGAGTAAATTCTCAAACTTTAAATTCTCAATTCATAAAACCAGCCGTTTGTCATCGGCAAAATTTAAAATTTTGTTTTATAAAGAGTTTCTTTCTTTTTGTTTTTGGTGATATACCACCTTATCTAATACCTTGTTCCAAGACACATTGGATCAACATCTTAAATGACACAAAAATGTTTTATGTAAAAAAAATATCCAAGACACCGTCTAAAATTTTCTAAAGTGGCATACCCACCTCAAAAATATTTTATGGACGTTGCTGAAAAATGATGGTCTAAGCATCAATACTATAATCTAGTAAGGGTTCATTTTGTTTCATCCTGCAGTCCCTCTAATGGGCATCTGCATCAAACTTCTTCACTCTGGTGCAACACCATCATTTTGCTTAGGCTCTTTGGGCATATTCAACTGTAAGTTGGCTTGGCGCTAAATTCATTTTCTCTCGTATTATTTTAATCTAAGTCAATGCTTGAGTCAGTTTACTTCAAACTATTTTATTTACGGTAGGCATTTGAACCATTTTGCTTTTCTCAAAAAATAACTAAATTTGATGCATTTTGGGCTAACCAACATAAATATGCTAAACGAATACACAATTTTTAACAGTACTAACTTAAAAAAACTTCCTTACTTATTTAGGGAAATCTTACTGTATTAAATAAATAAAAGACTATCAAATAGTTGTCTTTTTATGATTTTTTTTTCCAAAAAAGAAACTGATCCGTCTTAGTCTTTCAACCGTCGATATATGAATCACGCAATGTCTTGACCACTTGGTCTTGGAAATATTCTTAGTTTAAAACAAATTTTTTTCCGTGCATATAGAATAAATTGCACTCTAAAGACATGCTTAAAGCTTTTGACCTATTAGTTAGTGGAGAAAAAAGCTGGAGCATCTACGCTGAAGTGTAAGGCTATTTACGCTGCAGTGCAGACATTCAGAAAAGAAAAACAATATAACTAAGTATGGGTCTCATGGTTCACGGAATTTGTTTCATGCATAGTTAAAAAATGAGCTGTATAAATCGGAATGGTGCATCTATGACTGCCTCGTTGGTCTAGTGGTTGGCATGTTCGACTGCGGCCGACGAAGTCCCGGGTTCAAGTCCCGGGTCGGGCCATAATTGAGTATTGGGTTGTTCTGACTAGAAATTCTCAGTACTAGCCCGGTTACTTAAGAGGTTCAGGAGACAGGCTAGTATGTCTATTTCAGACATCAAGGCGCACACTAGAAACTCTTATTGACAAGGCACGAAGTCCTATTAGCTGAAGAATATGTCCCACAACACCTAGCCCTACAGCACATAAGGCGAAATAATGTAATTTCAAAAAATTCAACAATAGCACATGGATTATTTGGTAAACCAGAACTTCCTATAAAGCAACAAAAAATTACCTGTGATGACACCTGTGTTTATACTCAGAAATTATCTATTTCAAATATTCACTATCATAAGTATCTAAACCTAGTAAAACCTTTTATGATAGTATGTTGCAATGGGTACATTCTGGATGTTGCAGGACTATATCCTGCCACTACTAATGACGCGTCAATCATGACTGAATTATTGAGCCAAGATAATTTCGTTCAGCTTTTTAAAAAAGACGATGCCTTCATTCTTGATAGGGGTTTCAGAGACAGTGTAGATGCCATTCACGAGCGTGGTTTTCTAGCCCATCTAACAGAAACACATTGGATTGTAACAGATCCCGCTGTGTGATAATAAACAGATGGGTTGTAGAAGCCGTAAATGGTAGAAAAACTTTTAAATATTTCGCCAAGAATATTATAATCGTGCATGTTGTGCACCTCACATGATGAAGGATTTTTCAATTGCAGCAGCATTACATAATGCATTTGCTTGCATGTTTGTTGATCCTGAAAATGCATATGCAATTCTATCCATTATAAATAACGGACGCGCATTCCCATTCTCCATCGCTCATCTTTACATGCTCGCTCTTTCCCGCACGAAAGCCGATTGGCGCGAGAGCATGTGTATAAAGGCAGCTATTGCGTCGAAAATCACCAGGCAGAATTTTAAGTAGGTAAAGCTAAGCATATGCATAAGCAGAAGGTAAGTAGATCAATAAGCGTTTTATTAGTAGGCAAAACGCGGTCATTAATCTGAATGTACCTGATTCAAAGCTTTAAATAGTTGTAACTTAGTTTTATTGTAATTGTTTACTTTCTTGATTTCGTGTAAAAAAAGAATTTTTCATTTCATTCATTCTAACTAGATATCAATTTACTAGAAAGAGATTAATTTCTAGGTTATTAGTTACGAAAATACTCTACAAATTTTGTCAATCTTAATAAATTACGTCTAAAATGTTTTTAGAGTGCCTATTTTTATTTTAGGTGGCAAAAACGTAACGCTGCTGGATATAAACCAAACGGGAGCGGTCCTTTGAAATTCGAGGAGAATATGTTCGCATCGTCGAAAAATACCAAGCTCTACGACCAGCTAATATGAAAACAAATATTTTTTTTGTCAAATAGAGTAATGGAAAATGCACCAAGAAATTAATTGGCAAAAATTTTCTCGGGAATCCAGAGAACAGTGAATCACATCGTGTATTTCGATTACTTTTACACCTCTTTGCCTCTTATGTATTTTATGGCAAAAGAAGGAATTTTGTGCTTGGGAACAGTGCAATGTAAACCAACTGGGGAAAAATTGCAAATTACCAACTAAACGACAAGTGATGGCAAGGTCCGTAGAGAGACGCTTTTTTTTTTAACCAACACAAGTTAGCCCTTGACTGCGATCTCACCTGATGGTAAGTGATGATGCAGTCTAAGATGGTAACCTGTTAGGGGCATTGCAGTTTATTAAACCCAAACCCCTATTTGGTTACTACACGGCATCATACCGGAACGCGTAATCGCTTGGCAGCACGTCTAGGCCGGTAGGGTGGTAACTAGCCACGGCCGAAGCCTCTCATCAGGCAAATTCCAACGAAGAATATGTGACCAGTTATGATGGTGTTGAAATGTCGTCAGTAAGTTGAATAAACACTACATAGGTGACTTTGTTGTCTACTTATGTGGGCGCAGAGCCGATTTCTACGATAGAGAGATACGTCAAAATTGAAAAGAGGAAGAAGTATATATGTGCAAAAGTGGTAAAAGAATACAATGCCCATATGGGCGGAGTAGATTTCATGGACTTTACTTGGGCAGGTACAGGATCCACATGAAAAGTAGGAAATGGTATATGAGACCATTTCATCACCTTTTAGATTTAACAATAATAAATTCATTATATAAGCAAGTTTGCAGTAACAATTTTCAGTTTGTTCAGTGTAGGTAGTTGAGTACACATGTGCTCTGCTCAAAATTGTATATTTTTATTAATATTTAAAAGATAATAAGTGTATTTATCTATAAAAAGTATTGTCCTTACTGTGAAAGGTAGTGGCATTGGTTTTCTGGTGATCTGCTGGTTTTTAGCCACAAATGTAATAAATCACATGTCAATCTTTTGCCTTCACTTAATAAAATAAAAACATAACATCATCACACTATGGCATCTAGAAAAGGCACAATTAAAGAACCAGAAGATGCTGTCAAGGTTCTGGAGAACAAATTTAACGAACAGATGAAGGCCTTCCAAGCTCGACTTGATACAGCACAACCTTCTATGCAGCTCGAACAGTTAACCGCTGACTTCAATGCATTTAAGAATATGATGCTGGTTGCACTGGACACCATTAAGGCTCAAGTAAGCTCCTTAACTGAAATTACAGATGATCTGGACAATAGGAGTCGTCGCAAGTTCTTGCTGTTTCGTGGTGTGAAGGAGTCTGAGGAGAACTCTCTCACTCTAATCAGATACATAGTGTCTTCAAATCTTAAATTAAGCATTGAAGAGTCTGACATGCGTTCCTGCTTTCGCCTCGGCAATGTTGAAGCTGACAAAACTCGGCCCATCTTAGTGAGGTTCTCAAATCCGGACATCCGAGCTGACATTTGGCGGGCCAAGAAAGAACTGAAGGGCAATGTTATTTCTATAGCTGAGTTCTTAACAAACAGGCGTCGCGAAATCTTCAAAGAAGCCCGCTCAATATTCGGTAAACACTGCTCCTGGACCCAAGATGGAAATGTTTTTGTTAAACTCCGCAATGGCAAGAAGGTGAAGTTAACTTCATTGCAGCAATTGAGGGATCTGGCTGCTGACAGAACGCAAAAGCCAAGCAGAAGGGACAGATCGCGGACTCGTGCAGCACGACAGGATAAAAAACCTAGCTAAGTCTGCTCCTGTGTCATGGCCATTGCAACTTTTAAGTAGAATAAGCTATGAAATAAACGTGTCATCTATTGTACTGCACTGTACAGTCGGTATAACCTGGCCCCTTTTTTTGCATAATTCATATAAAGTCTTGTGTTTATACATTTTGTTATTTTTCTCTTTTTAGGATTTTCTTAAAGTAACCGGCAGTAGATGTGGACATGATAAGATCAACCATCCACTTTTAACACTTTTCATTTTTATATTAGGTACATTTTTATTTGTATTTTATTGATTTATTTATATATATTATTATTTATATCTGCTATACCGACCTCACCGAAGAGCTTTTGAACAAACTGGATCGCCTGCTCAACCTATGCATTCGATATGTATACGGTTTGCGTAAGTATGACCACATTTCTAATTTCCGTTCAAGACTAGGGTGGCTCAACATTCGCTTTCGCCGAGATGCGCACGTTCTTGCTTCTCTCTATAGTATTCTTCATGATCCAAGTTCTCCTAAGTACCTCCAAGAACGCTTTAAGTGCCTTGGCTTATCTGGACGTGTTCAAAGTTCCTCAAACGTAGATATTCTTGTCTACCCGCAACACAAATCAAAACTTTATTCAGATTCCTTCACAGTTACTGCAATCAGGTTATGGAACGCCCTTCCCCAGAAAGTACGTCAAGCACCGTCTTTAAACGTTTTTAAGCGTCGAGTACACGAGCACTTTCATAAATGTCAGAATCCCTCCACATAATCACATTCTTAAATATAATTTAACTTATATGTGTATATATTATATTTTTTACAAATGTATATATTATATATTATATTGTATTTTACATTATTTTTATGTATTTTTTACTATGTATGTACTTATTGTACGCACTGTGATTTCAACCCTGTCCCCACTACCAAGGGTTAACTGGAAGAGAATACCTCTAGGTATTAAGTTCGCCTTTGTGCATTGTAATTTTATTATGTGCAATAAAGAATTTAAAACAAACAAAACAAACAAAGCAAACCATTTAGTCGAGTTCCGAACAGAACTAGCAGATAAACTCTGCAAATATAAAACCCATGTTCAACCAGCAAGTAGTCGACCGAGCAGAAGTAGCATTGGAAAGGATTCAGCCTCCAAGAGAAGGCATGTCCTACAGGTAATGCCAGCAAAAGAGGTTATACATACATAAACTATAAACAGCCAATATCCTATTCATTTTGTGCTGGCAGTACAAAAAAGCTGAATTAGCAGCAATGTTTAAGAAAATATTAGACAGATAAAGGTAGCTGGCTTTCAAGTCCCCGCTACTGTATGTGACCGGGGAACATCTAACGTTAGTGCAATTAATCAGTTAATTGAAGAAACGAGGCAAGATTATATAAAAGCAGGTAAAGATGCAAGGGATGGAGTGTTTGAGGTGGACAATGAAGAAGTGGTCCCATTATTTGACGTGCCTCACTTGTTAAAAGGAATCAGAAACAACTAACAGTATAAGAATTTAAAATACATGATGGATGGCACAGAAAAAATTGCAAAATGGGACTACATTCTAAAACCATATGAGAATAATCCTACTTATAAAGGCATAAGATAAATAAAAAAATTGACCAAAAGTCATTGTGACCCTAACAAAATCCCTAAAATGAAGGTCAAACATGCAACTCAAATTTTCAGTCACACAGACGGAGTTAATATGGGATTCTTAGCTGGTGAGCTTATCAACATTTATAGATTATAAGGTTTAGCTCACAGCTTCACCCGCGTGGACTTCAGTTTATTACAAATCCCGCAAGAACTGTGGGTTTCTTGAAGATAAAAACTAGCCTATGTATCAATCCAGGTTACAAACTATCTCCATTCCAATTTTCAATCAAATTGGTTCAACAGTTGTGGGGCGAAGGAGTAACAAGCATACACACGTTCACATTTATATCATTAGAATAGGATTATTATCTACAAGTCATTACTGATAATTTGCATTTGGATTGCAAGCCAGCTGCAAAATAGCAGTTTAGTTGCAGTTTCTGTGCTGTTGCTATAATTGAATTGAACTGCCGACCGACCATGCCTGCTGTTTTATTCTTGCAGATGCACAAAATTAGTAACAACTACATAAAGAAACAAAAAATAAAGATATTTATTTCTTTATCTAATAGAAGTAAAATGTACTCTAAGTATCCACATAGCTTAAATTTTATTTCCATTTCAGATCAAGGATTACTGCTAAACGAATACAGACACACGGTAGGTATTCTTTTATTTTTCTTTGATTCTTTAAATGATAGTTCTAATAACTCCTCCAGGAGAATCCATCTAGCAATTACAGGCTGGCGTATAATTGCTGCTATAGAATACATAACCGGCTATTTATTACGACAGTGTCGTAGAAAAGTTATAAAAAAAATTAAAACTTGTTTAAGTAACTTATATTCCTCCAAAGGAAATCATTCTTAAATTGAGAGAATACAACTCGTACAAAAAGTTCCTATCATATTCAATACCCTGGAATTAGTTCAATGTTTTTCTCAAATTGTTTTTCATTTTGTATTAAAAAAAAGCCTTGAAATACATAATATAAGAAATTATATCCAAACAATTTAACAAATCAGGCTTGATTTTAATTTCGTTCAATGCGCAAAACATAAAACCGACATTGTTGAAAAATCGTTGAATACATCTTGCATATTCTGATTTGAACTTTCCAAAGGAAACATGCTGTTGAGGTTGTACGAACTAAGAGAGGAAGTAAAAATATTTTTAACCAACAAGGAAAACAAAGAGTTGCTTGATCAGTTCTGTGAGTCCAAATTTCAAATACGTAGTCAACCTAGCCAACCTAGGCCACCTAGGTTGGTACCTAGTCTCCTAGTCAATAACAGAAGCAGATTGACAGGGGAACACATCAAACAGAGAGTGCTATTAAAGTCCATATCTGACGAATACTGGTTTGTTTGATTACAATAATTTGAATAAGTAACCATTGTGTATTTTTGACATCCAGGATTTCACAAACATATTATTTTAATAAAAGTAAAACTAATAAAAGTGCCAGGTGTGTTTATTTCTTTTCAATCTTGAATATTTTGACAATAATATTTGAGTTACCACGCCTTGGGGTAAAATAACGATAAATCGATATATCGATATATTTTTAAAATATCGAAACAATATATATCGATATATTTTTTTCATTTGCCCATCCCTAAGCTCCACCAAGCGAAAAGAACCAATCTAATAGACGCAAGATGAAACCAGCTGTACTTACCGATACACCTACTAAGGATGACATAGCTGCCATAGAAGCCAGTAGAAAGTTAAAAAGTGTGAAAAAGCGTGGTTTAAGCGAAGAAAAGAAGAAACAAAGAAGAAGATTAACAAGAAAAGATAAATAATTTAATTATTAATTAAGTTAATTTATTCTGATATTATTAATCTTATTAGCTGTAGGTATTTGTTTTTTATGTACAATTGTCCGGAGAATACTTATAATGCCATATGTGCCTTTAATTGACAATATATTAATGTAATAGAAGTGGACAAATTGTATTATTTTAATAATATTAATTTTTAATATTATTAATTTAATTTCAGAATGAATCTAGTCCCAATTTCAGAGTGGATTTCCGGTTCGCCGTCGGAAGTCCCTCTGACATTGAAGAGGAAGCGCAAGTGGTGCCCGTAAGTAGTACTTACTACTTGAAGTATATTATTCTGAGATCTGGGTGCTTTACTAACGATATTTTATTTTTTGTAGGTCATCATGAGCCTCAGCGGCACCTGTTGTTATGCTAGTTACTTTCTTTCTTCTATTTATGCCTTACAAGAATGAACGAGTTACAAAATATTTTTATTTTTTCTAGGTCTTCGTCAGCCTCTGCGGGCCCTGCTACTGCAGCAGCAGCAGCAGCAGATATAATTGTGAACCCCCGTCGCCTGGAATGTGAGTTACTTTCTTTCTTCTATTTATGCCTCATAAGAATGAAAGAGTTACAAAACTACTTTTGCTTCAGCTTCATCGAATGTCGCGAGGAAAGTGCGTTCCCCATCCCTCCCCCAGCCAAGCGTCGTCACCAAGGAGCGCTGCGGGAGGACGAAATTGACTTTTTAGTCAATTATGGTAAGAAACTACTGATTTTGATGTCTTATCACTCATTTATGCTCGAAAGAGATCAAAGGACTGGTGTGAGACAATACATATTTCTACTATATTAATGATGGTGAAGGCCGACGTAAGGTTTGTAAAAAAATCTAGTAGACACTTTGGGTGTTAGCCCAAAATATGTTAGTTATACCTTAGCCAATGCATCGTCTGGGTTGTCAAAAAAGGAGAGGAGAGGTAAAACTGTACCTAAGAATAAAACGCCCCAGGCAGTAAAGGAGTCGGCAAGCAAGAAGAATAACAGAATGCTTTGTACTTCTTTTGATCTACAAAAGGTACTAAATACCCTACATGGGAAGAGTGTGCTGCTATTTTATTCTAGAAAATATACAGTGTAATAGTACAACCTTTGTTTTTACGAAAGTGGTAACAGAAATGGCTTTTGTTACACATGGGGAGAAACCGAAGGAAGAAGAGAAGGCAATGAAATAGCTACAGTCTTACAAAAGTATATTGCTGAAGTCGATTCACGTGGTTCTGTAACAAATTTAATTCTTTATTCAGACTCTAGCCCAGGCCAGAAAAAAAACAAAATAGTTTTAGCCGCCATACATCGCGCATTGCTTGAATCAAAACACATTGAAACCATACAAATGAATTATCTGCTTCGAGGGCATACGGAAATGACTGTCGATAGCATCCATGCCATAATTGAAAATTCTCTTAGAAATACTATAATATGGGCACCGTGGCAGTAGCAAACTGTTTTTCAGTTGGCTCGTACAGATCCCGGTCCATATTACGTAGAAACTCTTACGCACAACGATCTTATGAATTACGAAGAGTTTTCAGAAAAGTATTTCAAAGGACCGGAAAATTTAACCGGAAAGAATAGTAAGGTTCGGGTAGCGACATTCAAAAAGTCGTCACCCAATGTCATGACTGTCAAATACAGCATGGATAAAGATGCTGAGACCGATTCTATAGCCATAGTTTCAAGACCAAAGGTATTGCAGCCGAAGCATAAAACATCTTTGCCTATAATTACGGCTAAATACAAAGATATTAAAAAGCTGTGTGATACAGGGGTTATTCCCAAACTTTTTCACCTAGAGTACCATAACTTTCCTCACCGCGTTGGTAAAGATGTTCTTATAGATACAGATATTGAAGATGAGAAAGAAGACTCAAAGACTACTTAAGTATGACTTAAGCACTACTCAAGCAAATTATTGTTCCCGAATTTATTTGAGTAAATTCTCAAACTTTAAATTCTCAATTCATAAAACCAGCCGTTTGTCATCGGCAAAATTTAAAATTTTGTTTTATAAAGAGTTTCTTTCTTTTTGTTTTTGGTGATATACCACCTTATCTAATACCTTGTTCCAAGACACATTGGATCAACATCTTAAATGACACAAAAATGTTTTATGTAAAAAAAATATCCAAGACACCGTCTAAAATTTTCTAAAGTGGCATACCCACCTCAAAAATATTTTATGGACGTTGCTGAAAAATGATGGTCTAAGCATCAATACTATAATCTAGTAAGGGTTCATTTTGTTTCATCCTGCAGTCCCTCTAATGGGCATCTGCATCAAACTTCTTCACTCTGGTGCAACACCATCATTTTGCTTAGGCTCTTTGGGCATATTCAACTGTAAGTTGGCTTGGCGCTAAATTCATTTTCTCTCGTATTATTTTAATCTAAGTCAATGCTTGAGTCAGTTTACTTCAAACTATTTTATTTACGGTAGGCATTTGAACCATTTTGCTTTTCTCAAAAAATAACTAAATTTGATGCATTTTGGGCTAACCAACATAAATATGCTAAACGAATACACAATTTTTAACAGTACTAACTTAAAAAAACTTCCTTACTTATTTAGGGAAATCTTACTGTATTAAATAAATAAAAGACTATCAAATAGTTGTCTTTTTATGATTTTTTTTTCCAAAAAAGAAACTGATCCGTCTTAGTCTTTCAACCGTCGATATATGAATCACGCAATGTCTTGACCACTTGGTCTTGGAAATATTCTTAGTTTAAAACAAATTTTTTTCCGTGCATATAGAATAAATTGCACTCTAAAGACATGCTTAAAGCTTTTGACCTATTAGTTAGTGGAGAAAAAAGCTGGAGCATCTACGCTGAAGTGTAAGGCTATTTACGCTGCAGTGCAGACATTCAGAAAAGAAAAACAATATAACTAAGTATGGGTCTCATGGTTCACGGAATTTGTTTCATGCATAGTTAAAAAATGAGCTGTGTAAATCGGAATGGTGCATCTATGACTGCCTCGTTGGTCTAGTGGTTGGCATGTTCGACTGCGGCCGACGAAGTCCCGGGTTCAAGTCCCGGGTCGGGCCATAATTGAGTATTGGGTTGTTCTGACTAGAAATTCTCAGTACTAGCCCGGTTACTTAAGAGGTTGGCGGTGTTTCACCCCCGTGCCTCGGAGAGCACGTTAAGCCGTCGGTCCCGGTTATTATCACTATAAATAAATTATAACATGAAAACATGATAATAGTCGTCAAAGCCCGCCAACCCGAACTGGAGCAGCGTGGTGGGTCTAAGCTCGAATTCTCTCTCCTATGAGAATGGAGGCCTGTGCCCAGCAGTGGGACGTTAATGGACTGTTGTGGTGGTGGTGGCATTTAACCACCGGACCAATAATTTTGCAGAAGGTTGTCATCCAAAACTGAATCGGCAAATTAATAAGAGTTATGTGACTGTTGTGTTAGCTTTTGATTATTTACGAGGATAAAGTAACCACAGATTATATAAGTATGCTATGCACAGATAATAGCTAGTTCCGTAGTTAGAGATGTTGGGTACGGGCACGGATAGAAGAGTGGGTCCTTTTTTTTGAGGTTCAGTTGAGTATTAGGCATTGTACCTTTTACCTATTTTTAGGTATAAATGTGATAATGATTTGTTTTACATTATTTGGAGCATATATTCTTTATTGGTAATAGTTTATGTGAACATAAACTATTACTTCCAACAGCATTTAAAAGACATAGAAAAAGGAATATCTATGGCGGCTCTTGGTAGAAATGTCACAAGAAAAGTTTGCGAAAAAGGTTGTATTTACATCTTGGATAAAATATTAATTGAAGGAGATTAAAGTTTATGTTAGTCTGAACGCCGAGGTTTTATTATCAGAAGTGGGATGAACAAATAAGCATAATGGATGCGGAAAGGAGTCGCAATACATCTCAGCGGCGGTATCGGGATAGCAGCGATACTGATTCCAGTTCTTCAAAGAAATCACGGAGTAAGAGACGAAAGAGTCGGGATGAATCGAAACGCGACACGAGACACAGGCGTCGTCGGCATAGCAGGTCATTGTTATTTGTTTAAAGATAATTAACTAATGCAGGTATGTCGACTGTAAGTTTGGGACAAACTTTATATCAGGATTGGCCGAATGTTAGCTTTTGATTATTTACGACGATAAAGTAACCACATATTATATAAGTATGCTATGCACAGATAGTAGCTAGTTCCTTATTTAGAGATGTTGGGTACGGGCACGGATAGTAGAGTGGGTCCTTTTTTTTGATGTTCAGTTGAGTATTAGGCATTGTACCTTTTACCTATTTTTAGGTATAAATGTGATAATGGTTTGTTTTACATTATTTGGAGCATAAATATTCTTTATTAGAAAAGACAAAGTAAAGACATAGAAAAAGGAGTATCTATGGCGGCTCTTGGTAGAAATGTCACAAGAAAAGTATGCGAAAAAGGTTGTATTTACATCTTGGATAAAATATTAATTGAAGGAGATTAAAGTTGATGTTAGTCTGAACGCCAAGGTTTTATTAATTGTGAAACTGTTTTCGGTGTTAGAAAGAGACATGTCGTTGAGTAAAATGGAAATCATAAACATAAATAGCATACATTTCAGTAAAAGAAGAAAAATTCAGACCGAAAGAGACGCGACTCCAATTAACTCACAAAGTAATCAGAGTTGGACATTTCATGGAAAAACTGTGATGAATATTAATCATAAAAACAAATCGAACGAATGTGTTTTTTATTTTTATGGTTTTAATGTAATGCTTGACCAGGAATTCACAAGTACTCAGAAGATTATTTTAAAAGTAATTTCTGATATCTCCTTGGCCTAGGGGAGACGCAAGGATTGAAAAAATCCTTATGTCTCCCCGAGGGGCCAAGACACGAGTCCAGAGCCCGGGTAAGGAAGCCATGCCTCCCTCGAGGCCTGAACCCCCCGTAAGACCCGCGCTGCTGAGAAACAAGTTTCGTTTACTTAAAAATGCCAGCTGGCGCCTCGTTCTTTTAAAATCACTTGAGAATTAAATCCATACTAATATTATAAATGCGAAAGTTTGTGTCTGCTCCGCTTTCACGGCCCAACCGTTCAACCGATTTTGATGAAATTTGGTACAGGAATAGGTGATGGATAGGTCCCGGGGATGGACATAGGCTACTTTTTATCTCGGAAAATCAAGAGTTTCCGCTGGAATGAAAAACAATTCATCCACACAGACGAAGTCGCATCGTCTAGTAAAAATATATCGACGCCCCCGGGGAATAAAATGGTTATGCGCTATTACCACTTTTTTAATGTTTTTGCATTTTCGGCATCTATGGTGTCGATATACACCTACTGATTTTTTTTAGATTTTTTGACGGAAAATTCATAAAGTTATAACAATTTTTATTTTTATTCTACGGAAATCATGTAACAAATTCTTCCCGTAAAAACATCGTAGTCGTTCATTATGGAACGAACGCATGTCGCGAGAAACTGTAAGGCATTATACGATTTTATTCACGTAAATAAATTGATAATTCTTTTCAATAACATGCTTTACCTAAATTAGTTTGGTAAATCTTGAACGGTAAACGTATATTACTGCTTTATTATTGACATAATTATCAATACTATTTCACGTAAACACCTATTACAATATTCTTTATGAATTTGAAAACATGTAGTAATGTGATACTATTTTTTTCTCCTTCTATTAATAGAGTATTTGGTTATTATTGTCTTTTCCGCTCGAATTTCGACAAGTTTTTACAAGTTACTATGCGCGGGCGGCGTGATCATGCACAATAATCAATCATTGCGTAATTTGAAGTCGTTGGGATGTGACGGTATTCTATTGTTTACAAACAATAATTATTAATTAATAATATACATAATTAGTATTCTGTGATAATTATAATAATATTATATAAATTTAACCATGGAATATCGGCATATAGGATTACGACGTGCTAGAAGAATTCTTAAAATGGTTGAGGGAAGGGAAAGTGGTAAGTATTTTTTTTTTAATTATTACGTAAATAGGTATATTATTGAAATAAAAATTTAAAAGGAGGAAATTCGTATACTTACCTGCTTATTTCTCTTTTTTAGTTAAATACCCACCTCCTTAGGTATCATGCGTTCTGTGTATTATAAACATAGTACATAATTATTATTATTGTTCATATTCGTATGAGCTCAGATATGATAGCCTCCCATAAATATTTTTATGAACCTTATTATTATTATGATCGTGTCTAAACTCTTAGTGTGGTCTGTTAATTTAACCCTAACTTAAGTTAGTAGGTATTAGCCTAGTGTTTAGTGACCCTCACTGCTAAGCCGGAGGTTGTGGGTTCGATTCCCACCCAGGACAAATCTTTGAGTGATGAGCATGATTATATTATTTTGTTCTGTGTCCGGGGGTCTGGTTGCCATAATAGGTACCTACCTAAAAGCTATGCCTAGTATGGGATTAGATGGCCGTGTGTGATTTATCTGAATATTATTACTTCTTCTTTCTGCTACTACTAACTTTCAATAATTATTTCATTACAGGGTCTGAAGATAATAATGATGTTGAAATGCCTGATATTTTTCCATGTGACGGCATAGCAACAAAAGTTTTAATTGGTACGTAGATAACTGCTCAATCTGTAAAACGTGAGTTTGTTGTATTATTTTATATTAATTTAAGTATAATAATAATATCTGTTAATATTTTAGATGACGTGCCGACTACATCTTACGGCGAACAAGGTGACAATGTACAGGAACCATCTTTTGATAATAATATATTATGTGAACTACAAACAGTAAACCTAACTCGTGAAAATTCTACTGAAAATGAAATGCTATCCAGTTCAGGTACAGATTATATTGACATTATTAATCACCAGCTTATAAAGAACACCAACATCAGTATCAAACCTTTCTTTTATATTAGACAATGTTGATTTTGTTGCTTCGCCAGATGGGTATATTATTCATGCCAATAAAAGTAAATCGAATACGCCGACTCTATTTGATTGCACAATACAGGAAGATAATACTATTTTAGACTCAGATGATAGAAACCTCGATGAAACATTAGTTCCTATTAAGAATAATAAAGGTTCTGTACATAGCATAATCGATGTAAAAAATTTCAATATTGATATAAATAAGACTTTAACGCCTCAAAATAGATCTAATTTAAGCCCCAACGAGATGGTTATAATTATAAATAGCGATAAAAGCCCAAGGCAACAAGGTATAGTGGAGAATGAAGATTCTGTAACATTACAAGTATTAGGTACATCTGAATCAGAATCACTCACTACAATTTCAGTATCATCAGGGTCACTGCCAAGCAGTTCTATTGAACCTACTGATGATGACGATAAATCTCTCTCTATCACAAACGACTTAGCCCGTAAGCGACGCCGAAATGAAAAAGAATGGATAGCCAATAAATCCAAAACTTTAAAAAACTTTGGAAAAGCCTATGTTGGATGTCATTCTAAAAAGCAGTTCCTTGCAAAATCGGTAGGACCTTCTTGTAAATGCAAATTGAAATGTGGTGAAACGTTTTCCTATAATAAAAGGAATGCCATTTTGGAGACATTTTATAAATTAGGTGACCATGAGTTGCAATGGCAATTTATAACTAAATACATTACGTCAGATTCTGTCAAAAAACTTCAAGTTGTTCGAAATGAAAACCGAACTCAAACTATAAGTTATTATTTGCCATTAGAGAATAATAAAGTCCGTGTATGTAAAGTATTTTTCCTAAATACTTTACGAATATCCGAACAAATGGTTAACACTGCTATAGAAAAATACAATAGTGATTCTGACAAAACTGACTGTAGAGGTAAACATAACAATCGACCACGCAAAATTTCAGTTCCAACAGAAGAAAGCATCATATCACACATAAAATTATTTCCAGTAAAAGAAGCACACTATGTTAGAAAATCTTCCAAAAGAAAGTATTTATGCGAAACTTTGAATATATCAAAAATGTACCGTTTATACACAGATTGGTTCAAAGAACAGACAGGTTATAGTGATGTTAAGATGGCTACCAAAAGGCAGTATGAGACTATATTTAATACAAAGTTTAATTATTCTTTTTTTCATCCTAAGAAAGATTTATGTGGTACTTGTACGCTTTATGAACAAGCAGAAGGCGAACATAAGGAATCATTAAAAGATAAAATACACAAAACATATACATAATAAAGAAAGAATTCAGAAAAGGAAAATCTTAACGCAAACTTCACTCTAGCAATTTTTGATTTAGAAAAGGTTTTAGGCGTACCTCAGTCAGAGATAGGAATATTCCATTATAAACGGAAATATCCTGTGTATAACTTCACTGTTTTCGATGCTTCAAGAAAGAAAGGATACTGTTACATGTGGCATTTGCAAATTGCTAAAAGAGGATCAATAGAGATAGGTAGCTGTCTTTATAATTTTATTGAAGAACAATATCATAAACAAATAAATAAAATTTCATTTTATTCTGATGGTTGCGCAGGACAGAATAAAAATAAATTTGTGTTTGCCCTTTATCTGTTTGCTGCTAATAAGTTCAAACTGGAAATTGTTCATCGTTTCTTTGAATCTGGCCACAGCCAAAATGAAGGAGATTCTATGCATGCATGCGTAGAACGAGCAATAAAAAATAAAAAAATTTATACACCTGATCAATTATATGGTATAGTTATGAATGCTAAACAAACTGGTGAAAAATACAAATTCAAGGAAATGAGACAAGATAATTTTTATGACATAAAATCATTGATTACTGGACAAAATTGGCTAAATGATGCAAAAGGTAACAAAATATATTGGTCAAAGATCAAAGAAATAAAAGTTGCCCATACACATCCACAATCTGTTTACTTTAAATATGATTATGATGACGACTATATTGAAATGAATATAAGATCAACTACAACTAAAAACACTAGAAAACGAAAATCTGCCTCTACCGCAGCAACTTCGTCTATCGCTGATGACGTGACATTGCAGCCAGCTTATAATGGTCCAGTTCCAATTTCTAAAGCTCTACACGACGACCTATCAAGTCTTTGTAGGATTAACGCCATACCTCTCCATTATCACAGTTTTTAAAATTCGCTGATAAGCACAAAATATAATACTGAAGCCGTTTTAGGTGAGGATGACTGTGACAGTGAGAGCAATGAAACAGACTGATTGATTTTTTAGAACTAAGACTGATTAATGCCTATTGTAACAATTGTGATTTTCTTAAATAAAAGTTATGTTTATTATACTTACTTCATTGTTTATTTTATTTAAGTTTTTACAATAATTATGTAGGTACTGACTGAGTGTAGAAAAGCACCCACGAAGTACCCAGTACCTAGTGGTATGACAGTAACAGTGTTACAATAATTTATAACCAAAATTCATAAAAATTACTGCATATTACGATGAACTCTCTAAGCACATTTATACAAAAACAAAGTCGTTATATAGCTATACGAAAAAAGACACTGGTAGCTTTTACAAGAACAAAATTGTATTCGTTTATTACAATTACCATTCATTCATAAAAATACTGTAGAAAAACATCGTAATGTAGGGATATAGTTTTCATGATATTACAATTTCACGAGAATAAAATCGTTATGTGCCGTTACTTAGGATACACTTAAATATAAAATCAGTATTATACATATTTCGTAATAACTTTTAATATTTTTTTATTATAGCTACTTATTAAGAAAAAAAAATACTGAAAAAAATGATGTATTGTATGTTAATATAGGCCGGTTAGTTTATGAGCTAAAACAGAATAACAGTTTTTTGCTCGTCCTGTAAAATTTACTTTTGTCTATTACGATTTTATTCCCCGGGGGCGTCGATATGTACATTTTATTTGTGATATAAACAAATTCGTCGGCTTCGCCTCATCCGTATAATAATTTACGGTTGAGTAATATTGGAATTACTCAGCCGTAAATTGCTTTTTTTCCAGCCTGGGCAGAAATGTATACTTTCTTTTCTTGCTTTATAATATCACAACTAACAGTCTAACTTACTCTCTATCTTCAGAAGTCGTTTGTATTTATAACATTTCCTATCAAGTAGCAATGAATTTACTTTGGTCCTATATTTTATTAAATTTGCCACAAAATAAAAAAAATTACTCAAATATCACATTTTAAATGATAAATGATTTATTTCTTGTGGGACAACTTGTGTCACTTATGAAACGTTAAGGGCCGGTTTTTTGAGACATAGTTAAGGCAACCAATAGTTAAAATTTGTAACAAATAGTTAAATTTTGGAAAAAATCGTTTTTGAGACAAAGTTAGGCTAACTAATGATCAACAAACCTGACCATTTGTTAAAATATTTAACTACAGCAATGCCGAGGGTTATGCAGATGGTGGATAGTTAACTTTTGTTAGAACATCTGTTCTTTTCAACTGTTTTTTGCTTTATACAATATTTTGTGAACATTATTCGTTGAAGTGAGATTATATTCAGTAGAAAAATTTGTGTTTTTACTGATTTTATAATAAGCAAAAAGAAAGTAGTTTAGGAAAAATATTATTAACAATACATATTTTGTAGGTCCGTATATGTACATATTTTGATATACATTATTTGAAAAGTATTTAAATTAATACATGAAGGGAAAACTTTGTACCCCTGTTATGCAAATTGTGTGCACAGAGGATTTCAAGTTCATAAAAGTAGAGCAGAAAGCAGAAATTAATGAATTATGGTTGAAGGGCTCTCGAGTACCTATGTCTCTCTAATTAGGATCAGTCCAGCAGTTAATCCATGTAAAAATTACAGGTAGTATAATACATAATAGTAACAGTTGCCACGCGACTTCGTTCGCGTGGCATAAGTTTTTAAATTCCCACAGGCACCCCTTAATTTTTCGGGAAAAAGTCTATAGTGTCCTATGTAACTCTCCGTCTTCAACTATACCCATGAAAAAAATCGCGTTGATTCGTTGCTCTGCTGCGACGTGATTGAAGGACAGACTCTCTATTTAACGTCCTTGGGTATAAAATTTTCCAAAACTGTGAATTACATATTCCTTCAATATACCAAATATCAAGTTTCATGGCTTTAACTTGACCTTGAACTTAAAAAATGAATGACTCATAAAAACTTTCATCCCTATTTCAACCCTTTGGGGCTCGAATTTTCAAAAATAGTGAAAGAGGTACATTTTCATATTTAAATGAAAGCTCAAATACCAAGTTTCATGGCTATAACTTGCAAAACGACGGACTTTCATACAAACTTTCAAACCCTATTTTATCCCTTTGGGGGTGGAATGTCGAAAAACCCTTTCTTAGTGGACCCTTCACAAAGAACACACCCTCCAAAAATACAACGAATTAACCTATAAAATCACCACACAAGTCACAAACAAAACGATGTCACGATAATTTCATCTGTCAAAGTAATATTACATTGGACTCTTCAAGTGTTGCCGTAAAAATAATGACTCCCTACGAGAAATGATCTCGATTTACGGAAATAAAGTGTTCATAGCAATGGCAATACTATGGATATTAGTTAATGCTAACTATAATTAAAATCACGATCAAAAAACGAAAAAGTGGTTTAACCATTAGTTAGCGTCTTATCTTATAGTAAACTTAACTAATTGTCAACTCTCTGTTGACTTTGTCTCAAAAAACCGGCCCTAAGACTCTACCACCGGTTCGGAAAGGTGATTTTACTGTGAAGAGCCGGCCAGAAACTCAGCAGTTGCTCTTTTCATAGAAAAGAAAAGGTTACAATATGTAGACAACACAACACATACGTTACAAGTATTACACTGACTTGTGGGTCACTGGATGCGAGGCCGGTTGCTTCTATGCAACTTTGTCATTAATAAAATCATCGATAGTGTAATAACCTCGACTTAACAAATCTTCGTTGATATTGCAATACGTTCTATGTAAAAAAAACTATTTTTTGTTTTTTCGCAACTCGGTCTTGAATTTTAATTTTGAACGTATCCGTAAAACGTTTTATGTGAACAGCCAATCAGAACATTCGAATTCAAACTGAAGCAATATTGTATGTATTTTTAATATTTTTCTAACTTCCTCCAGTGCGGTTTTAGCACAACAAAATAGGGCGCTTCTGTTCATTTTTTTACACCCGATTGAAGATGAAACGACGAATTTATGTGAAACTTGATTAAAAAGTCGCATTTATGTAGATAATGTCCATATACTTTATAAACTCGCCGGCATATTTAGCGGAACATAAAAAAAGGTTTGATTTCAGTATCATATAAGGTTGCTGGCTGGTTAATACGTCATTTAATTTAAAAAGAAATATTTTCAAATTAAGAAAACAACTGAACATCACATTTTATGCAATTGTTTTAATTTTATTCAAATACACCTTATCTGGAGCGAACTTCGAGTATTTCTTCCTTCTGAGTTTGATTTAAAATTTCATTGAAATACTGTTTTTGTTAGTTTTTTTAAATCGTGTATCTTTCTGGAGTTGATGACTGAATTATGCCTGACTTAGCCCCAACGGAGATTGCCAGGGCACTCGAAATGCGAAGAAATGGTCAAACCTACAGAGTGATATCCAGAGATCTTCGTCGACCAGTTTCAACGATCCATCGCAGTATCCAACGGTTCAGGGAGACCGGTACTTATGTGAGAAGAGCAGGACAAGGCAGAAAAAGACGCACTTTTTTTAGTTCAGTAATATAAAAGGCGCATATTTGTCCCTATCTCTAAGTGGAAGTTAATAAGACGCAAATGAGCATTAGCGTCTAACGCGCTATTAAAAATCAGGTTTCACATTAAGAAAAAAAGACCACATCTGACCACTTGCGCCCTATTTACTTCGTAAAATTATTTTAGCATAGGCGCATTTGTCTTATGCTAAAATATAGCTATTATAAATAAGCAGTTTCGTAATTTCACTTGGAGAGAACAGTACATATATATAATTAACAACACATCTCAAACTATACCGGCCAGGCGAACAAAAAAAAATCCTAACTCAAAAGTAATTAACCGAGGAAAAACTATTACATATTTTATGTTGAATGAAAATAATGAGAAAGTAACGGTGTGCAAGTTTTTTTTTTGACAACCCTTGGATTTGAGAAAAAAACGACAAGGTTCTGCGAAACGCTTTAAAACAAGCGCAAGTACAAGAAATAACGGATATGCGAGGCTGTAATCCCAACCCTAAAAAGATCGATAACAAGCCCATCATTGATCACATTAATTCTTTTCATCCTGCTGTGCCACACTACAGAAGGGTACATGCACCCAATCGAAAATATTTACCGTCAGAACTAAATATTCGTCATATGTACAAAGACTTTTGTGAAAAAATGGGTATAACTGAGCAGTCCGCTCCAGAAGATTGTGTATCTTACGATCACTACCGACGAGTTATTAAAGAACTTAATATCTCTTTCGCAAAACTAGGCAATGAGGAGTGCGAAATATGCGAAAAATATAAATTACATAACCCTGATTTTATGGAGATCCGTCATCGAAATTGCACCGAATGTATGAATGTGTGAATACGAATTACATCACAGAAGATACATTTAAGCACGACAGAAATATCTAATAAACTAAATACATAGAAGAAAAGTACAGCCAAAAGCGTTTGACATTTAAAGGACGCATCTATCCATTTACGTCTATTCAAGTAGGTATGTAATATTTTTCTTCATTTTTTATGCTAAGATGAATCTGTTTTTTCATTATTTTTATTATAATAATTTAATAAATTCATATTATTATTAAACCAAGTTAAAGCCGGGCTAATAATTAGTGGGCATTATTTTCAACTTTCAGTATGTAAATATTTAATTTTTCGGAGGTGGGCGTTAACGGCTGGAACGCAGTTTATACTTTTTTAGCCGTCATCGTTCCTAGAAATAAGGTCAAATGTAATAGTTTGTACAGAAAATAAATAAATTTCATTCCATTTCAAATAAATAAATTTCATTTCATTTCATTTCATTTCAATTCACTCGAAGACATCAAACGATTTCCTGTTTCATTCGTTAAAACATTTATTTCTCCGTTTTTACTTTTTGTTAGATACGTCTTTTTAACTATCGGGGGCAGAGTGGTCTAGACAGTAATATATTTGCATCCATTTTATTAATCAAACATTTAAAATCTGAGCTAGAGAAGTCAATTAATGCCTCCAGAATCATCTTGTGGAGTGACGGATGTCGTTAATAGAACCGGTCTGTGAAATTGGCAAATGCGCTGCTAGAATTGGCAATTGAAAAAAACATTACTATTGAGCAAAAATACCTTGAAGTCGGCCACACACAAATGGAGGTGGACTCGATCCACATTACCATAGAAAGAAAATTACCGCCACATAGGGAAATATTTATCCCTGCCGACTACATAAATATCATAAAAAGCGCCAGAAAAGAAGATCCATACAATGTTATTTTTTTAAACTATGACGACTTTCTAAAATATGATGGCGGAAAATATAACAGCATTAGGCCTGGAAACAAGATAGGTGATCCTGTGGTTACCGATATTTGCGACTTAATAATTTAAAAAAAAATTAAATATAGGATCAATTTCGAGTATGATTATGAGTATTTGCCACGGCGGATTTCTAACACTGGTATGAGTACATCGGCTTTGTACACAACCCAGTTGCCCATCGAATTGGCTAAATTTATTCAATTACAAGAGATGAAACCCTTAATTCCAAATGATTACCACCCTTTTTATGATTTGATGAAGCATAAATAATTGTGCCTCTTCTTCTTCCCTGGACTATGAATGTGTATGACTAAGTATGCCCTTATTTATAGTTTTTGGATGTGCGGGCGATCCAAAAACTATAAATAAGGGCATACTTACAAACTAATTCTAACTTATTGCAAGCTTGAACATTTTTATAATAATATTTTTTTTTTAATACAGTTTTTTTTTTAATTTGGTACTTAGTATTTCTACAGCAGATTAAGACGTCACATTACACTATCTATTTAGTTGTTTAGTGTACCTATGGTTAAAATGTAGTTTTCAAGAGTGTTGTTTACTCTTGAAAACTACGTTTTTACCTTATTTAAATCGCAAAATGTTTTATGTCATTCAATATGAGCCATGATTCTGAATTCAATAGGTCCTATGTCACCTTATCACTTGATGGATATAATATTATTGTTATATTTTAGCCTTAAGTGTTGGGAAATACATTTAAAAAAAACATGGAAGAAACTTTTTGTTGTAAACCGATAGTTTTAACAAAAACTCGTTTTTCGCCTGACTTGTAAAGTACATTTGAGTTGACATAGATCGTATTGCAATATCAACGACGAAATGCTGTTTAACACAGTCTTTAAATCTATGTAATGGCAAATCCAGAAACTCTTTGGGAACCATATTATAAAAGCGTACACTCGACCCCACAAAGGATTTCTGCACTTTGCGCACACGATACGACGCTGTTACTAGCTTATGGCGGTTTCTAATGTATCGATTGTGAGTATCACCTATTTGCTTATAAAGATTAATTTTCTGCCTAACAAAGACTATATTATTGTATATGTATTGCACTATTGAAGGCACTGTAAGAACACCAATCTCTTTAAATTTTTCACGAAGTGATACGCGTCTTTTATTATAACTAGACTAGATAGATTATAAAATTAGAATTATTTTGTATGTACTAGTGGACACGGCAGACGTTGTCCTGCCCTGAACCAAGAAGCCGATTGCAGCACCCCCTACCGGATTATGAATATAAACCAGCCGTGGACCCATTCAAACACACACAAAAAATTCCATCTAAATCGTTCTCGAATTTTAGCGAGACAAACGAACAGCAATTGATATATATATTATATATATTTATTTATTTATTTATGTTTGTATGTAGGTATGTATGTAAGTGTTCAAAAAATTCTGATTTCAAAGGAATAATAGAAAAATAACTATTTCTACAAAGAGCCTTAATGGAGTATTGAAAATAAAAATTATGGTCACAAATCGAGTTCGCGAAGATGTAGGTATAGCAAGCAAACAATGTAAAGCAATAACAAATAATCAGACTATTTTTAGGCAATTTAAAAAATTTGGAGTTGACTGTACTAAGTTTGTTATAACTTATAGTCCTTCCGATTAAATTTATGTAAATTAACTTACCTCTGCAACTGTGCGCTCAGTGTGTCAGCGAGGGCCGCTTGAGCCCTCAAAGCCGCCAACTCAGCCGCCTCCTCCTCTAGACGGACGTTGCTCTCCTTGAGCTGTTCCACCTGGGGAACAACCGAAACCATCATAAGGGGTCATCCATGACGAAGTGTGACATTGTGTGACAAGGGGACCTCCGTTTAAAAAAGAAAAGTTAGAGATTACTGTTAAGTCCTTAAAACCCAAGAAAACCGTGAAGCGAACGATGAAACTAATGTAAAACAAAGATCTTTAATTAACTTATCTATAAAATTCTCGTGTCACAATGTTAGTAACCATACTCCTCCGAAACGGCTTGACCGATTTTGATGAAATTTTATATGCATATTCAGTAGGTCTGAGAATCGGCTACTATCTATTTTTCATACCCCTAAAACACCTCAATCCACGCGGACGGAGTCGCGGGCATCAGCTAGTTTACTTTGTATTATGATGAAAATGAATGATATGAGAACAAAATGTAGATAGTTTATACTTCACGAACTGGACATGAAAAATTAAATTGGAACACTTTTAAATAATAACAAATCTTCTATCTTCTATATATATATATGATATATATATATATATATATATATATATATATATATATACATCTTGAAGGACATGTTGCGTCCTACATGGCGTTAATTACCGATGATGCTGCGTCCCACTGACTTTGTGCGTCCGGAATACGGACGCAAGATTGACCGACCCTCATTTTTAGCCCAAGGGTCCCTTATGATAGTTAGAATGCAAGGGCGAAAAATTGGCATGGACGTAATTTCATCACTACAATGCCTTTTAGCGTATAATATAGTTCCGCCATCGTCCGACTGAAATTTGGAGGGCGCTAGTGTTCAGCGTATAATTTACCACGTATACTTTGAGTTCAGTTCACCCATCTTATCGTGTCCATTGAATATCGTACTTAATTTGTAAAGTTTTTATCATGTTTTCGTGACAACAATCTTGCGTCTCTTAAATATCCTTAAACGGGCACTAGGTATGGTGTCTGAGGGGCCTATTCGGGGTTCACGAGGGACGCGGGGCGGCGGGCTTCAGCGCGCTCGCGTGCCGAAGTTTGTAAACAGACAGACATGTGCCGGCTGTGATGTAAGCTTGTCACCAAAGTGAACTATTTGCAAGTGCGTTAAATGGTTATTTAAGTGGTTATTTATTTGGTCTATATGGTTAATGATTATAATAATATATGAATCACAATGAAAAGAAGTGCAAGGATTCTTAAATTGGCAAACCGTAAGTACTTACTTTTTACTACTTAAATGAAAATTATAACACGATTTATCTTATTATAATACCTATAACATCTAGCTAGTAAGTACCTACCTACTTACATTTAAACATTTTGTCTGTTTATAATAATATGATGACCTTAGTTTGCGTTAAACTGTCTGTGAGTGAACGTGTGTAGTCTGCAGAAATGGTTGTTGTGATTGATGTGGATACTTTTTTTAAAAGAAATGATTTTATACATTTTTATAAAGCTAAACTGCAATGGCCTTGGGATTCAACGCATTTCATTTTGCAAAATTGGTGCATACATTGTGATACGAGTATTAATATTACTAATTCAGTAGTTGAACACTTTGTACTACCCATGAATTTCGATGACTTTAAAAGGCTTTATAACTCTTCTTTCATGTGGTGTAAATTTTGCGAGTATGCCATTTATGATCATTTTCCAGAAGACGAATGTATTTGTAATAACCAGTAATAATCAAAAGGTACATGCTTCTATATTACTTACCTACCTATTTGATTCTTATATCGTAATATCATCCTACTTCGTACTAATAGGTACCTATTATAAACGCGAAAGTTTGTATGTGTCACCGTAAGATTGTAAAAACCGTTAGATTATAATCTAACTCGCGAAATTCTAAACTGTCGAAAGATTGTAAACTGTTCAATGTTCTGAGTGTCAATTTTTGAAAAATTCATTTTATTTACGTTTTATTGTCTCTTTCTTGTAAGTTAGGTTAGGGTTCGACATAAATAATCAAGTACTTACACTTAGGTTTTGTCGGGTTTAAATACCTATCAGATTACAATCTACCGGAAAATAATGCGTTAAATTCTAATCTTTCGACAGTTTAGAATTTTGCGAGTTTGATTATAATCTAACGGTTTTTACAATCTTACGGTGACATATGCACTCACGGCTGTTACCCCAGAAGGGGTAGCCAGAGGCTTTTTTGCAACTTCACACAGTTCTCAGGGCGAGTGCGTTAGCCACTGCGCCTCGGAAGTTTAGGTATGGTGTTTGTGAGTATGGATGGATGGATGCATGTTACTCTTTCACGCAAAAACGGCTGAACGGATTTGGATGAAATTTGGTATGGAGTTACATTACATCAGACAACGTCATTACAGTTACGTATATAAAATCTTTTTAACTCCTGCCCCAAAAGAGAGGTTATAAGTTTGACGTGTTTGTGTGTATGCGTGAGTGCGTGCGTGCGTGCGTACCTGAGTGTGTGTCTTACTTTTTATAGGTTTTCTTGTTTTGGTTTGCTTTTGGGTCGAGGGTATTTAAATTTTTTATTGTTTTATAATAATACAAATATATCTGTTTTGTTTTCAGAGAGACAGGAAGAAAAAGAAAACCAACCTGAAACATTACATGAGGTACTTATGTTTTAACTTAGATAAAACACGACTTACGTACACATATTTTTTTATACATACTTACCTGTCCAACTCCGGACTCACCTGTTCACACCAGCCTGTGCCTCTGAGCTTACCTGTTTATACATACTTACCAATCCGTCTCTGATTTACCTATGTAGACGTACTTACCTATTCAATTCTGAATTTACCTGTTCACATCAGCCTGTGTTGGTTCAAGTTTTTCCCAGCTGAATAGCTAATAGCTACTGCTGCCTATTCATTAACTTTACATTAGTCGCTCTTAAAAAAAAAGTACCTATGATGTCTCGTTCATCTTCAATTTCTTCTTTTAGTGTAGTTAATCATGTATTTTATTGTATGTATCTCTGTTTACAGGAATTATCTGATTCAAAATCTGGTTCAATATCTGACTTTTCTGCGACATGGTCTAATTACACTCCACCGAGACACGAAGTAAGTTTAACTAAAATACTTCATTAACTCATTAATAATAATATGCTAACGGCTGTTATCCCAAAAGCGGTAGCACTCTAAGCCGAAGCAGTTAGCCTTAAGCCATGTCAGAAACCTTCTAGGTGGCTTAAAAATATCTGCGAGCGCCAATTCAGGATTGAGATCGGGGATAGGTAATTTTGATGTTCAGCAAGGGATAGACAACACTTATATCACTAATCAAGTTGTTACCTTAATATTAACCAAGCAACAATAGTAAAGTGCAACAAAATATAATAAGCTTTTTTTTTATTGCAGACCAGTTCTGATGATTCTTTTCGCAAAGAATTTGGAACTTCGAATAATTTAACGCCATTAGAATATGTTTCGAACTTCGATTCATCGGTCAAGGAGCCTATTAATCTTAATTATAGCGAAATTAGTCACATAAGCGGTTCTCCATGTAGTGTATTTGTAGAAAGGAAACTTCTTCAACCTTATAAAGCAGATGAATTCGTACCAAATCAAGGAATACCTCTCGATGTTAATAATTCCTTGTCTAATGTATCTTTCAAGCCACCTTATAACATAAGTTTAAGTGAAGTTAGTCGTAAAAGCAGTTCTCCTTGCAATGTAATTGTAAGTAGGGAATTTCCACAGCCTTACAATGAATCAGAACCAAATGAAGAGACTATTTACGATATAAATAGTGAATCTCAAATAGAAGATAATTCTAATGATAGTACAACAATTATCCAAAGGCAAAAACCCAAAAGTTCAAAGGTTCGAGATAAAGATTATTGCTTTTACTGTGAGTCATTTGTTTTAAATTTTGCTCGTCATTTACTCCGACACCATATTTATGAAACTGAAGTCCAAAAAATTGTGTCAAAACCTAAAAAAAGTCTTGATAGAAAACAATTAATTGCAGCTCTACGTAAAAAAGGAAACTACCTTGTAAATTCAAAAGAGGTCACTAAACCGATGCGAAAATTCAAATTTACTGATTATTTGCCGTGTACAGATTGTCTGGGATTCTATTCTAAAAAACTATTGTGGAAACATAAAAAGAAATGTAGTGGTAAATCAGGAAGTAAAAACATTCAATCTGAGGCTCAAAATCTACTGATACGTCATCTTAAAATCGACGAAAAACTCAAGGAAACTGTATTTCCCCGAATGCGGGCAGACAAAATATCACTTATTGCAAAAAAAGATAACCTTATATGTGCTTTCGGATCTCAATATTTAAAAACTCACCGAGAAAAACATTTCGTTAACGTAGTGTCTAGAAAAATGAGAGAGCTTGCAAAATTATTACTAGAACTAAAAAAGATTGATCCATCCATTAATGACTTCTTTTCTGCTTTAAGACCAATTCATTATGATATCATTGTACAAGCAACCAAAATACTGGGAAATTATGACATAGAAAAAGATAGGTATGAGACACCTACGTTCGCAATGAATCTGTCCACCACCTTGAAACAATGCTGCAATATTGCAATAATGTGTGCATTAAAAAAGCAAGGGCCTTACACGGAAGTAGATACTGGCAAAATAGAAGCAGACTTAAAAACTTTGATTCAACTTATTGAATCAAATTGGAAATATGATGTGTCTACACAAGCTGCAACAGATTTAAACAAGAAAAAGTGGAATAAGATAACTATTGTGCCTTTAGCAAATGATTTAAAAATTCTTAAAGAATACCTAAATAAAAAATCCTTGGATGCTGCTATAAAAATTAAAGAAGGCTTACAAACTACTGAAACATATACACAACTTTTAGAGACTGTGTATTGTAGGGTTTTATTATTAAATAGGCGCAGGCCTGGAGAACTTCAAAGAATTACAGTGCACGATTATTTAGAAAGCGACAATAATGATAATAATAAGTATGAAGAGTTTGATCGTGCGCTTACTGCCTCAGAAAGGATTCTGGTGAAGAAATTTAAACGTGTTGTCATTAGAGGTAAACGCGGCCGCGGAGTACCAGTTCTGTTTAATAAAGAAGTTCAAGATGATATTAAATTATTATTATCGATTAGGCATATTTTTTTTGCTTCGACACCAAATCAATTTTTGTTTGGTAATCCCGGTTATAAAAATACAATTTATGGCTATAAAGTTTTGGAAAAGCATGCCAAATTATCAGGGGCGAAACAGCCTAAAGCAATATCCTCTACAAGGCTAAGAAAACATTTAGCCACCTTATCACAAATTTTTAGCATGTCTGAAAATGATATGGAGCAGCTGGCTACATTCATGGGCCATACTAATGAAGTACATAAAAAGTCTTACAGGTTGCCAGATGATGTATACCAAACTGCTAAGATATCAAAGCTTCTCATTCTTATGGAAGATGGAAAAGCAGACGCTTACAAAGGAAAATCTCTCGAAGAGATTGATTTAGATTTGAATGAGGAGCTAGTTGAAGAGCCCGTGGACAACAACGAAATTATAGACTATGATCCTGAACCTGAACCTACTTTAGATGCTAATTCTGATTACGTACAAACATATTGTAATTTAAATGACTTATCTCAGGCTGGACCATCTGGTATGCAAAATAATTCTCAACAACTTATTTATGAACCCGTGTCTCAATTAAGTAACGAAAACGAAATACGAAAAGGAAAAAAAAGGACGTTGGTACCTTGGACAAAGGAACAAAAGGACGTAGTTACAAAATACTTTAAATTTCACATAAAAAATCACCAACCACCTAAAAGAAATGAATGTGAGAAACTAAAAGAAAAACATGTAGATTTACTTAAGAATAAAGACTGGCTAAAAATAAAGGTATTCGTCCAAAATATTTACTCTAAGGCTAAGAAATGAGAGAAGAAAATTTATGTTTTAAAATAGTATGTTTTGTTTCAAATATTTTTACTTTGTTAATGCATACCAATGATTAAGATACTTTTAATTATGTTTGAATTGATGATTAATACCCGGTTTCTGAGGTCCGTATCAGCTGTTTATTTATTCCATAACTTTATCTGATGTTTAGCTGTCATTAAACTTTGTTTAAAAACGATTTTACTGACATAACTGCAATTACATAAGCAAATGCCTTTAAAAGCATTTTTAAACAAAGGACTTAATAAAGAATTTAAAAAGTTGTCTGTTTATCGAATTAATAATTAATGAAGAGATAAACAGCACCTCAGAAACCGGGCATGAGACTTTTAGTTGTAGCCACTGATTTATTTTAATTATAATATAAAAATACATGTTCCATTGTAATGAAGACTGATTGATGTTCATAATTAAGTTTATTTTGTTATTAGGCAAAGGTAGAGCCCATTTATGTTTAATTATTTAGTATAACTAAAATTGTTAAAATGTCAGTTAAAATGTTTTGATTTTTATGTTTAGATACCCATTTTTTTTACAAAATTTTGAATTGAAAGAGAAGCTGCAGATGGAGTTTACATTTCTTTTAAGTAGATATCTAAAACAAGAATGACAACATTGGGTTGATAAGAACCCTACTGTTTTTTTAAAATTATAATATAAAAAAAATACATGTTCCATTGTAATGAAGACTGATTGATGTTCATAATTCAGTTTATTTCGTTACTAGGCAAGGCAGAGCAATTTTATGTTTATTATTATGTCAATGTTAAATTGCATTGATTTGTTGATTGAATTTAAAATAAAACATTAAAATGTTTTATATTACGATATGCCTTTTATTCCGTATATTCACCTGCATAAATATGACTATGTACTATTATATTATTCGTATCATGAAACTTCCTCTTTCTACCTTTGAACTGCCACTACTGAACTACCAGCTTACCTGTTTATACATACTTACCTGTCCAACTCCGAACTTACCTGTTTACACCAGCCTGTGCCTCTGAGCTTACCTGTTTATACATACTTACCTGTCCAACTCCGGACTTACCTGTTCACACCAGCCTGTGCCTCTGAGCTTACCTGTTTATACATACTTACCTGTCCAACTCCGAACTTACCTGTTCACACCAGCCTGTGCCTCTGAGCTTACCTGTTTATACATACTTACCTGTCTAACTCCAAACTTACCTGTCCAACTCCGGACTTACCTGTTCACACCAGCCTGTGCCTCTGAGCTTACCTGTTTATACATAAAAACTTACCTGCCACTCGTCAAAAGTGATTATATTGCTTTTTAAGATTTTGTAGACCACCAAAGTGAAAATACCTACACTATACATAGGTATTGTCACTTTTGTATGCTAACTATTAATTATTTATTATCTGTGCCTGGAGTCATTATAAGCCCTTAAATAGGTGGAAGCCTCTTGGCTGATAAGCTGGATACAATAATTCAAAAACAGTATTCGGAACCAATCTGAATTCAATAGTAGATGGATGTCATTTAATTATTATAATCATTATGATATATGCAGAGCATTATACGGAATTGATTTAAACATACAGTTGGATGGAGGCGGGAATGTGCATGCAGTGTTTTAAACGTATACGGAGATATTCAGTGTGCAAGAAAGATTTAAGAGTGAACAGACGCACAAATTCAGTTATTCGGAACCAATCTGAATTCAGTAGTAGATAGATGTAATTTAGTTATAATAATCATTATGATATATGCAGAGCATTATACGGAATTGATTTAAACATACATTCGGATGGAGGCGGGAAGGTGCATGAAGTGTTTAGTAGGTATACGCAGGTATTCAGTTTGCAAGAAAGATTTAAGAGTGAACGGACGCACAAATTCAGCTAGAAATATTTAATTTGAATATCACCATTTAACGTTTAAATGTTATTTGACGTCGACTTCTGATATGATACTGATTAAAACATCTTACATACGCATTGAAAACATTAAAAATCTCACTACATTCAGTGGACGCCGCAGGGTGGTAGTTTGTAAAGACGCAAGAAGTCCTTCGCGATTTATATATATATATATATATATATATATATATATATATATATATAAATCAATTGCTGTTCGTTTATCTTGCTAAAACTCGAGAACGGCTGGGCCGATTTAGCTGACTTTGGTTTTGAAATATTTCTCGTAGTCCAGAGAAGGTTTAAATGGTGAGAAAATATGGAAAAATATGAAAATATGAAAAATATGGAATAATATGGATAAATATATATAAAAATGGTGAGATAATATCGCTCTCTCGAGATAGTCTCGCTCCTTCCTACAGGTGTCCAGCTGTTGTACAGTATTTACCACCACAGTCAACGCAAGCGAAGCGAGCGCGTATTTTCTCGTGAACTCACCTGTTTGTTGGCCTCAGCTAGCGCGGCAGTAGCGTCGTCTCGCTCCTTCCTACAGGTGTCCAGCTGTTGTACAGTATTTACCACCACAGTCAACGCAAGCGAAGCGAGCGCGTATTTTCTCGTGAACTCACCTGTTTGTTGGCCTCAGCTAGCGCGGCAGTAGCGTCGTCTCGCTCCTTCCTACAGGTGTCCAGCTGTTGTACAGTATTTACCACCACAGTCAACGCAAGCGAAGCGAGCGCGTATTTTCTCGTGAACTCACCTGTTTGTTGGCCTCAGCTAGCGCGGCAGTAGCGTCGTCTCGCTCCTTCCTACAGGTGTCCAGCTGTTGTACAGTATTTACCACCACAGTCAACGCAAGCGAAGCGAGCGCGTATTTTCTCGTGAACTCACCTGTTTGTTGGCCTCAGCTAGCGCGGCAGTAGCGTCGTCTCGCTCCTTCCTACAGGTGTCCAGCTGTTGTACAGTATTTACCACCACAGTCAACGCAAGCGAAGCGAGCGCGTATTTTCTCGTGAACTCACCTGTTTGTTGGCCTCAGCTAGCGCGGCAGTAGCGTCGTCTCGCTCCTTCCTACAGGTGTCCAGCTGTTGTACAGTATTTACCACCACAGTCAACGCAAGCGAAGCGAGCGCGTATTTTCTCGTGAACTCACCTGCTTGTTGGCCTCAGCTAGCGCGGCAGTAGCTTCGTCTCGCTCCTTCCTACAGGTGTCCAGCTGTTGTATGGTCGTGCTCATTCTTCGCTCCAACTCCTCTTTGTCGTGTCTACACATTATAAGAGCGGCCTGACTTTCCTTTAACTCCGTTTCTGAAACAAGATCATATTGGATTTATTATATTTGTATAATAATTACTCATTACATTTATTTAATTATTTTAGGTGATAGATATGTCACCGTAAGATTGTAAAAACCGTTAGATTATAATCTAACTCGCGAAATTCTAAACTGTCGAAAGATTGTAAACTGTTCAATGTTCTGAGTGTCAATTTTTGAAATATTCATTTTATTTACGTTTTCTTGTCTCTTTCTTGTAGGTTAGGTTAGGGTTCGACATAAATAATAAAGTAGTGCTCTTAGGTTTTATCGGGTTTCAATACCTATAGATTACAATCTACCGGAAAATAATGTGTTAAATTGTAATCTTTTGACAGTTTAGAATTTCGCGAGTTAGATTATAATCTAACGGATTTTACAATCTTACGGTGACAGATACACAGCTCTGATGTGTTGTTTCTCCCTTTAACCATAATAAATATATTGACGATATGCTTCTGACGCGTCACGTCACAACCCGCAAGATAAGTGTATTTCTAGCTTTACACAAAACTGACTCAATCAGTAAAAAAAGTAATTGAGAATTTTATTCATTTTTAGGGACAACACACACTTCACTTCTTAAAGATTTAGTAGATCCTAAGTCAGTTTCCCAGTCTTCTACTAGTTTCTTTTTTCCCATACTGTCTATCAAAAAAGCACAAAAACATACATTTATACTAATACTATAAATGCGAAAGTGTGTCTGCCTGTTTGCTACGCTTCCACGGCCCACCTGTTCAAACGATTTTGATGAAATTTGGTACAGGGATAGGTTGTATCCCGAGGAGGGACATAGGCTACTTTTTATCCCGGAAAATTAAAGAGTTCCCGCGGGAATCAAAACCTCAACCCACGCGGACGAAGTCGCGTGCATCAGCTAGTTATATAATAATTACCTAACTGCTTCGCGCGTGCAGTATCAGTGGAGTTGGCGATAGCTGCCTCCTTCGCCGCTTCCAGTTCCGCTAACTGATGTGTGAGCTTCTCTGCCCGTTCCGTACTTTCCTGGAAAGTAACCAACATAGAATGTACTTACTTTACAAAGCCAAATAATATCATATCATATCATTAAATTCATTGCATTCATGTGCATATAAAATAAATATAAATTAATATATATGTCACCATAGGAGTGTGAAAACTGTTAAGATTGTAATCCAACTAGCGAAATTGTGAACTGTCGACAGATTACAATTTAACACATTATTTTTCGGTAGATTGTAATCTGTTAGGTAAATTAACCCGATAAAACCGATAATTGTCAGGTAATAATCAGGTCGTTTACAGTTTCACCTACCTGATTATTTATGTTGAACCCTTCCCTAACCTACTAGAAATAGACAAGAAAACGTAAATACAATGAATATTTCAAAAATTTACACTCAGAACATTGAACGGTTCACAATCTGTCGACATCTGTCTATTGACATGTTTTGACGACCTCCGTGGCGTAGTGTTGAGCAATGTTGTCTTAACGTTAGGCCCCGGGTTCGATCCCCGACACTCTGTTGGACATTGGAATTTAGCTCTGAGAGTAAAGGAACAGAGTGCACTTGTGCACTATAATATCTCCAGAGCAGATGGCTAATCTCTGTGGAGATTGGCCACCGTGGCCGAAACTCGGTTGGGAGGACATTATTATTATTTTATTACCTTAGACACATCCATCTCCATGCGTAGTTTGCTCTGCGTCCATTTGAGCCTCCCCTCCAACTCTTTCAACTCTTCGCGCACCTTGGCTACTTCACGCTCGCTGTTCTGTAGTTCATGGCACTGTAACATTTTTAGAGGTCATAGGTCATATTAAATGTAAGCACATTGTTCCTAGCAACCATTATGAGTCTTGGTAGATCCTATTTCTCTTCAAGCCCTCAACTTGGCATTCTGCAATTCTCTTACCACCATAGCATATTCATATTAATATTCATTTATTTTGCATTCCAATACAATTATTCTTATAAGTATTTTTACATGTCAGTAGAATAGTTCTTATTACAATATTGGAAATACTGGATTATTGGGTGTTAGTTGGTTGGTTATAGCAGCCCATTAACACATCCTTCTTAGCCTTATTCTTTCATTTGCCTCACCTTATCATCATACAGCTGGCAGATCCTCTGTTTCTCATCCCTGGCAGTCTTCAGTTTGGCATTCAGCAGTTCCTTCTCCGCAATGGCAGCACGTTCAGCTTTGGCAGCCGTTTCCACCGCCTTCTTAGCCTCAATAGCTGCACACTCCACACTAGCATATCGCATCACCGCTGCATCTTTCTCTTTCTGTGCTTGTTCTGCGCGTTTACACATCTGTATCATAAAAGATGAAAATGTGGCCAATCCATACTAATTTTATAAATGCGAAAGTGTGTCTGTCTGTCTGCTACGCTTTCACGGCCCATGTGTTCAATCAATTTTGATGAAATTTGGTATAGGGGTAGATTGTATATTGGGGAAGGACATAGGCTACTTTTATCCTGGAATATTAAAGAGTTCCCCCCAAAATAGGGCATTTTTATCCAAGATGGATGTAAACTGTTATTAATGAACTTACCAAATCAACTTTAGTCTCAAATTCTTTGAATGTCTGATCTTTAGCTTGAAGTTCATCCACTTGCTGTTTGACTCTCTCCCTTAACGATGTGTTCTCCTTCCGTTGCTCAAACAATACCCGTTCCAGCGATTCAATTTGCAACCTCAACATTTCATTCTTTGGATCATTTTCTTCCTCATTACCAACTTTTGAGACCGATTCCATACTATTACTGTGCATACTATTTGTGTTAGATTCAACGTGTGTTTTATCATGTAGTGTTTCATTAAGTTTTTCATCAGCTACATCTTCAAAAATATCGCTCATGATCTTACCGTTGGCTATAGTTTTAACATTTTTTATCATTGGTTTCTGTGACACTCTGTGGCTATTATTATATGCATTCTTTAAACTTCCGCTTACAGAGGAGAATATACCATGAACATTTTTCACAATACTACCTAAATCTGGTGCAAGGATGTCTTTTGGTAACCTTGAATATTGAACGTCACGTGTTTGGGGATTTTCAGGTACAATTTTATGTGTGGCACTAACTTTACTTTTCTGGGATGAAAACTCTGATAGTATTTTGTCTTTATCAAGGTCTTTGGTACTAGAGGTTGTCGAATTATTATCATTCGCTGGGAACTCTTTTAAAATAGAAATATTTTCCACACTTCGACTGATTGAGGTATTTATGTTATTATTTGTTACTTTATGGTCATTTAAGCTAACAGATGATGTTGCTAAAGCTTTATCTCTATTTAAATATAGAGATTTTCGACCTTCTGAAGTAGCGAACGCTGTATCACCTTTGTTTTCGAAATTCAAAAAACAGTTACCTTTATCCGAAGATAGCGAAGTTGGTGAAAATAATTCAGAACTGCTGTCTGGAGCACCATTTCCTATGTCTATTTCCATGGGATTGTCTACCTTTTTGGGCGATATATCACAGTCAGATGGCATAAGATCCGCAATGAAAGTCGAGTCCAGGTTCTCGACACCGGAATCGCACGATATAACCGATTTCGATCCATTCTCTTTCTCTTCGACTACGTCGACGTTATCAATATGGATGGCGCATTCTATCGATTCTGCGGACATTTCACTCTATCTACTTACATTGATCAGCATTTAGGAAATTATCACGCTAATTATATTGCCACATTGTGATTATGAACAGTTTTTCCAGTAAATTTTATTTTACATTTCAACTGATTTTTGTCATCAAAGAGTATTTCTATTATATCCATCGATATATATGTAGGTACTAGATGGGCCCTTTCATACAAAAATGGCGGGTGACCAACTATGAGAGCGCGTTCCTATAACCTGTCATAAGCCTGTCTGTCCCCGTCGTAGCGCTGTCACGGTCGCTCATCGTGTAGATAATTTGTTATTAAGTTATCATCTAAAGTTTTATTAGTTTGGCACTGTATAATTTTTATTATAAGGTAAGTGTTTCAATTCACAATTATACATTTCATAAAAAACGGTATTTAATCTTCATAATTAATATTTCTATCCATTACGCAATCATTTAATTTCCGCGGCAAACTGTATGATATTTTTTTTTACTCACTGGCCTTACGGCTTTGGGTTCCAACCCTAGAATAGTCCAGTCCAGTATAAAAAAAATGCAACCAAGATTAGTTAATGCATAGATGGGCAGAACGGACAGTAGGCAATAATACCTTCCGAGACGCAATATTATGCTATTATAATAACATGATAAAATTAGTTATTGACGTGAGTTTAATGTTTAAACCAACTTCAATAAATAAAGAGTTTTCATTTATTAAAGTTGGTAATTTTTATTTTGTACTAGCGAATGCCCGCGACTTCGTCTGTGTGGTTTGAGGATTTTTGGTTCCCGCGCGAACTCTTTAATTTTAAACGGTTTTAGCTGTTATTATTTTAAATTTCAAGTTTTTTGCATTAGTAGTTACCGAATTATGCTAAGTGTGACGGACAGTCATGTCGCACCACAAGGGTTGTTTTCTTATCATTTTGGTACGCAACCCTAAAAATGACTTTATTTCTGTCAATTTTTCGACAAAACTTATCAACAATTAACAAATAATTAAATTTAAAAAAAACCCACGACGAACTGCAGCGCCCCATTGTGTTGACTTTGATCTTTAAATATATCTAAGAACCTTCTCACAAGCTATATATATCTAATGCAAAAAACCGCATAATAATCGGTCCAATGGTTTTCCAGGAAACTGGTAACAAAAAAGTGGTAAAAATAACAACATCATACTAACATTTATCGTTTACCTCAGAGAGTACACTGATGTAGGTATTATTTTCGACAAGCGCATCTGTACTAATCTATGACCGAGTCATACGTTTTCAAGATGGCGCATATGTTGCAAGCAAGTTCCCGCTTTTCAGACTAGATGGCGTTGATGGCGTTGCTAAAAATACGCCCACATTCTTTGTTTGACAGGGCCCGTCTATGTAAATTGAGGTCGTTGATTCTATCACAGAACTTAATACTCTCTAGTCTCTACCGAGAGATATTATTACCGAGATTTCTATTTCTACCTGGATAATAGGCCTATTACACCGCACTTTTCACAGGGACCGCAGTTTCAGTGTAGTGTAACAAAGTTCAGGGAAGAAAGGTCCCTGATTTGGAAGAACGGGTGGTCCCGGACTGTCTAACTGCCTGGGTGCTCTGCAGACCGGATAGTGTAATAACATTCAGGGCTGGTAGGGACCTCAGTTATCGCACGACCAGCTTAGAGAGTAGTTGTCAATATATCGTGTGCTAAAGAAAAATAAGTTTTTTGTTCTGATAGACATGTACAAAGAAATGCTTTATTTACGGAGAAAAGAGCATAAAGACTATATGAACTATACTATAGAATAGTATACTTAGTAATTTACTGTATATGAACTACTAGCTAATGCCCGTGACTTCGCCCGCGTGTATTGAGGTTTTTTGGTTCCCGCGGGAACTCTTTAATTTTCCGGAATAACCTAATATTATAAACGCGGGAATCATCTAGTTTATAAGGATATTACTTTAGTATGGATACTACTTTTTTTGCTTCGATAGCATGGGTGCCATAATCAGTGAACGATAATAAACATACTAAGATACACGTCCAACTCTCTCGACGTTCTCTTCAGACTAAGCTAGGGCCCGGTGGTAAGTGCAGTGTAATAGCGATGCCAAAACTAACGGTCACGCCAAACCTTTCCACAGGGCTCGATGAAAAGTGCAGTGTAATAGCCCTATAACTTGTCTCTGGCAGAGACAAGTAACATAAAGGATAGTCTCTGGTTAACTTTTCTCACAGACTTGTAGCTGATATTATTTTATCCTATGACTTGTCTCTGATCATTTCTAGTAGGTAGCCAGTATTTTTTGTTTTCAACGATTAAAAAACAGAGACAAGAAAAAAATCTATGAAAAACATAGAGTAAGTATGAAAAATATCTAGTATCGAAAGTGGTTCGGCGCAACTACACGATGCGACAATATAATATATTGTCGCATAGCATAGTATGTTAAATGGTACAGCAACATATTATGCTACAGCTACCTATTGAAATTTTAAATATTCTTTGAGCAAGGAACTCGTTAGTACATACGAGTTCCTTGTTCAAATGATAAATGATAAATGATTTATTTATTTCATGTAGGACAACTTGTGTCACTTAAGAAACGTAAAATAATATTAAACACGTCGAAGGGTTCATATTAAGTGCGTCAATCAACATTATAAAATCCGGTCAAGTGCGAGTCAGACACGACAATCATGCTTCGTGCAAAGCAATGATGAGCATTGAAGGTTGGAATGCGCTCGCCCAGAAGATGCCTATTCACTCTTGCCTTGAAGGTACTTAAATTATATGTAGCAGGAAACACGTGCGCTGGGAGGTTTGTATCAGAAACTTCGAGCAAAAACGCTTCGTGCGAGCAGATTCAACCAAATAAGGGTGCCAACGCTGTCGGTTTCGGTATGGTAGAACGAAGAAGGAGGAACAAGGTTGTGAAGTTCTTGAGCACATAGGATGGATGTTTGTTACTCAATCACGCCAGAACGCCTGAACGGATCTGGATTTTGGCACAGAGATTGATTATGGTCTGGAATAAAAAAACATAGGCTTCTTGCAGCCTGGAAAATTAAAGAGTTTTTCGTAGTAACCAAAAATCTTCAAAATACGCAGACAAGTCAAGTCGCGGGCATCAGCTAGTATTATATACCTATAAATTATTCAACAATGTATCAACTTAATATAAAATCGTCTGGATTGGTTAGCCCTTCGTCTGGCGCGCAATTTTATTCGGTTACCGCGGATCTGCGCCAATCTCAAGGCCAATCTCAAGATATCAAGTGGCGGTGTCGAATTTCGCCGGCCGGGCGTGTTTATTTAAATCATATCGTATCACTTGTACGAGCTACGTAAACACACAGTACGTCATTCAAATCGTTACGAAACATAGATATAGATTACAGTTAAAAAGGTTATCGCACTTCTAATAGAGTTTACACAAAAAAATAACAAAAACAACAACAAAAAATGACCCCGTTTTTGAAATAAAAACATCAAAAAAAAAAAAATATAACCTCTAACTTTGTTTATAAAGGTTTATTGACACTATGATTAGTCATTCCAGAGTAAAACAACAAGAACCAAAGATTCTGTTCCATTTGTCTATTTCAAGAACAAAAACCAAAAATAAAAAATAGAGGGTATCACCTTACATTTCGTGTTTCACTCGCACGAAATTTCTACCCATAAATTCATGTCATAGATCAGGTTCTCCAAAAAATTCATACTCTGTCCTTGTCTAACCTATTCGCATAGAAAAAAATTTCAAAGGAATCGAGTTAGTAAATATTTTGAAATTAATTCCCAAACTTCACGTTAGTCTCAAAGCGTTTTAAAACCATAGTCAATGTGGATAGACTATAGACTTCACATACTTAAATGTTGCACTATATAAAAAATCGAAAAATTTACCCGTGAGACCGTTTTTTTAATTATCTCATTTCAATTTTTAAGTATTTAATTAAATTATTAAATGAAAATATTTCTCATCACCAATCACGAGTTTTTAACAAAATTACTAATTTTATTGATATTTTAGAAATAGTATTTAAAATCTGTTTTATATTGATTGGTTGTTTTGAATGGCAAGACTTTGCAGTTTACAGTCAAACTCAAATCAAACTGTCACTTCATTTTCTTTCACGAATTCTCTGTGTCGAACGGCGAATACGGGCCCCGGGAAAACTAGGTCGCGACTATTGATTTTTACCTAATATCCTACAAACAAAGACTACGTTGCCCAGTGAAAATACAACCATCTGCAGTCCCGTGGAAGAACAACGTGCATCATGCCTGTGAGTGTTCCATATTCTTAGAAATTTATCATCAATTCATCGTGTGATTTCCGGAAAGTGGTGGCATGATTTCATAACTCATCATTTCCTTTCGTTTCAACAAGCAGTTTCATATTACGATTCGCTTCGTTTTTAGTTGAAAACGCTTATTTAGGTAACTCGATACGCTACCGAACAATAGATTGAATTGTACAATATTTAAAATTCAAAATTCGTGAGTCATTCGTTTTCGTGTCATGGTCGTTTGGTACCTACCTACGACGGAATAGTTAAAAACTACGCAATAGGGCGTCAAGGCTTGCGCGTGCTAGTCTTCTAAAGAGTTTTAAGGCTATTTAGGTCATGTTTAGTAAGTTAATGGGTATTTTTCTTGTTAGAACGCGGAGTTGGTAGCTCCGACGGTCGAAAATGTACGGGTCGTAGTACGCGTGCGCCCCATGGACCAGAAGGAGAGGCTCGATGGATCTTACAACTGCGTGTCAGTCGATCCCGTGAACAACACGATAGCAGTTACCAGAAACAACGTGACACCGCCGGAGCCACCACGAATATACGCCTACGATGCCGTCTTTGACACCACTACTACTCAGGTATGGCTATTACCTAATTTTTATTTCGTGAACTTTTATTCCTATTAATTCCTTTTTAAAATTAGGAAGTGAAACAATAGTTTGAATCATTCTGACGACTGTACCAGGTAATGACTCAATGAGGAAGCGGCATCTATTTTTAATGGACCATTACTGTCTTGGGTGTCTTCATTAATTTTCCAGGGCGGCTTTGGACCAGCAATTTACACACAATCACCACCACTACTAGTATAATCAGGCTTCTTTTGTTTGCTTCCTTAAATTTTATTTTGTTCAGAAAACTTACAGCTACATACCAAAAAGTACATAAATAAATATATAACAAAAAAAAACGCCAGTTACAAATTTTCACAAAGAGAATCTACTTAGGGTAAAAGTGTCGTCATGATAGAAGTGTTATCATTTTACTGAATTTAACAAGAATTCATTAGCAGTTCTTTACACTTGACCTAATGTAGCGTTGATTTTGCATTCGCCGATTAATACTTACCTGAGAAACAAATCAAATAAAGAAAAGAGTATTTTATTAGTGTACTTAACTTTTATTTTACTTGTGTTTTCTACTATTAAATTCTTGGCGTTGTAAGTCCGTTATAATTGCAAATTATATTGTATCACTCAAAAATTACTTGCTCTGAAATTTTATTATAAACTAGCCTAGTACGTACTCCCTTTGTCTTCAGGAATCAAAATATCTCAGTTCCAAATTTCATCAAGATCAGTTTAGTATTTGAGCTTTTTGTTGAGCCAAAATGGTTAGACATAGTTAATATCACACATCTTAATATCTCACTAAAATAGGTAGGACAGTAAATGCTAAGCCAACCTATTGTAAAAAAAAAATTATATAAGTATAAAATTTTCATGTAATTAATTAAGTCTTGATAAACCCTAAGTGACCTCATTAGATTGTTTCTAGGCAATGTGATGTTCAGTAAACTGTAGATTATTTGAACAAAGAATTTTTTAACTGAGATAAACAAGAGTATTTCAAACCTCTAATAGATCTGATAGATTTATTAGCAACTAGGTGATGCCCGCGACTTTGTTTGCGTGCGCACATTTATTATATTGAGCTTGGACTAGCTCAGTCGCTTCAGTTTGCTTGTGTGGACTGAGGTTAGGATCTTATCTCTATAAAGCTCAATGAAAAAAATTAATTGATATTGATCATTATTAGTTGTGTAGGTAAGCCACTTGCTGTATATATACCTTTGACCTGCTTTAAAATAAGAGGTATTCTGTTTTTGGTTCCTTTGTTTCATAAGTAGATACACTTACCCAGCTTTCATGGACTATACTTATCCGATTTAGTAAATATTTGGTATAAAAGTTACATCCTGGCAATCGACCTCTGCTACTTTTTAACATAGCAAATTAAATGGTTCCCACAGGATTTTTATAAAAACTTAAATCCACACAGGCAAAGTTGTGAATATCATTTAGTGTTCTATACATGTGCGACCCAGTTTCAACACATACTCTATTGCTTTAGCCTTCTATCTGTGTACTCATTACTATGTATAAGTATCAAGGCTGAGCTTTGTTTGATGTTATGCTTATGGCTGTTTCACATTATTCCAGTAGCTTTCTAGTGATATATTTACATGATGTAATAACCTATTTACCTAAAGTCAAAGCACAGAACTTGACACCTGCCACTTACATGACTGACAGATGTTATAATCTAATGAAGTTATGAATAAAGTTAGCAGGAGAAAAAAAATAGTGCACTGTGCAAGCTATTTGAGTTGATTACATTGTGTCTAATGGGCAATCCAGTCCAATAAGGTCAATCCCAATAGAATGGAAAATGTAGTGATATTTATGGTATTTTAAAATTTGGTACTAATAGGGCTATATTTTACTAGATGTAAGTGAAAAAAAATAAAGTTATTCAATTAATGGCCTGATTATAAGTTATAACTGACATAATCTTTACTGGATCAAGTGAGTGGAATAATGTGTATCAGCCAAATAAAAGTGAAAATTTTGTTTTTGGTATTTTTACCAAACTTTTCTCAGTCAAAATTGGATTTTTCATTTGTCAATTACTCGGAAACTAAGTTTTCTAGTTAATCTATGAAAGTGTTTAAATACTGGTATTGCTATGTTATCTTAGTACATAAAATGTTTTACGTGTTATATCACTTAGTATTGATAAAATAATGTAGGTGACCTAGTTAGTTACTTGCCTTGCGCGCTGTCCATTGACAGAACAAAGAAACGTATGTAGCTAATGTTTTATATCAGTGGCGTGCAGTTTATAGAAGCATGGAAGCACTGCTTACCCTAAATGGAAATAGGTCAATGCTAATTTTTATTATAACAGTCAATAAACAGGTATTCTGACAACTCATGCCTACTCTAGCTTCAAGCCCTGTGCACGCCACTGGTTAATATATTCTAGTTACTAGTCTAGTATATACTAGTCACTAGTATATATTAGCTGCAATGTACATCGGCGGAGTGGAGTGAAGCCGATGGCTGCGTCTTTCTTGATATCAACTCGACTAAGCTTTATTTACTGTGGAATAACAACAGCCTTTTCACATTCATAAGTTTTTGTATTAACATAGACTTTTTACAAGTGCTTATGAATAGTCGAATTAATCTACCACTGGGTTGGAATGCCGTTCCTACCGAGAAGAACCAGTAAGAAGCTCGATGGTTGCTCTTCAGTTTTCCAATTTAAACCGTAAGTCTAAGCCCATAAAGCTGAGTTTTAGTTGTTATTAAATAGACAGATATCTTTCAGATTTCTTTATCTTCCAAGTTATTTATTTTAGTTTGTTTTTAATATGATTTTTTAAATAAAAATATAGAAGTGTTGCGTATGGTATAATATTGGTTGCGAAGTACATTTTCAATTATAGTATGTACTATTTGAAACATATAGTATTTTAGATGTATTAAAATGTAAATAGGCATTATTTTAGTTTTAGGCAAGAAAGAAGACAGCAGCACTTGGAATTCATTTGATGCGTCCGCCATTCCTCTCGACTGACGTTATTCAAATCATCAGTCTTGTCGAATGGTGGGTGGATCATAATGTATACTCATCACGGAAAAAAGAAGTCCGAAGATTACAGAAGAGAAAAAAACAGTATTTAGGGGTGGGCAAAATATACCGTGAATTTATTATGTAACGTTACTCTTTCTTAATTAACACTTATAACTGTCACTGGTGCAGGCTTGTTGTACGTAAAAATTGGAACTTTGTTGAAAAGACTACAGAGCAAGAAACCACCGTTTTGATAGACGTAACATTCTTAGTGCTTGCGTCCCGGGGCCGGTCCCGCGCGATGCATTGACTGCCTATCGCAGTGCATCGGGAATGTTACGTTCAATAAACATCGATTCGAAGTATTATGAAGAGGAAACAACACGAAGAATGAAGAATTTTAGTTAATAATAATACTTTGTATATTGTATACCTACAAATAATACAACCAATTTTTAGTTTTATCTTTATTCCATATCCTAATAAAGTACTCTTTAATTCAATTATAAATTGGTCTTTTTCGAAAGCCCATGACATTAACAAAAAGTGCAAACGAATTCGAAGACACGGTCGGTGACCATGAGCGTAAATGGAAACCGCGATATCTTTAGAAATCTTTGTAGGCTATAAGTAGGTACTTTACAATCCAAGAACGAAGAAACTGTTTTTTGACTAACCAAAAAAAGAGGAAAAAGTTATTGAGGTAGTCGAAACGTTCATGTCTTCGACACGACAAATTATTTTTATTATAGATATCGTAATGAGATCGTAATTATCTTGCTAATTGACGCGATTGATGAAAATCTATTGATAATAAAGTGTTTTATATTGTAAATAATTGCTAAAAGTAGATATTATAAATATTTATGGAATAATTTATATATTACTAGCTGATGCCCGCGACTCCGTCCGCGTGGATTGAGGTGTTTAAGGGGTATGAAAAATAGATAGTAGCCGATTCTCAGACCTACTGAATATGCATATAAAATTTCATAAAAATCGGTCAAGCCGTTTCGGAGGAGCATGGTAACTAACATTGTGACACTAGAATTTTATATATAAAATAACTATAATTAGGTACATATTTTTACCAAATTACTGACACCTTAAAATCCTTACGGCCCGGAAGGTCCAGTTCCTTGAATGAGCAGATATTCATCATTATTCCGAAACACAGTCTATTGAGACCTGTGAGAACAAAGAAAATGTAGTCGAGCAATAAAAAAAATCGATTGAAACTAATGCAGTAAACTCAATATCATAGTAATAAATAGACTGCTAAGAAGGTTAGTATGCATTATAAAGTGGTAAGTAGGTAAATACTCAACATGAAGGTTAGTCACGGTACATGGGCATAAAGTTACAAACTGCAAACTTAAATGTACAGTAAAAATTAATATTGAAAGCGTTAAATTTCAATTGCTTGTTATTTTAGTAATTATTTTGCCTTGGAACCAAAAACAAAGTACGCATCTTTCTGAGAATCCCTTATCTATGTAGAAGGGATATTAATTATTTGCAGTCTAGGTTTACTGCCAACGCATAAACATATTGTTTCATTATTGTTGACTATCGTTTTGGAATTATAATCCCTATTTTAGGAACGTCAAGGTACGTGACATGAACTGCCATTTAGAGTAATATTGCTTATGTATTGCTTTAAGCGTTGGTAGTATGGCCCCTGGTCAGCTTCCACAAGTTTTACGTAATATTATGACGTCATAACGTAGCCAACATGGCGGATAATGTGACCAACAAAAATGCATACAGCGAATAAAAAAGACTATCAAAATTAAATTATATATTTTACAGATTCCCAAAATGGACATTATTTTGTTCATATTTGTAGGAATATAAAACTTTGTGTTATTTTCATAAAATAATAAGTTACCGGAAACGGAAGTTGGATACCTACCGGTACCTTGATTATTGTTATGGAGAATCGGTATAACGGCACCTGACTTATCGATAACGTTAGCATAACGATATCCCGGTATCGTTATACAGGGTACTCATAGCTCAATTTTTTTTTAAAATTTTAACTTCCTACACATCTAAGCTTGAAGTTAGTACATAAATAGTTACGTTTCCTCGCCTCGATTAATTCACTCGTTATCACCACTCACTGATAACGCAGTTTCATACTTTGCTCGCTTATCTCGTAGGCAATACTTTTGCGCGGTTTGAGAAAATCAAACAAAAAAGGGACATTTTCATTGACTTCAGCTGCATTAGACCACAGAAATAGGAATCTGCTCGTGAAGAGACTACAACATCCGTAGCTACTAATATTATAAACGCTGAAGTGTGTCTCTGTATTCTAAGCTTTCACGGCCTATTTGTTCATATAATTTTGACGCGTTATTGCATAGTTTACATACAAGTCTAATTTTTATGCCGGAAATTCAAATCAAATAAACTTTTACAGGTGCTTTTGGATCGTTGAGTGGAATTACCACTGGTTCGGAATGCTATTCCTAACCGGAGAATAACCAGCAAAAAAACTCGGTGGCTTTATTGAAAAAAAAATTAAGTACAATTTCATCAATGTACACCACAGAGCAGAAACAAACTTTGTTTCTGCTCTGTGGTGCAGATACATAAGTAACCGCTCTCCTTAGCATATTAAGCGGTTTCCTAATTTTTCGAAACCTAAATTCACTTCATATTATTCACCTAAATACACTTCAAAGAGCTTATCATGCAAAAAGTAACACTCAATGCGTTGTGAATTATGATAGGTAGATAGCGCCATACGTTTCCAAGGACTGATAAATTTAACACAAGGGTCTTCTATTACAAGCTGTAACTATACAAATAAATAAATGTCACAGACAGATTTAGATTTGAGTATATGTGTGGGTGTATGTTTGACGCCTTTTTTATAATATGCTTGACCCAAATACAGTTTTCTTGGTCTTTCATCATGATAACGCCAGACCACACACATCTTTGGCCACTCAGCAAAAATTGAGAGTTCTTGGTTGGGAAGTGTTAATAATGCATCCACAATATTATTACAGTCCTCTGACCTTGCACTATCAAATTTTCACCTGTTTCGGTCTCTTCAGAATTCTTGGGTAGTGTTAGGTTAACATTAAGAGAGGACTGTCATAACTACTCGCATTTTTTTGATCAAAAATTCCAAGATTTACCTACAGCAACGGGATTATGTCGCTACGTACAAGATGGCAACAACTTATGGGACAAAATGGCACATAAATATTATAAATTGAATGTAGTAATTGAAGTTTGAAAAAAAAATGTTTTGAATTTGTATATTAAATACAAATAAACTTTTTTCTAGACTATATTAGGTAGGTATAATAAGATTCCTATTTCTTTGATGCTGCCTAAGGTAATGGCGGCTACATACGATCACTTCACTGACAGTTTTGATAGTTCACTATCAGTTTTAAAACTGATAGTGAACACAAAGGTGGAACAAATTCGAATTTTGATGTCGATTTTTTCTCACAAATTTATTTTGCACTGGCTGATGCCCGCGACTTTTAAGTTTTTTTATTCCCGCGGGAACTCTTTAATTTTCCGGGATAAAAAGTAGCCTATGTCCTTCCCCGGGATACAAACTATCCCTATACCAATTTTCATTAAAATCAGTCGAACTGATGGGCTGTGAAAGCGTAGCAGATAGACGGACAAACAGACAGACACACTTTCGCATTTATGATATTAGTATGGAAGCGAAAGTGTGTCTGTCTGCTACGCTTTAACGACAAATCTTTTCAACCGATTTTGATTAAATTTGATATAGGGTTAGATTACAACCTATACCTACCGGGGAAGGACATAGGCTAAAAAACCCGATATCAAAATGCTAAATCTAGTTTACATTAAGTATTTTATGTAAGCCTGTAAGTTTCATTTAAGTGAATCGTAAAATTGTTATTGAAACAATAAATGTCTTAAATCACAACCAGAGATATCTACGCGGACGAAGTCGCGGGCATCTTCTAGTAAGTAATAACACAGAATCTCTATTACAAATATTTCAAGTATAAAGAAATAAAACCCGATACGACAGACGTTCTTATTATGCATTCTGTGAATTTAATACGAGAGGGTGACGTCATGCTTCCAAGGTTCGATTTAATTGTAGGGCATAGTTACAGCTATTCCGATTACAGCCATATGCGGACGACGTTGTGGCAAATTCAGTTTAACACAATCCTTAGTGTTTAGATGACAGCTCTAAATCTAATGATGCCCCTTTCCGCAGGGAGTGTTGTGAAAGGGAAAGCAATATAAATAGAGTTATCATTTGAGTTATGAGATTGTGCACAATAGAATTATAAGCCTCATCTGTACTTAATCTTGGTAATTATTAGAAACGCGAAAGTTTGTGAGTATGGATGGATGAATGTTTGTTACTCTTTCACGCCAGAACGGCTGAACGGATCTGGATGAAAATTTGCATAGAGATAGATTATACTCTGGAATAACACATAGACTACTTTTTATTCCGGAAAATTAGACGCGCGGACGAAGTCGCACGCATCAGCTAGTTGAGTAATAAACCATAGAGATACAAATCTCATTTATTAACCGTTACTCAATACGCAATTTATTTACAACATGTAGGACATACATGTTTCTCTTATGTTACGTCATGTTTGACTCTACCACCGGTTCAGAAAGCAGTTCTACTGAGAAGAGCCGGCAAGAAACTCGGCAGTTGCTCCTTTTTAAAAAGGTCTAAAACAATGCAAAGAACCTGAAAAGGACTGATTTATTCACTGTAGTATAACGTGAAAGAGTTCGCAATGAAGCAATGTTGGCCGCAACGGAAGAAAAAAGAATTGGCAGTCAGGGACTGCCAATTCTTTTTTCTTCCGTGTGAATAAAAATTATATTAAAATATGAACCATAAGACTAATGCATTATAGTTGAATTACGAATGTACTAATTTATATTTAAGACCTTTGTCTTCGTAACAATGCAAGGTGTCGGTCACGGACGACGGTGTCGGTTACGCGTTTCCACAATTTTTCCCCCCTACAAAAAAGTGCTCAACGCGGCGGCTCAAGAAGTTTTCACTTCAAAAAGTGTGTGTGCAATTCACACACGGCAGTAGTGAAACTTCAGAAAAGTAGCCTACGAGAGAATGAGATAAATATAACTTGTATTCTATCTCATTCTCTCGCAGGCTAAATCCTATATATGTTTGTCGCTTTTTGTTGAAGTGAGGCCTAGGATATTTTCTGAGGGAACACATTATTTTAAAAATAATTAATATTTTATTTTTCAACCATATTTGTATATTCTCGTAGCAATCTCTTCTATATACCTTCGACTGGTATGTATGAATTTGTCGTGGTCTCTAGAACACGAAACTGTCGGTCGTAGAACGCGGAAGCGTGCATACGCGTAGCTATGGCGTCACAAAGATGGCGGCCGACCGTTGTAGATTATTGTTGATTTTTCGAGTTGTAATTTTACAAATGGGTCGTGTGAGGTGTCTTTGGAATTACTTCTTTGAGACCTGTTACGTTAATATAATTTTTATAGACCTACTTGCGTATGGTGATGGACAAGATTTTTAAAATGCAAACTCACAATATGTAATACACAGACTCGGTAATTTATTTAGGAAGAAACAAGAACATATTACATGTATTAAGTTAATTGCAATGTAACAATATAACAACAACTAGATCCATAACCACTCGCAACCAAGGTAAAGATAGATCTACTTTCTTGACACTTGTTACTCAAGGCTTCTTCTTCCGAATGGTTATAGACAGTGTTGCCTGGTGAAGTTTTCACTTTACCCCGGGCCTGGTCTCAATTTACCCTAGAATCTATGTTATATAAAAAATTTACCCTAAATGTTTTTTTTCGTTCTTTACAAATAAAACAACATATTATTTATTCTTAGTAGGTATTTTATTATTCGCACATAACAATAAAAGTATCCTCTGCATCACTATATTTTTTGTCATACATGCTATTATTAAATTTGTCCAACATTGTTTTTGAAGGAGTGAAGTTAACACAAGACTCGTGAAATATTTTTAAACTGTATCTTAAAGTCATTATACTCTGTATCATAGGCAGAGATAGCCTATTTCTAAGCTTGGTTTTGACGACTGAGTATAGAGAAAAGGCCCTTTCTACGGCTGCATTAGATATAGGCGCCCATAAAAGAGACAATGCTAATTTAGAAATGTTAGGGAATCTTTTGTTACCCCCAGCATCTGTGTCCCGGTTAACCTCAGCCCAAAAATCAGTGCAACGCGTCGTATTTTCCCAAGATTTGTTTTGCAATTATTCCGTTCTATTTCTATCTCTTGTTTAGAACCATACACTTCAGCCCGTTGAATATTTTGTAGTATGTCAACTAATGTAGGTTTCACTTGAGAATTGGCTATTTCTGGAGACAGTTTCGACATGGATTTAAGGAATGCGATCTGTTTTGGCAACCTTTTTTGTAATTCGGAGCACAAAATAATAAGAAAGGTTTTGCATCTCTCACGTACGTCCTCTTTATCACACCTGTCTAGTTTCGATAGCGCCTCTTCAACTGTGTAGCCAAAATGCATTGCTGATACATGAATCAAATGCTCCTGAAAATCAAATGATGCATATTCTCCATCCGTAACAGTTTCGAGCTTCCGAGATATGACAATAATTTGTAGGATACTTTTGAATAGCATTAACAAGTCTTCTAAAAGTTTCGCTGGATCGACATCGTCACTTTGAAACAGGCAATTAACTTTAGTAACTTGACGTACTCCTAGATGAACATCTAAGAACGTGAAATATGCATGGTAAGCTCTGCATTTCATGATGTCATACAATTTTTCCGCCATGAAACATTTGTCTTCAGTCTTAGCCATCATGAAAAGAAGCTTTAATTCCTCCCATTGGTCGAGTAAAGTACGTATAGCATGAGAACGTGTTAGCCAGCGTGTTCCGCTAAATCCTGGTATTTTTTTAGGAGCTCGACTTTCGTTCTTAATTTCGTATAAGTCTCTGTAGGCGTCAAAACGTTTTGAACAATACGAGAACCAGTTATGGCATTCCCGAATAAAAAATTCCAGTTGCCGGGGCATACTTTCCGAAGCTTTCTCTGCACATAAATGAAACGAATGACAGGTACAATTAAAGATAATAATATCCGGTAAGTCTCTTTTCAGCAGTGCTGCAACAGAATGGTGTTCACCAATCATTACGTCAGTACCATCTAGGCCAATTTCTACCAGCATTTCAAGACGTAAGGCGTCCTCTTGCAAAGTATTTTTTATGGTTTCAAAGATGGTTGTTGCATCGCATTTAGATATTTTCATATATATTACAATATTTGCACCTTGCATAGTTTTCACCAGTGGGGTCAGGACAAATCCAATCTAGAAAAAAAAAACAAACCATTAACACCAACACGACGAAAAGTATGTAAAATGCAATCATCGTTGTCCATCACCACCACTAGGACCACCATCCATAAAATGTGGGTAAATTTTGCAACAGGCAACCCTTAGACAATCAAAGATAAACAGTTCCTTCTAACTTATGATTAAGTACTAACTTATGATTAAGTACTAACTTACTAACAATGTATCAAAGTCTCAAATTGCTCAATTAGATTAATTAAATTATAACTTTAAGAAAACTCAACTCACTTTTTAAATTTGGGTCATACTCCCATTCTTTGCAGTATTTTTTTGCATACTTTTTCACATCTGAACGCGTAACGCCAGCACTCGATGACGCCATTTTTTTACAATAAATAACACAACCAAAACACTCGCACGAAAAGAAAGAGCAAACAATAAAATGAGCTTGAGACTAGAGAGGGACACAAAGTAATCGGTGCGTTCACAAAACGGAATCTGTAATGGGCGCGTTCGGAAACGAAATAGTTCAGTTATTTTTTTATTGATATTGATTGTTTTACCCCAAAAAATACCCTAGGAAAATTCATACCCTAAAAATTACCCTTCTCGATTATTTTTACTCTAAATATAGGGTAAATTACCCTAGGTTGGTATCAGTGGTTAAAGACTTTGAAGTTGCTATAATGTAATATTCTAAAGCCGTATAGTAAAGTCACATCATTAAACATAGCTTCCACATGAGCGGATCTTCTCTATTGGCGGACGTAACGATTGCTTTGCCGCCTCACAGGTACAGCGCCATCTGTAGTCATCGAGCGGCGCTAACATAATAATTATAACAATATTTGAAAAAAATTGAATTTTTCCTTATGCATTTGCAAATATTTTTATAATCATGATATTTACGTAATAGATCTCAAGAAAGCAATTATAGATGATGAAAACAACAAATATTTATAAGAGTTGTTTATGATAAAGTAGATTTAATAAGTACAAGATTATCTGTGGTAATTGTGACAGGAAATAGTATCTATGGTTTTGTCTTTTAAGAATTATGATAGCTTCCGGGTCCCCTTCCCTTTTAGTCCCTTGGTAAAGAGAGGAATAAAACGTGTTCTCAATTATCAAGTATTTTTTTATTTTTCATAATAGCCAACCACCTAAATAATTCAATAGGTTATGGGCCCAGTACACGCTTATCCCCCTTCCCTTTTAGTCCCTTGGTAAAGAGAGGAATAAAACGTGTTCTCAATTATCAAGTATTTTTTTATTTTTTCATAATAGCCAACCACCTAAATAATTCAATAATAGGTCATTAAATAAACTTTCCCAAGACACCTCACATAACCCATTTGGTCAATGCAACTCGAGAAATCAATAATAATCGACAACGGTCGGCCGCCATCTTTGTGAAGTCACGGCTAGTCGTGTGCACGCTTCCACGTTCTACGACCGACAGTTTCGTGTTCTAGAGACCACGACGAATACATACATACCAGTCGTAGGTATATAGAAGCGGTTGCTACGAGATTTCGTCAAACTGCTCTATTTCCTCCATATTATATTCAATTTATACAAATTTTTCAATATTAGTCAGAAACGAACTCTTTTCGTATCATCGAATTTTCAAATCACAACGATTCTAAAGAAGTTTCACTTCGGAAACAAAATATTATAGCGTTTTGAAAATAAACTACAACATGTTTATTGTTTTATTCCAACAAATATTCACATACTTAATAGTTTTGGTTCCAATTTACTAAATTGTCAGCAAAAAATACAGGGAAAATCACAAGGTTCTGAATTAAACTTAAAACATGAAGGTATTTGGAAAAAAATTGGGACTATTTGCCAATCTGCTTTTGACAAAATTTTGTTCAGAGTTAGCTTACACCGTAACATAATATGTTACCTTTTATCCCGGAATATACAGCACAAGGCTGACTTTGCGACCAATTGTGTTGGTGCTAGTTCTTTTCGTAGTATTTTTTATTTATTTTCTTTTTAAGTCTAATTTAAGTTTAAATTTTTGTTGCATTATAAAATTAATTTAATGCAACAATGTAACGCAATAAAGGTTTTATTTATTTATTTAAATAGAGAATTCCCATTTCCCCCTGGACTTCAGATAGTTTGTTCACAGTTCACAACTACACACCTATTATAATAGGTACGAAAATAAAGCATCTCCACCAGTGATATAAGAAAACACTCTAAGTATTGCAAATGTTTTAAAGAGGTTAAGTTTGTGAGGTTGTTGGGGGTAATCTCTGGATCTACTGAACCGATTTTGAAAATTCTGGTACCAATAGAAAGGCACATTATTAATTTGTGAGTGTCATAGGCGAAGTCGCGGGCATCTGCTAGTGCTGAATACTTTGATTAAACATGTTGACCACTTATGAGATTGGCGCTTCCCAATAGACATACTATAATTATTGTGGTTACGATAAAGCATTGTACCGGAAGGTAGGTATCTACCAGATAAGTACTATTACTCTGTGCTAATAACGGTTATAGGTAACAGGTTTTTGTACCGTTACGTAACGATTAGCTAACGATATACTAATATGAACATTCAACTTCATTATTAAAAGTTAATAAGAATATTCCATACTAATATTATAAACTAGATGATGATATAAACCTGCGACTGGTTTAAGTTTTTTTGATTCCCTAGGGAACTCCTTAATTTTCCGGGATAAAAGTAGTCTATGTCCTTCCCCGGGGTATAAGCTATCCCTGTACCAAATTTCATCAAAATCGGTAGGACAGTTGGGCCGTGAAAGTGTAGCAAACAGACAGACAGACAGACACTTTCGCATTTATAATATTATAAGTAATAAATATTGATGCGAAAGTGTGTTTCTCTGTCTGCTACGCTTTCACGGCCCACATATTCAACCGATTTTGTTGGGTATAGGGATAGGTTATATCCGGGGGAGGACATCTAGGTTACTTTTTATCCCGGAAAATAAAGGAGTTCCCGCGGGAATCGAAAAAACTTAGTCCACGCGGACGAAGTCGCGTGAATCATCTAGTAAGTACCTATACGCTTATGTGGGAGCTAGCGATTCTAACCTCGCAATTTATATAGCTAGTAGATTAAATACATACGCCGCGATGACGTCATCCGCTTTCAAGGTTTGAGTTAATAGTGTGGCATGCCTACGTATGTACTTACGGATTATGGATTTATTTATATAATATGACAAACAGCGACTACAGAATTTTAAGTAAACGAAATAGAATAGGTCTAGTCTTTACTGTTTTTCAGGGTCTGTGCAGTCCACCGATTGTGTAAGGAAATCGTAATCGTTTGTCAAACGGATAACTCGACATGTATAAGGTGTTCGTAGATATTTGCACGTCAAAAAGTATGTATGTATGTATCCTTAAACAGTTCGAGTAATACGTTTTAAGCTGTCAAATGATTACGAACCTTACACTTGTAATTACTAGATGAGCAGGTATACGAGTTACGAAATATCGGATAAAAGAGTACGCGTCGCTTCACTACTGTAAAAAACTATATGCGTCTATGTAGTGTTGAATTTTTTGTCGATGATTGCCCGTCCACAATTATGACACTTCATAGGCATGCTTATGTCAAAAGTAAAAAATGGTTGGACAGAAAAGAACCTAGTATTAGTAATAGGGCTAATACGCAGAATGACTAAACTTTCCTTTGACACTAGTTGCCGACATTGGATTACACAATACTTTTTCCCATTGAAAATCCCCTTTTTTTTAATATCGTAGCATCAATGGGGATATGTGAACTTTTCTTCCACAAATCCCCATTGACTTCGCCTAGAGCTTCTAATGTGGAAAAAATGCTATGCCCCTAACAGGTTAGCCCGCTACCATCTTAGACTGCATCACCACTTACTATTAGGTGAGACCGCAGTCAAGGCCTAACTTGAAGCGAATAAAAAAAAAGATTACCTGATAAATGTGGGAAATATACACAAACAGGCAGACTAGAATTGCTATGGAAGATTTTTACACAAGTACCTAAGTAGTAATTATAAATAAGTATACCTAGGTGTATAGTGTATAGTACTAACTAACTATTCGCGAGCTATGCAGTTTACATCGCTATGACCTTCAGCTATTCGAAAGGACTTCTATTCTTGTATACTACGCTTAACTAACACGAGTACTTACTTAGGTACAAAGAAAGAAAGAATCGATACTAATATTAGGTATAAATGCGAAAATATATCTGTCTGTCAACTGTTTCAACAGATTTCTACGATATTTCGTACGAGATTGGTATCCCGAAGAAGGACATAGGCTACCTTTTATCCCGGAAAATAAAAGTTCCCTCGGGGTCACAAAAATCTAAATCCACGCGAACGAAGTCGCGGGTATTAACTATTATCTAATACTAGCTGATGCCCGCGACTTCGTCCGCGTGGATTGAGGTTTTTCGGTTCCTGCGGGAACTCTTGAATTTTCCGGGATAAAAAGTAGCCTGTGTTATTACTTATTCCAGAGTATAATCAGCGGCGTGCAGTTCATAGAGGCATAAAAGCACTGCTTACCCATGTGGAAATAAGTCAATGCTCATTTTTGACCATGACAGTCAGTAAATAGGTATTCCGACTAACTAATGCCTACCCTAGCTTCAAACCCTGTGCATGCCACTGACTATAATCTATCTCTGTGCCAAATTTCATTCAGATTCGTTCAGCCATTGGGGCGTGATTGAGTAACAAACATTCAACCATAAACCCATCCATGCATCCAAACTTTCGCATTTATAATATTAGTATATTAGTATAGATGTCGACTTCTGCACAAAAATAATACCACTAGATACCTACTGACTAACATAATATTTATCCTTATGCACTATAATAAAACTATCAGGCTATGCATATTTGTTTTTACATTATAAATTTGATTGATCTTGAACTGCATCATCACTTATCATCAGGTGAGATCGCAGTTATGGTCTAACTCAGTGGTCGGTAAAGTGCGGCTCCAGAGCCGCACGTGGCTCTTTAACACCTTAAGTGCGGCGTTTGCTGTTCTTTCCTTTTTCGGTTCTACATATTATTATATATGCGAACAATCTTTTTCAAGCATGAACATTATCAAGAGTAAACTGAGAAGTCATCTTATTAATGAGAACTTGGAATCATGCCTAAAATTAAAAACATCAACATACAAACCTGACTTACTCAAACTTTTCAAGGAGATGCAAGCACAATGTTGCAAGCACATTACCTAATAAATATTTATTAAGTATGAAATTTAGTTTTGTTTAGTGTACTACCTACTTATTTAGTGTAATAAAAGTTTACTAAATAAGCAGATTTGGCTCCCAACTTTTTTTGAAATTGTAATGTTCATATTTGGCTCTTTGGCTACTAAGTTTTCCGACCACTGTTCTAACTTGTAGTGGATTTAAAAAAGCCTATAGACTTTGCTAAGAAAAAAAAAGTCAAAATCCGTGCAAATTTGGTGAATTATGTTTAGTCGACCACAACTTTCATCTTCTAGTTCTATCCCGAAGGAAACCATTTGCTTTAGATAAAAAATATCCTTCTCACCTCTCTAAAATGATGTCATTGTTACCACGGGACTAAAAGCTATTCTACTCGATTCTATAGCATACCTCGCTACGCACGGTAAGCTCAACTCAACATCTCGTATGAAATGGCTCATTTTAGTTCCTTGATGAAAAATCTACTATGGGGGGGGGGTTCTTCTAGAGTGATGGGGGTTTATTCTACTATATCTGTCCAACCATTTATTTTACTTTTGACATGAGCACGCCTATGAAGTTTCATAATTATTGACAGACAACCATCAACAAAAAAGGCTTCATCTATCTTCAGATTTTTTCTGTTGGCGGATTATAGCAAAATAATTGTAATCTTTTCTTGCTAAACGCAAAGTAACGCCTGATTCTATGCAATATTTACTTGTAAAATATACACAGCACTTATTATTATTGATATAAACCTTAAAACTAAGACATTAAAGTTTAATTACAAATATACTAGGTATATTTATATTTAAGACCGTTTGTCTTCGTAACAACGGTGTTAAGGTTTCGTTCACGCGTTTCCACATTTTTACGCTCTACCAAAAAGTATACTCAACGCGCCTAAAGAAGTTTTCACTTCAAAAAAATGTTGAGCAAAGATATTTATATCAATGCGTCAAATCTATTAAATTTTCTTCACAAAGAAAGTCGATTGTTATCGAAAATCGAATCTAACGCGTTAGAACGTCATGGACTCGAGCTGCCAAAAAAAAAGATTGGTCAGAAATAATCAAAGTTGCATTCAAATTCGTCCAGTCGTTTCAGTGTGATGCCGTTACAGACAGACAGACTTGTTTTGCTATTTTATTGCTGTCATTTGAAGGTCGCACAGCCTTACCTAGTACTTATTCAAAGACCCCATAGGGCTGTCAACTACTGATCGATGCCGAATATGCGTCGTAGTCAATCATTTCTCTATTATCTGTGACTAGCTGATGTCTGGGACTTCGTCCGCGTGGATAGAGGTTTTTTGGTTCGCACGGGAACTTTTTAATTTTTTCGTGATAGTTTATGTGTTATTCCAGTTCCATTTTCGCATTTATAATATGTGTATAGATTTGCTGTATTTGCGACAGTGGATTTTGACCAGTAGCGACTAGCCAGACAGAGGTGATTGCGATCGTCACACTATAATTTTACCGTAATAGACTCATAACAATTTCACCTGAATTCAACAGTCAAATGGCTCAAAACTTGACTTATGAGATAAGACAAAGTTCTATCTGTATACCTATCAATTATATCGTTGGCAATCATAGAAAGTAATATATCAGGGAACTTGGGTTTAATCTGTATATGTAGGTACCTACTTATATAAAACACAAAAAATGATTCTACCTACGGCCTATGTACATTATAGACTTTGAAACCACCCACCCGATGTGTCTCAAACCATTTTTTTAGCGTAGTAGCACTGCCCGGGTATCCGCTAGTATTACTATAATTAGTAATTATGACATACTAGATGATGCCCGTGACTTCGTCTGCGTGGATGAAGTTTTTTTGAATCCCGCGGAAACTCCTCAATTTTCCGGGATAAACGGTAGCATATGTCCTTCCCCGGGATGCAACTTATCTCTATACAAAATTTCACCAAAATCGGGTGAAAAGATGGACCGTGAAAGCGTAGCAGACAGACAGGCACACTTTCGCATTTTTATAATATTAGTATGATTTTTTTAACCTTTACAGCTAAACTTTCCTTCCAATCATAACCAAAACGAAACTGCGTGCATAACCTACTATAAGAGCACTTAATTATGTAAGTACACAGTACAAACTTACATGAGTGACAACCCTACCTGCATATACTATATCTAGCACACCCACCCCGGGCCGGGTCGCAGGTGGGAGCCTTCCATCGATTCGCAACAGCGCGTATACCTGTCTCTACCCCTCCTATTGGCAACCACTGTTGAGGGAGAGGGACAGCGACGGACGCTATTAGGGGCGCCGATTCTTTGTCTGCTATAGGATTATTTCCTCTTAATGAGAGTTTATGGACGAATCGAATGAGTAAAATGTGATATTTTAGGTTATAGCGGTTTAGACAGCGTGGTAGACTATGACCTAATTCTTCTAAAGTTCTAATTCAGGGACGATACTTCTCCTAAGCAAAGGGCCAGTGATGGGTTAAAATGATCATGATGCATAAATACGAAAACCCAAATTATTTTGCATCACTAGCTGATGAGGTTTTTGGTTCCCGCGGGAAATGGGAACTCTTTAATTTTCCGCGATAAAAATTAGCCTATGTGTTATTCTCTTCTCAGCAGAGTCTACTTTCCAAACCGATGGTAGAGTCAAAATATGACGTAACATATGAGACACCTGTAATCTGTATGTCCTACATGTTATAAATATTGAGTTAGAGTTTGTTTTAGACTATGATCTATCTCTGCGCCAAATTTCATCCAGATCCGGTCAGCTGTTCTAGCGTGATTGAGTAATAATAATCCATCCATCCAAACTGTAACATTTATATTATAGATTATAGATTGTTTGTCTGTCTGTCGCCAACTGACTGAAACTCGACCGATAAAATGCACTACTACTTAGCCCTTGACTGCGATTTCACCTGGTAGGTGATGATTCAGTCTAAGTAAGTAGAGGGCTAACCTGTTTGGGGCATGGCAATTATATTAAACCCATTATCCTATTCGGTTTCTACACGGCATCGTACCGGAACACTAAATCGCTTGGCGGCACGCCTTTGCCGGTAGGGGTGGTATTAGTAACTAGCCACGGCCGAAGCCTCCCACCAGGAGAACTTGGCACACTTCCAGCTAACAATCTGGGTTGAAATAATATACCTAGATACTTAATAGGCTATTTTTTTACCACTGCTACCAGCATCATTTGATTGACAGAAATCTAAACTTATTATAACTTTTAAACGAATATATGTAACTATTCGCTTTCCCCTAAAACAAAAACCGACCTCAAAACTATACCTATAAGTACCAAGTACCAACTGAACTATAAAGTAAATCACATTATCAGGGTACATATTTTGTTTTTTGTTGATTTTGTTAAAAAGCGCTAAATCATAAAATTATAAATAATAATAAAATTTTTATGGGACCACCTATGAAGGTCTACCAAACAAAAAAGAATCATCAAATATTTATTAAATCAATATTAAATCATCAATTAATATTTGGCCGCGTAAGATACACAGAAGCATCGAAATATTACGCATAGAAGCTACTCGTCTTTGGAACTCCCTTCCTGAACAAACTAGGGAAAGTCAGTACCTACTTAAATTTAAATTCAGAGTTAAACAGCATTTTCTTTAAATGTTATAGTATAGGTACATATTTATCATTAAACTTTCTTTATAAATATAATTATATAGTATGTATAGTTTATAGTATATATATTATTTTATATAAGGTAATTTATTTATTTTGTATTTATATGTTTATTATTGTATATATTTAGTTTGTGTAAGTGGTATGTAGTTTTTTATTTAACTACTACTTTAAATATTGTAGATTTTTTTTTAATCCCAATAAAATATTTTATTTTTGTACCCATACCTACCACTTAACAATTTCACCTAACTCACTTTCAAGGAAGGCTGGAAGAGATTACTTGTTAAAGATAAGCTGTACCTTTGTCCAGTTTTTAAAAAATTAGTTTTAAGACAACATTTTTGTACAAAAATAATAAAAATAAATAAATAAAAATAGAAAAAAAAACATACAGTCGAATTGAGAACGTTACAATTGAAGGAATTTATGTTGAAGAAAAGAATTTATGTTTACGAAGCCATGGCGTCACCTGGAGTAGGGCTCCAACTGAAAATCAGCGCTGAATGCTCTTGTAATATTTTATTGCAAGGAATTCAGCATTATGCTGAGCTGATTTCAGGTTGTGCCACACACGTCAAGTGTTGTCAGGGTGCCTCTAGGACTTGACCATGCTCAAGTGCTGAAGGCGCCATGGTAACGTTTCCCTTAAGGTATTGTAATGTGTGGCACATAAATGTGTGAGAATAAATAGTTTTTTTTTGTACCATAAACTTACAAAATACGTAGGAAAACAGAAACATAGTGGACAAGGAAGCACTTATCTCTATACGTGATCTTTAGCAGTGATCCGTGGCAGTGGCTTTCCCACTTCACTTATAGTTGTAAAGGAAGAATAGGTAGGTACTTACAACAAAATATGAGCTGAAATTAAATGAAATATTATCATAAACTAGATATTATAGAATTATCGAGTATTTAACATACAGAAAATAATTAGTATATTATGTAGATAGGTAAGTATGCATATGCCACCGTAAGATTGCATAAACCGTTACATTGTAATCTAACTAGCGAAATTGTAAAAAATATGTCAACCTTATTTTACCTAACCAATTGTTAAGTAAAATAAGGTTGACATATTTTTGTCCGACTTATAGAAGGAGGGTTCTGTTTTCAACCCGTAAGCTGTATGTATGGGCATATATATTATGTTTATAGAGGTGAGTTAACCTGAACAACGTTCTACCTTAATGATGTTATCAATAAGTTACCTAACTATTATATAACTTTTTGTAATTTTTGATGCCATTATAAAGACATTTAAAAATCGAAATCAACCAACCTGTATGTATCTGAATATAAATTATAAATTGATGAATTTTGTTTGATTTATAATGATGATCGATTGATTTGTTTTATTCTTTTAGAATAACACTAAATAAGAACATATATTGCATGCCAATACACGGCAGATTGTAGTTTTTAATATTACTAATGTACCTACTCAATCGTTTACTCGTTTTATATAGTATTATGTCACCGTAAAATTGTAAAAACCGTTATATTGTAATCGAACGGTTTTTATCTTGATAGATTGTAAACTGTCGACAGATTGTGAACCGTAACATATTGCTTACAAGTAAACGCATTATTTTTCGGTAAATTTTCATCTATTAAGTATATTAACCCGATAGAACCTAAATATTTATGTCAAACCCTAACCTAACCTATAGTTCGCGCGCGAGTTGAATGCAGAGTAAATGTATGGTGAAACATACATTTACTCTGCATTCAACTCGCGCGCGAACTGTACAAGAAAACGTAAATACAATAAATATTTCAAAAATTATTACTCGGAACATTGAACGGTTCACAATCGACATTTTACATTCGCGCGAGATAGAAATCTAACGGTTGGATATATTATAATCTGACGGTTTTTACAATTTTACGGTGACATATACATAGATTCACATAAAAGGTTAATAAATAAGCATACTTAGGTAGTTTAAAATCTTTATTCTCGGTACATCCAATATGCCGCAGTGTAGCGCGAGTGGATCTAGGTCAGTGGGACGCGACCCGCGCGTCTCTGTTGCGCGTTGCACCTATCGATCTTCACTCGGACCTCTCCCGGACGGGGGTGGGGGTGGGGGGTGTACGGGGGGAGGTTACAGGGGGAGGTCGAGGGCTTTGGGAGGCGTGCCGGAATTCAGTAATGTTGATACGTACACGGCTATGTAGGACATGGACTGTTGATGACATAGGCGTTATGTAGGTCTTTTATGTACGAGTAGGTAGTTGTTTTCATGTAGGACAGAATACGGCGTCTTGATTCTACCACCAGAAAGAAAATTCCGCTGAGAAAAGTCGGCGTTATAAAACGGAAAAACATTAAACACAAGTCATAATGTTTATCAATATTAGATTACTACTTACTAGAGTACCTGTGGGAATCAAAAAACCTCAAGTCGTAGGAGTCGTAGTTAACTTACTGACTTACGCAAGGACCGCGACTTCGCCCGCGTAGATTTAGGTTTTTAAATACCCGTGGGAACTCTTTGTTCTTCCAGGATAAATGTAGGTAACCTATGTTCATCTTCAGGATACAGTAAGCTATATGTTCTGGTACAAAATCGGTTAAGCGGATAAGCAAAACATCGATCTCTCCCTGCGTCGTATTCCTCATTACTGAGGGTTATGACCCCTTTCCATTCGATTCCATTTTCTTGGGATAATAATGCGATGGGTTCCCACGACCTTCCGCATACGACTCGACTAAGAGTGTTTAAATTATTAGTTTTTGTAATGATAATTATCAGATATTAGTGATAATAACCGAGACCGACGGCGACGACGGCACGGGGGAGACGAAAAGGCCAAATTAATTGAACCTCCAAATTCGGTCACCCATCCAGTTACCGACTTGGGTCAACGTTGCTTAGCAATCACTATGGATATCCACTGATATCCACGTGGACGAAGTCGCGGACATCAGTTAGTCATTATGAAGTTATTAAATCACATTAATTACATCCATATATCCATTACTTCCACCATCTGCGAAGATAGAATAGCGACCAGTCCTTTGATTTAGCTGTATATATTTTATTTAGTGTCTTTTTTTGTTAGATTAGCGTCGAGACAAAGAGGCCTAATTGTGTAGGCAAATCGAAATTTGACAACGTATAATTCGAACTATTTCAAAAGTTCATACAAGTTTTTTGATGTGCAGGCATCTATGACCTCCCTAAACAGGTCGAATTATCCGTTTGACAAACCTTTACGATAACGATTTTCTTACACAATCGGGGGGCAGATCATCTGAATCGGAAACCGAACGTTCAAACTACTATAGGCTATCCGTTATTACCGCTGTTCTTTCTCCCCCCTCTGCGTTGTATTCCTCATTGCTGAGGGTCGTGACCCCTTTCTATGAAGCACATAACGGGAGGAGTTTTGTTGGGACATTAATGCGGTGTGTTCCCAGGTCCTTCCGCATACGACTCGACTAAGAGTACTTCTTCAACTCCTAGGTTTTTAACGATTATCATCAAATTTAGTGTTAATAACCGGGACCGACGGCTTAACGTGCTCTCTGAGGCACGGAGGAAACGAAAAGGACTTTCCTTGACTTTCGGACTTCCTAATTCGGTCACCCATCCAGTCAGTCAGTCACCGACTTGGGTCAACGTTGTTCAACAATCGCAATCGACTGGCATGCATTGTCGCAACTAGGCCACTCGTCCCTCACGGCTGTCACTTATCTGCAAACATTGCCTTGTCCACAGATGGACATCTACGTCCAAACGGCGAGCCCCATCGTCGAGCAAGTACTACGGGGGTACAACGGCACGATTTTCGCGTACGGGCAGACGGGGACGGGCAAAACGTATACTATGGCCGGTAGCAACTCCGCGCCAGAGCTCCGTGGCATCATACCCAACTCGTTCGCACAAATCTTCAGCCACATCGCCACAGCCAAGGATGATGAAAAGTTAGTCTTTATTCGCTAAATATGGGGCGCGTTGTATGGCATACACGATTTTTTTTTACCCACTTCATATTAGCCTAAGTTAGTATGATTAGTGATGATGTAGTCTAAGATAGTAGCGGGCTAACCTATAAAGGGCATGGCAGTTATATTAAACCCATACCCCTAATCTGTTTCTACATGGCATCGAACCGGAACGCCAAATGGCTTGGCGGCAACTTTGCGTTAGGGTTGTAACTAGCCACGCCCGAAGCCTCCCATCAGACCTGACTAGAGAAAATTCAGAAATTATAAATTCCCAAATTGACCCTGCCGGGAATCGAACCCGGGACCTCCAGTGCTCAACACTGCGCCAGGGAGATCGTCAAAAACAATGTATGTACAATACACGTTTTTATTAAAAGTAGGTAAGTACATAATAGAGCTATTATGTATTTGTACATTAGTTACCTAAAAACCTACTTAAATGTACCTTTTTCATAAATAAGTTCACATTCTTTGTTTGACAGGGAATTTCGTCTATGTAAATTGAGGTCGTTGGTAGCGGACAATAATTCAGTCGAGGCTAATAAACAATTGCCGAATTTCTTCGTGACAAAGTTGTATGGAAGTAATCGAACTTGAGTCCAGCGCCCCACAAGATATTTTAATCGTCAAATGAATCTACCACTAGTTCGCAATATATTCCTACTGACAAGAAAAAGCATGATACTCGGCGTTTACCTATTTTACACTTCAAATAAACTTTTACAAGTGCCTTTAATCGTCAAATGAATCTACCACTAGTTCGCAATATATTCCTACTGACAAGAAAAAGCAAGAAACTCGGCGTTTCTTTCAATAAATAATTTGATTTTCGTTACAGGTTTCTGGTATGCGTGACGTACTTGGAGATATACAACGAAGAAGTTCGCGATTTGCTCGGTAATAACCCGCACCAGAGCCTCGAGGTGAAGGAGCGCCCTGACATAGGCGTTTTCGTCAAGGATCTCACCGGTACACATCTATCTATACTAAGTATATATCTTATCTATCAGTTTGGAAGCGTCAACGAGGAAATCCGCGATTTTCTCGGTAATAACCCGCACCAGAGTTGGGCCTCTAGCATTGATATATCTAGATGGGGCCTTTCATAGAAAAAAGTTGGGCGTCAGACTTGTAGGGCGTGCCTCTCACCTGAATAAGCCTGTCCTTGTCCCCGCCATAGCGCTGTCCCGCTTTTCAGACTAGATGGCGTTACTAAAATAAGTCCACATTATTTGTTTGACAGGACCCGTCTATATAAGTTGAGTTCGTTACCCAATAGTCTAAGCAAATCGTAATCATTTGGCAGTTTAAAACGTATTACTCGGACTGAACTTTCGTCTTTATTTCTATCTTCAGGCTACGTAGTCCACAATGCGGATGAACTAGAGAAAATAATGGCGGTCGGAAACAAGAACAGGCACATAGGCGCGACCGCGATGAACATAGAGTCGTCTCGCTCACACGCCATATTCTCCATCACCGTGGAGAACAGCAAGCGAGGCGCTGACGGCAAAATGCACGTCAAGATGGGGAAATTACACCTTGTTGACTTGGCGGTAAGGATCAGTTCACCTTCACAGTACATGCTATAGGTAAACCGTATAAGAGTGACTACAATGGATATAGAGTCGTCTCGCTCACACGTCATATTCTCCAACACCGTGGAGAACAGCAAGCGCCTCTGACGGCAAGATGCACATTGAGCTGGGGAAATTGCACCTTACTGACTTGGCGGTAAGGTTCAATTCCTTTTGTCAGCATGATATGATATAGGTAAATCATAATATAAGAGTAAGTACGATGGATATAGAGTCGTCTCGCTCACACGCCATGTTCTCCATCACCGTGGAGAACAGCAAGCGAGGCGCTGACGGCAATACGCACGTCAAGATGGGGAAATTGCACCTTGTTGACTTAGCGGTAAGGTTCAGTTCACCTTGACAGTATATGCTATAGGTAAACCATGTAAGAGTAAATACGATGGATATAGAGTCGTCTCGTTCACATGCTATACTCTGTGATAACCGTAGAGAACAGCAAGCGAGGCGCTGTCGGCAAGATGGGGAAATTGTACCTTGTTGACTTAGCGGTAAGGTTCAGTTTACCTTGACAGTATATGCTATAGGTAACCCATGTAAGAGTAAATACGATGGATATAGAGTCGTCTCGTTCACATGCTATACTCTGTGATAACCGTAGAGAACAGCAAGCGAGGCGCTGTCGGCAAGATGGTGAAATTGTACCTTGTTTACGTAGCGGTAAGGTTAAATTCATTTTTACAGAATATGTTATAGGTAAAGCGCATAGGTGTGATGAATGTAAAGACTTTTTTTTATTCTGCAAAACCGTCCTGTAGAAAATGTATTTTTAAAACGATAACAAGGTACGAAATTGGGATGTTTCATGTTCGATCAAAATGTTTCTTTTTTGCTTTCATTAAATAGAGGTCTTCCAAAAGACGTAAAATCCACGGCCTGCGTTATAGGCCTATTAGACTGCACTTTTCACAGGGACCCTTACACATGAATCAGTGTAGTGTAATAAGATTTAGGGAGAGTTAGGGATTTAGTCCCTAAATTGGCCCTTATTGCTGTGTGTATTAAGCGACGCTCTAACTTGCGGCCACGCCCACCCTTACCACAGGGCCTGTAGTGCAGGGTAATAGGCCTATTAGTTTTAAGTTTGACAGGGCGTTGATGTCGTCATGAGTCGGCAATTCATAAACAAGGTCCCATACTAAGCGCGCGTTTTGATTTTTGATTAAGAGCTGCTGATTTGATCAAACCGAGCACCATGTCCGAACACACAATTAAAATTCACAATGGCGGACAAACTTCACGATCAAATAATGAAAGAAAAACGCAACCATTTCCTCTTTCCGTTTCCCAGGGCTCCGAACGTCAGAGCAAGACACAAGCAACGGGCACCCGCCTGAAGGAAGCGACCAAAATCAACCAGTCCCTCTCCGTGTTAGGCAACGTGATCTCAGCGCTGGTGGACGGCAAATCCACCCACATACCGTACAGGAACTCCAAACTGACGCGATTGTTGCAGGACTCACTCGGTGGCAACTCCAAAACTGTTATGGTAAGCGATCATCCATAAAGTACGTCACGCGTTTAGGGGGGGGGGGGGGGGGGGGGGGGTCGACGAAGTGTGACGTTGTGTGACAAGAGGTGGGAGGGGTCATAAGTTTCGTGATGTCAACTCACTCGGTGGCAACTCCAAAACTTATGGTAAGGGATCACCCATACAGACGTCACTCGTTTAGGTCAGGGGGGGGGGGGGGAGTTGAGGAAGAGTGACATTGTGTGGGAGGGGTCCTAAGTTTCGTGATAACCTAACCTATCCTATTCTGGCCAATTCTGTATAAAATCTAAACTAAACTAAAATGACAGCTTCAAATTTAGTTCTGTCCCTTTCCGCAGGGAGTATTATGAAAACCCTTTCATTGCCAACCCTAGCAATACTGTAGTAATGTACGCACGCAAGAAGTTATACTTTTTGATAGCAAATGATAAATATCTTGAATATAGTTATCAGTTCACCCAACATACAGTAAATGTAACCCATTAACGTCCCACTGCTGGGCACTGGCTTCCACTTTCATAGGATCTCTAATTCCTTCTCAGGAATGAGCTTAGACGCACCACGCTGCTCCAATGCGGGTTGGCAGACTTTAACGACTATTATCATGTTAGTGATAATAACCGGGACCGACGGCTTAACGTGCTCTCCGAGGCGCGAGGGTGGAACACCGCCAACTTCCTAACTCCGGGCTAGTACTGAGAATTTCTAGTCAGAAAAACAACACAATAGTACATTACATCGCGAGACCGGGAAGTAAGCGTTTACTGGTCGAGTGTTAGTTAGATCAAATTTACATCTTTGTGATCACTATCACTTTGATCTAACTAATACGAGACCAGAAATGCTCTCCCGGTCAAGGTGTGTATAGTGCTTTTCTAAAAAATGAAACAAGTGACTTTTTTTTTAATTTATTTTTTGCGCTGTGAGTGCTGAACGCGTAATACGATAGAGTTCCAAATTTAAACTATTTAGGCCAAAGAACATTATAACAAGTTACAAGATTCCAAATTCAAACTTATGATATGTAATGAAAATACATACATTCTTTACTGGCCTAGGCCGGGAAGTTTAACTTTCGAACTCATATATTATTTACAGGGTATGAAATGTGCACATTTCATATCATTTTTTAGAAATAATAATTTAATTTAATTATTAATCCTTTTCTACAGATAGCAACAGTGGGCCCGGCTGACTCCAACTACGTGGAAACGATCAGCACTTTGCGATACGCGAACCGCGCCAAGAACATCGAAAACAAGACGCATATCAACAGCGAGCCTGGAGACGCGCTGCTCACTAAGTATTTCACCTTTTTTAAATACAACTTCTTTACGCACGCTAGACTTGGGGAGAATTACACTGCACTTTTCACAGGGACCGTTACATTTGAATCAGTGTAGTGTGTAGGGAGGCCCTCACAAATTAAACGCGATTTATAGAAACACACACTTAACAAACCTTTATTCACGGTTTTACAGAAAGTACTTAAGTCTAAGCGATCTTCCTATCAACTACACGGTCAGAGGTCCTGAGGGGACCTGCGGGGCGTCACCGGCTGACGCACGCGGTACGCGGAGAGAGGGGAAGGGGAGACGGAAAGATGGGTCGTCCGTGGCCGAAGCGGCGGAACGACCGATCTCGCCTGCGTTCACCAGTTACCACTGCCACTCATCTGCCCGGTACCCCCAAGCCGACGTGCTGTGACAGCGGTCGCTGGCGAACTGTGTGTGAATGCAGGCCGGATGCCTTATATAGGCAGTGGCGGGAGAGGTGCGCGGCGGCGGGGTTTTGCACACGGCACGATGGCGCGATTTCGAATGTTCTGGATTATCCATTGTTCGTGCGTGAGTCATCGCCGTGCTGAGCTGCGTCATAAGTGTAATAAGCGACGCTCTAATTAGCGGTCACGCCCACCCTTACCACCGGGGCCTGTAAAAAGTGCAGTGTAATAGGCCTATAAGCCGGTGAATGCGTGACGAGAGTGTTACGAAAAGTGCGAAGGTAAGTTGAGAGGGAGATTGAAGATAGAAAGAGAGATTGTAGGGGCAAGAAAGAGAGGTTCGAACATACATTTTCTTTCTCTCTTTCTCTCATAGCCAGCCAGTTACTAAGTTTTACTTCAGTCGTGTGGTCTAAGGCACACTCGTTTTTCTTTTTCTCCAAATAAACTTTTACAAGTGCTTTTAATCGTCAAATGTATCTACCTTATCCGACCTGAAGGGTCGGACGCCCATATATTAGATAGTATATTAGATAGATAATATTTATGCTTTTTTTTCAGGTTCCAACAGGAGATCGACCAGCTCAAAAAACAACTGGAAGAAAACATAAACGGTACGCCTTATAGTATTTTTTTATAATTTTTATTTTTTTAAAGCCTTATATTAGTTCAAAAACACGCTTAGGCCTTGTAAACTATAACTCCTCCTCTTTGACAGTTTTGTCAATCTGCGTTTTTTAATGTACTCACTCATACGTATATATGAACAGTTTTTGAAAAAATTATAAATTTTGCGGATTTGCCTATACATTTTTTTTTTAAGTATGCCAAGTACGAAAATATCTGAAATTGATTAAAAAAACTGAAAAAAAAAATGTCTACTTTCACCAGCAGAGTTAGAAGAAGAGGAAGAAGAAGAAATATCGGAGGAAGAGTTGACAGATGACACACTCACCGATCCTGAACTAGACATACTGGACCCGGAGGAGAAGAAGATGCGACGAAAGATGAGACGAGAGGAGAAGGTATGCCCCGATACTTCTAAACTCTCTCTCAGCGTCGTATTCCTCATTTCTGAGGATCGTGACCCCTTTCTATTAATTACATATTGGTAGGAGATTTCTTGGGACAATAATGCGTATGGTCCAGCAGCCCTATTCTGTAACTCAGTGGTTATCAAAAAATGAAAGCCACTGACTTATATTTTTTATCCATTGAAGATTTGCTATGAAATGTTCTTTCATTTTTTCATAGTAAACCTTCAATGGACAAAATATATATGTCAGTGGCTTTCATTTTTCGATAGCCACTGAGTTACAGAATAGGGGAGCAGGTCCTTCCGCACTTCTATACTATTGATTTTCAAGACCAGAGGTAAAAGAAGAAGAAGAAATATAGAAAGTTACTGCACCTAGAGTAGAAGACGGAACATGACAACCTTTTTTATGTTATTGTACAAGATATGCCTTATAACTAACAGAAAATAAGCGGAGAAATTTCTTCCAGCTTTCCTTCAAAGTGAATGAGGTGAAATTGTTAAGTGGTATAGGTCTACAGTTGAATGCAGAGTAAATGTATGTGTCACGATACATTTGCTCTGCATTCAACTCGTGTGCGAACTATAGGTGACCTTGATAAGAATGAAAATACGTTTTGATAGAATATATTAAGCTAATATTATAAAGCTTTAGTTAAATCAAAGATGAACGAGCAGACAAACATTATTTTTAACGTATGTCACCGCAAGATTGTATAAACCGTAAGATTATAATCTAACTCGCGTAATTGCAAAATGTCGAAAGATTACAATTTAACGCATTATTTTCCGGTAGATTGTTATCTGATAGGTATTTAAACCCGATAAACGCCCGGGCACTACTTCATTGTTTATGTCGAACCCTAACCTAACCTACAAGAAAAGACAGGAAAACGTAAATACAATGAATATTTCAAAAATTGACACTCAGAACATTGAACAGTTCACAATCTTTCGACAGTTTACAATTTCGCGAGTTAGATTATAATCTAACGGTTTTTACAATCTTACGGTGACATATCCATACTAATATTATGAATGCGAAAGAGTGTCTGTCTGTCCGTCTGTCTGCTACGTTTTCACGGCCCATCTGTTCAACCGATTTTGATGAAATTTGTTATAGGGATAGTTTGTTTCCTGGAGAAGGACAGGCTACTTTTTATCCCGGAAAATGAAAGAGTTCCCGCGGGAATAAAAAATCCTTAATCCACGAGGACGAAGACGCGGTCATCCTCTAGTGATTAATAATTTTATTGCCAACTAGATGATACCCGCGACTTCGTCCGCTTGGATTAAGTCTAGATGTACAGACAAGACGGACAGACAGACAGACACAGTTTCGGATTTATAATATTAGTATGGATTAAATTAATAATTCAATAATATTTTCTAGGAAAAACTGAATCGAGAAAAGGCACACCAAGCACGTAAGGTACTCGAGGAGAAGAAAGCAGAACTACAGAGGACCAAGTAAGTACTTATATTTGTCCTAAAAATATAAAATTGGGATGTGTTGACTATCTACACTACAGCCCATTAACGTCCCACTGCTGGGCACAGCCCTCCACACTCATAGGAAAGAGGGAATTAGAGCTTAGGCCCACCACGCTGCTCCAATGGGGGTTGGCGGCTTTAACGACTATTATCATGTTAGTGATAATAACCGGGACCGACGGCTTAACGTGCTCTCCGAGGCACGGGGGTGACATACCACCAACATCCAATTCCGGGCTAGTACTGAGAATTTCTAGTCAGAAAAACCCAATACTTTATTATGGCTCGACCCGGGATTCGAACCCTAGACCTCTAGACAATGAGGCAGTTAGGGTAGACTGTGTGAAAAATAAATTATTATTTACTGATTACTAAATAGAGGACCTACCAAAAGACGTAACATCCACGTTCCCTGTTAATTTTATGTTTGAGAAGCGAATGCCCGCGACTTCGTCTGCGTGGTTTGAGGGTTTTTGGTTCCTTTCCGGGATAAAAAGTAGCCTATGTGCTATTCCAGACTACAATCTATCTCTGTGTCAAATTTCAGCCAGATCCGTGCAGCCGTTGGGGCGTGAGTAACAAACATCCATAAATCCATCCAAACTTTCATATTTATAATATTAAGTAAGAAGTAAGATAACTATTTTAAAATTTCGATTAAAGTAAAAAGTGCGTTAACTTTAATTGATGACGATACCCGCGAAATCGTCCGCGTGGACTAAGTTTTTTCGATTCCCGCAGGAACTCCTTAATTTTCCGGGATAAAAACTAGCCTATGTCACTCTGCAGGTCCTCAACTATACCCATGCCAAAAATCCCGTCGATCCGTTGCTCCATTGCGGCGTGATTGAAGGACAAACCAATAAATCAACAAACAAACAGACTTTCGCTTTTGTAAAATTAGTATGATAGCCCTCATTCCGCATTAGCGATATATAAATAAATTCCCGATAGGATTAAAAATATTCAATCCGATATTAAATTTAGAAAAGAGCTCCAGGCCCTGTTAACTCAGAAGGGATATGAGGTTGAGGATAAAATCTATCGCTGTACCAAATTTCATCAAAATCGGTTGAACAGGTGGGCCGTGAAAGCGTAGCAAACAGACAGACAGACACACTTTCGCATTTATAATATTAGTATCTCTCTCTCTCTGCGTCGTATTCCTCATAGGAATCATTTCCTCGTAGGAGTTTTCTTGGGATAATAATGCGGTGGCTTCCCACGTCCTTCCGCATAATTAAACTAAAAAAAAATGAGTATAGGTATAGATAATATAAGTATAGAAGTATAGATATAGATTAGTCTTTGACAAATAATAAATTGATTTCCAGAAATCAGCAAGAACAACTGAAGGACAAACTCCAGCGGCTGGAGTCCAAGGTGCTGGTCGGTGGAGAGAATCTCCTGGATAAAGCCGAGAGCCAGAGGAGACTGCTGGAGCAGGCGGCTAAGGAGCTGGAAATGAGAAAACTCAATGAGCTGCGTCTGCAGCAAGACCTGCAAAAGAAGGAGGTGAGTAACCATTCGTTGAGTGAATGAATGAATGAATAGATCTTTATTTTATTCCATACAAAGTAAAAATTACACATCCAAATCTTAACTAATATTATAAAGAGGAAATATTTGTTTGTTTGTTTGTAATGGATAAACTCAAAAACTACTCGACCGATTTTAAAAATTCTTTCACCTATAGAAAGCTACATTATCAACGAGTAACAAAGGTTATATTTTATTTTCATAAAAATTAGAGATCCTTACGAGAATTGCAATAATGTGAACTGAGTCGGAAAAAATCGTCTCTTTTGAGAGCTTACATGGCGTGCGCTGCGTAAATAGTTAAAGTTACACGAAAACAATGTATGGTGGAGTTGTTTTTCTCAAAACGTTCTAAAAAAAGTCCGCGGTAGCATATATCTATCTTTTAAGGTTGACTCACAATAACCATTTTTATGAATTTCAAACTTGGGCTAAACCAATGCTTTACTTGCCAAGGTGTTTTTACCGACATAGTATTAATCCTTATCAAAATAAATATGTAAGTCATCTCAAGTGTCTAATTAAGATTAAAATTGTCCTTTCTATCCATCTAAATAAATAAATAAGTATGATAAAATGTCTTATAATGTTAATTAGAGTTTGTGTTTGTATTTTGTATGGACACCCTTCGGGTAAACCCAACTGTGGATGTATGCATGTATGGATGTTTGTTACTCTTTCAAGCAAAAACTATTAAACAGATCTTGATGAAATTTGGCAGAGATAGATTCTGGTCAGAGATGAGTCTGGATACTCTGGAAAAAAAAGTCACATAGGCTACTCTTTATCCCGGAAAATTAAGAGGAACCAAAAACCTCAAATGCATCTTTGTTACTCAATCACGCCAGCACGGCTGAACGGATCGTGATGAAATTTGGCAGAGATAGATTATAGTCTGGAATAACACATAGGCTACGTTTTGTCCCGGAAAAGTATAGTTCCCGCAGGAACCAAAAAACCTAAATCCACGCGGACGAAGTCGCGGGCATCAGCTAGTCGTATATGGGTGGAGTTCACCTACTTTTAAACGGGATGATTATCAGATAAACGACTGATTAAATACTCTTTAACGTTCACCACAACCTAATCAATGGTTAAAGCGCTTGAACGCCAGATTATCTTAACCGAGCTCGGTAGGGTCGTTTTAAATCACATTTTGATGTTAGAATTTTTGCGTTAGTGTCATTTTTAGGCTCTTTTTTAGGTTATTTGTTAATAAATTGATAGGAAGAATGCCTACCTAGTGTCTGTGTTTTAAAATTAAGCAGAATTGAAACTTCAGAAAAGTAGTCTACAAGAGAAGGAGAATAAATATGACTAACGCATTCTCTCGCAAGCTAAATCCTATTTAATGTATATGTTTGTCTCTTTTTCGTTTTATCGAATTTTAAAATCAAACGATTCTAAAGAAGGTTCACTTCAAAACTGTTATCATAGCCATTGGATGATGCCAATAACAAAAATAAATTGTTTCTAACTGATTATTAAATAGGGGGTCTTCCAAAAGACCTAAAATTCACATCCTCGGTTAGTTTTAAATTTGATAACTATTTTAAATACTTATATAGGTTAAAGACAAAAAGTGCGTTGAAATTTGATGACGTCACGACTGCGAATTTCATACAACTTCCATACTAGAAGTGCGTTTTTAAGTTTGATAAAGGGTTGCTGATTTGATTGAGTTGTCATCATCCCTATTGCCCAGGCTGAACGTTTGGACTTGGAGGAGCGTTACTCCAGCCTTCAGGAAGAGAACGCAGCCAAGACACGGAAGCTGAAGCGAGCGGTGCAACTCCTCAACTCTGCCAAAGCGGAGCTGGCTGACCAACAGCGGGAGCAGCAGAGGGAGATGGAGGGCATCCTGGACGGAGTCAGGGCTTTGAGAAGAGAGCTGCAGTTGGCTGATCTGGTGCTGGACGCTTATATACCCAAGGAGTACCAGGTGAGTGACAGCAGTTGAGACTGCTTCCGACGGTTGGCAGCAATCAGTCTAGGGTTGTAAGTTGTAACGGAGGCGTTCTTAGCGGAAGTAGAGGCGGAGGCGGAGGTGGATTTCTCCGATCACGTCGTCCATTTTCTGTGCTTTAGGATGCGATAAACCCACATTTGTTTTTTTTTGAGGATTCTTCTAAGGACAGTTGCCTTTTTGCTTGTTGTAATAGTGTAACTGACGTCACCTGCTTCGATTTGTACCTCTCGCATTGTAAGTCCACGTAAGTTAACCTCCGTTACAACTCCGCGAAAAACGGCGAAAGCGGATGCGGAAGCGTAGGTGCGATTCCTTGCGAAAGTTCCGCACTTGCGGAGGCGCAAGCGAGGTTCCGTTACAACCCTAAATCAGTCAATGGTAACTTCAAGCGGTTGACTATGACTGCTCGAGCAGTCCGTGTATTAGCTAACCTGGCTTACTGGCTAACCAGTAGAGATTTTTCTCGAAGTGAGTAAAAAGCTCGACGTTTCTGATACGAACCGCTAGGGCAGAGGTTCCCAAACTTATTTTCTCATAGACCACTTACAAAAAATTCTGGTTCCGGTGGACCGCCTGCAGATACATTTGTACCATTTTCTCAGTCGACAAAAAATGTGAAGTCTAACTGTGGATATTTGCGTTGCGGCTGAGTTCCAACCACGAATTAACAGTTTCGAAAAAAAAGAGAGAGTGGATTGGTTAATTAATTGATTGTGCTGTGAGTGGATGCCATAAAAACAAAGTAATACGAGTTAAATATTAGTTAGTTTTTACAAGTAACAGTCGCTGAGCTTCTTAAAATATTATCTGCCTACATTGATAGGTGAAGTCAAACCAACATTTTAGTTCTTCATTATCAATACCAGATAAATTTTCGTATTTTTGTCACGCCAACGTAGACCCCCGTCGAGTCTCCCGTGGACCCCTGGGGGTCCACCTGGACCACTTTCGGAATCAATGCGCTAGGGTATGGAACACCCTCCCAGCGCACGTGTTTCCTGCCACGTGTAACTTAAGTACCTTCAAGGCAAGAGTGAATAGGCATCGATTTTTTTGAAGATCTCCGTGGCGCAGTGTGTAGCGCTGTTGTCTTAACGTGCGGAGGTCCCGGGTTCGATCCCCGGCAGGGTCAGTTTGGGAATTTATAATTTCAGAATTTTCCCTGGTCTGGCCTGGTGGGAGGCTTCGGCCGTGGCTAGTTACCACCCTACCGGCAAGACGTGCCGGCAAGCGATTACGCGTTCCGGTACGATGCCGTGTAGAAACCAAATAGGGGTATGGGTTTAATATAACTGCCATGCCGCAAACAGGTTAGCCCGCTACCATCTTAGACTGCATCATCACTTACCATCAGGTAAGATCGCAGTCAAGGGCTAACTTGTAGTGGATAAAAAAATAAAAAAATAAAATCTAGGCAAGCGCGTTCCAACCTAGACCTTATCATTGCTTTACACTAAGCATGATTGTCGTCAAGCGCAAGCCTATCTCGCAGTTAAAAAAAAGATGATTGGAGTCACCATGGAGTGTTAAACATTTTAGACCATTTCACAAAAAATACAGAAAAACTCCGTACCGATTCCAAACAAAACTAAAAAAAACAACAAAATTTGGTTTTAAGATTTTTAGCCAATCGTGTTTTTGTCACAATACATTACCAAAATAAATACCCAGAAGCACATATTGAAATATTAATAGTATTCGTTTTCAAATAAAATTATTTCAAAAATCACAAATCGAAAGTTTCGATGGATGAATGTTTGTAACTTAATCACCCAAAAACGGCTGAACATTGATGAAATTTGGCACAGAGATTGATTATAATTACACATATGCTACTTATTATACCGGAAAATTAACAAGTTACTTAATTTTGGCGGGAACCAAAAAACCTCAATCCATGCGGACGAAGTGACGGGCATCAATCATACTTCATACTAATATTATAAATGCGAAAGTGTGTTTGTTGGTTTGTCCTTCAAACACGCCGCAACGGAGCAACGGATCGACGTGATTTTTGGCATGGATATGTCACCGTAAGATTGTAAAAACCGTTAGATTATAATCTAACTCGCGAAATTGCAAACTATCGAAAGATTACAATTTAACGCACTATTTTTCAGCAGATTGTAATCTGGTATATTAACCCGATAGAACCTAATTGCACTACCTGATTATATATGTCGAATCCTAACCTAACCTACAAGAATGACACAAGAAAACGTAAATACAATTAATATTTAAAAAAAATACAATTAATATTTCAAAAATTGATACTCAGAACATTGAACGGTTCACAATCTGTCGACAGATTATAATCTAACGGTTTTTACAATCTTACGGTGACAGATATATTATATTTGAGGACCTGGAGAGTGACATAGGCGGCTACTTTTTAACTCAGAAAATTAAGTAGTTCCTGAGGGAATCATAAAAAAACAAACCACGTGGACAAATTAATAATTTATTCATAATTTTATTACATTCCTAGGCACTGATCGAGCAATACGTACACTGGAACGAGCAACTGGGCGAGTGGCAAGTGAAATGCGTCGCCTACACCGGAAACAATATGGCGCCGCGGCTGCAACAGCAGAAGACTACCACACACGTAACTATACCACCACCACCATCCATCTATATATATATATATATGTGTAGGTACTAGATGGGGACCCTTTCATTGAAAAACGTTGGGCGTCCGACTTGTAGTGCATGCTCCTCACCTGTATAAGCCTGTCCTTGTCCCCGCCATAGCGCTGCCCCGCTTTTCAGACTAGATGGCGTTAGTAAAAAAAGTCTACATTCTTTGTTTGACAGGGCCCGTCTATGTAAATTGAGGTCGTTGACTACAGCCCATTAACGTCCCACTACTAGGCACAGGCCTCCACTCTCATAGGAAAGAGGGAATTAGAGTTAGACCCACCACGCTATTCCGGTGATAATAACCGGGACCGACGGCTTAACGTTGTCTCCGAGGCACGGGGGTGAAACACCGCCAACTTCCTAACCCAACACTTAAATATGGTCCCGGGACCTCATCGGCCGCAGTCTAACATGCTAACAACTAGACCAACGAAGCAGTTTACACTTACGTAATTATACACTTGTTTGCGATGCTGCCAAAGTAGACTATTGCCGCACATGTGCGATAAAAATACTACCGTAGGTACGCGGTACTATTCTTGTAAATTAATTTTATGTGCATAATTATAACCACCCAATACAGCTGCAAAACAATTGGGTATTTGACTACGTAGACTACTATATTTTTTAGTGACTGTTAAATAGAGGATCTCTCAAAAGTCGTAATATCCACGTCCCCTGTTAGTTTTATGTTGAACAAAACTAACATTGAAAACTACCGATTTGAGTAACAAAGTCGTACTTTGTTGACGTCACAGTTCAGAATTTTATACAAAATGCCATGCTAAGCGCGCGTTTTGACGTTTGGAAAAAAGTTGCTGATTTGACTTTTTGTCAAATGCCCAATTGTTTTAGGTATTTTCTGCCGTGGTAAATGATAGAGCAGTATGTCAGAAGAGACGGTTTCGGGAAAATGGTGCTTAAATCTATAAAAACTTTAAGCGCCATTTTCTCGAAACTGCCTTTTCTGACTATATCAATTACCACGGCAATTTTATTAACTTAAGTAATGTGCTTTATTCACCCTCGCATGCAGCTCGAGTATCGAATTTATTTACTCTGCTAAAATTACAATGTGAAACTTAAATAACGATTATTGCATTGTTTTTAATACCTTTTATTAAAATAACATGTAAATTTCGGTTAATGATAAACAATATTTTGTTAGTTAGTCGCTACTGGCAATAAGGAAACCAAAGCCATTAAATTACCGCACTAGTGGCATAATTTAATTTTATTTCGCCAGAGCGGTAATTTAATGGCGATCAAGATCAATATTAATATAGTGTTTTGTGTGTACAGTTGGAGCCTCCAGACCTGTCGGACCGCTACCTGTCCTATTCGGTGGTGAGTGGTCGCGCGACCAGTCGCCTCGCTCGACCGCACACTTCGTCTGTACCGAGACCGCACACCGCTTTGCGACAGCGACAATAAGTCGATAGATCTCAAGCACCTCACACACGGCAGCTATAATGTAAAGATGTATATTATAGCACGATACATCTCATTACATCTTTCCATAGAAATCATCAGGAGACCACACACGACAGCTGTAATTTATACTTTTACATCTTCGTATCTTAAGATACAGAGCGATACGAAAATATACATTTATATTTCGATACATCTTAATATATATCTCAATACATTTCCGTATATTCCTAAACATCCCTCTTCGAAAAGGATGTTCAATAAGTTTATGTGATAGATAGACCATGAAGTACGGAAAACGTTGTTCTTGACTCCCGGAAATAATCACAAAATTTTCCGTCTGATAATTCATCATTTATAGTTTAAATTCTCCGGAATTTTTCTTATGTGTTATGTGATCTTCGATCCACATTGTTCTGTTTTTGGCACATGTGGCAATACGCGCATCATAATCGCAATCTGAATCATCTTCTGATGAACTATCTAGTAAATCTAGTAATAAGTAACTCGACAGATCCATAATATTACAACATTAAAAATAACAACATCCTGTATAACACCTTAGCAGCTGGAAAGTGCGTCAATCGAGACGTATACCAGTGGAATGAAGGGAAAGATACATTACATTACCTGTTGTGTGTGTGATACGTTAAGATAATTTAAAGCTATACATCCCGGGATTTAATGTACATTAATATACATTATAGCTGCCGCGTGTGAACCCCTTCAGTGTTTGATCACACTAGCGACACTTTACGCGACTAAATGTTTTAAAGTACTCAGTAGATTTGTATTTAAGCCCGAAACACACAAGTGAACTGCGCGGAACGACATTTGTGATGTGTACGATCTATATGTCACCGTAAGATTGCAGAAACCGTTGGATTGTAATCTAACTAGCGAAATTGTAAACTGTCGACAGATTGTGAACCGTTCAATGTTCTGAGTGTCAATTTTTGAAATATTCATTGTATTTACGTTTTCTTGTCTCTTTCTTGTAGGTTAGGTTAGGGTTCGACAAATAACCAGTTAGGTTTTATAGGGTTAATATACCTAACAGATTACAATCTGCCGAAAAATAATGCGTTAAATTGTAGTCTGTCGACAGTTTACAATTTCGCTAGTTAGATTACAATTTAACGGTTTACGCTATCTTACGGTGACACATATAATGTATACTAATATTATAAATGCGAAAGTTTGGATGGATGTATGGATGGATGTTTGTTACACAATCACGCCAGAACAGCTGAACGGATGTGGATGAAATTTAAAATTGAAGAGTTCCCGCGGGAACCAAAATACCTCAATCTACTCGGACGAAGTCGCGGGCATCAGCTAGTATTATTTTGAATGCTAAAGATAAACACAATTATGTCTGTCTGCACAACCATATTACACAAAAGTAATAGAAGCTTACTCCAGTCGCGAATTCACTTGACCCGTTGTTCTACGTAAGCGACAGTATCAAACAGTAGCTACCCGGCCCTTTGCGTCGTAGACAGAGAGAGGTATATAGACCAAACCATGTCTCCTTTTCACTCCCACATGAAAGAGATGCAGTGTTGAGATTTTACACAAGATAGAATGAGAAAAAAATGTTTTTTTTTCTATCCCTTTCTGTGTGTCCCGGGTATTGTGCCTATTGCATACTATTGTGCTAAACAAATTATGACGTTTGGGATGTGTCGGTTACAGGCTGGCCTTAATAGGCATGATGACTGATTTTGGAAAATGATCAGATTATGTTCGGAAGTATCTACTATTTCGAAAAAATATATTATTTCAGCTGAAAAATATCTCATTCTAAAAAAAATTCACGCCTAAACGCTCGCCGGTGTCATGGCGCCGTTTGTGACGTCACAATTGTATTTACCAATGTACTCTGTGCAGTGTGCAGTAAACAATAGTGTGATTGTCAAAGCTCGAAAACAAACAATTGTGACGTCATTCGCTTCTTGGTGTTTAATCCATTATGGCGGATTGCTGTATTTTATAGTTTTACTTTGTCAAAATAAATAGCAATCTCACTCGAAATAGAAAAATAAATACGTTTTTTTATAATCCATGAATCCTATTTCATTAAGTTAATTCATAATTTCATTGATTCTTGGTTGCTGTCATCATGCCTATTCTAGAGGTTAATTATTCTGTGCTTTGCGTGGTCTATGTTGTCGCGCAGACAAGTTTGCCATTGTCTGTGGCGTCATATCACGTCTCTTCTGCCTAGGACAACGGGTGACAAATGAAAAATGGTTAACAAACATAAAAATTACAGGTTAGTTACGTGAATTTTACGTCTTTTGGAAGGTCATCATTGTAGAAAAAAAAAGTTTTTTGACATGTGCAACAATCGAAACTAAAAATTCTACATCGATTGCGACATCCCAATTGCAGGATGGGCCGTGCAAACGTACAGACACTTTCGTATTTATTATATTTAGCATGGACAATGTGTGCGTTCGTATGAATTGTATTAATAATAATTAATTTAATATAACCTATGCTAGTCACATTCCAGTGATGTATTTTATTTGTAAGTCACTTTACTCTCAGTATTATATAAAACAAAAGTTATCAATTAAAAATTATTGTGCTTATGCTCTAAAAACAAATTATAAAGACTTTTCCATTGTAGCTAAAGTTCGCGCGCGAGGTCCGAGGATTCTTAAGAAATGTTGACATAATGAGATAGAGTTGTGATTTAGTCGATATTATGTTATCAATACTAACACATCTTTAGTTGGTATCTGTGCACGTGCATTGAATTAATTATGAAATACTAATTCTATGAGAATATTAAGTGCAATAAGGAAGAAAAAACAAATTGTATCATAAAATTGAACTATAATGAACTGTAAAAAATGAACGTAAAATCGAATTAATCTGTCGCAATCAGAATAATGATCACTCTAGGGAATTTAAAAATTAAACAGCTATTTGCACAAAGAAACTTTTAAGTATTGTACTATTTATAGTACAATATAACCTGGGTATTGCAAAATTAAAAACAGGTCTCGATAAAGCGTACTCTCGCGTCACGGTCGGCACCCAACGACCTCAATTTACATAGACGGGCCCTGTCAAACAAAGAATGTGGACCTATTTTGCTAATGCCATCTAGTCTGCAAAGCGGGACAGCGCTATGGTGGGGACAAGGACAGGGCTATACAGGTTAGGAGCGTGCTCTAAAGGTTGGACGCCCAATTTTTTTCTATGAAAGCGCCCATCTAGTACCTACATATATATCGATGTCGGCACCAGTATGGGAGTGTGCGGGGTATGAAGCGACCCGCCCGCTACCTCAGCCCCCGATTCCTCGGAGCTGGCGCGCGAACTATAAGTATCTATAACTATACTTATAATTTACCTTTGTAACTTATATAATTGCTTAGAGGCAGGTCACGGTAGGTATTCTTGTTTTTAATCTAAAATAATATGTTTTTTTTTTCGTGTAACACAAAGTCGATTATTTATTGTGATATTTTTTTCAAATACACGTTTTTTATACACATTTTTGTTTTTCTTCTATACTGACCTGAGGGCTTGTACTACGATCGCTTATAGCAGTATTATTTTGAAATTGACGTTTTAAAGTTTAGGGATGGGCAGTCTATTTTAAAACCGGTAATAGTGATTAGGACATATCGGTTTTTAATTTATTAATAGTAGTTAGATTCACACCGGCGAAAAGCAAAGGCTTTTAAGAAGAAGCGATTATCGTTAAGAAGCAATTTCTTCCAGGCAACCTAATAGAGAAAGATCCCAGAGACGCCAGACTTTACTTATTTTCTGAGAAACGAAACGTACACGACGGTCTATACATTATGCATGACGGACTATAAAGTTATATAAGTTGTTTTAAAGTGTATGTACGTCAACGAAATGTATGCTTATGTAATTAGTCTAAAGTTTAGACTAATTTAGACTCTAAACAATCATATAGATAGAGTAAATAGAGATAATTCATTAGATTTGCATAAATTAATATAAAAATAAGTTTACTTGAATTATATAAATTCAAAGTAGAATAGGCACGAGCGCAGTAAATAATAATAAGAAATTTCTGGGAAACAATAAACGCAGACCCACTTGACGCACGCCGGCCGCGCTCGGACGAGCTATAAATACACGACTCGCTCACAACGACTGGAAAAGGCTGGAGTAACGACCCCGACTGATGAAGAGATGGACGAGGCCCGGCGCTTTGCAGCGCTCACGCCTATCCCAGAAACTGCCCCAACTTCGCTCAAGCACCAGCGCACAGAGTCTGAATTGAGGTTAGACGCCCCGAAGGTCCAGCGGGTAATTACTCCCGCAGTCGCAATGCCTCCTCGCGAGCGCGTCCCTCGCCGCCGCAGCAGTTCATCCACTACGCCACGCGTCGTGCCCATGGATGCAGATCCGATGTCTTCGGTACAGAAACAGAACACATAGCTGCAAAGCCAAGGTGTGCGGTCTCGACAGCTGCAAGAATTATCACAACAAGATGCTGCACTACACCAAGGCAACAGGGAAAAAAGAAGACAAGGAAGCTGCAGAAGTAATCAATTCCACATGGACTATTAAGAAGAAGCAATCCTACTTGAAGATTATTCCAATACAAGTTGGAGGTCCCAAAGGAGTAATCAACACCTTCGCCTTGCTGGACGACGGGTCAACAGTAACATTGGTCGACGACGATGTAGCCGAACACGTCGGAGCAACAGGACCCGTCGATCCGCTGAAGATAGAAACCATCAACGACATGAAGACTTCAGAAGCAGCCTCAAGAAGAGTGACCATCAGATTAGGGGGTCTCAACAATAAGGAAGAGCAAGTACAAGCGCGAACAGTGAGAAACCTGCAAGTATCGTCGCAGCGGGTCTCAAAAGAAGTGGTGGATGGGTGCAAACATCTGGCAGACATCCGGGATTACCTCATTTACGCAAACGTGAAGCCGCGAGTGCTGGTCGGTCAAGACAATTGGCATCTTCTGCTGACTACAGAAGTGAGAAGAGGAGACAGAGATCAACCAATAGCCTCTCTCAAACCACTGGGGTGGGTGCTGCATGGTACAGAAAGTCGCAACTTTGGGCGCAGCATCGACTTCGTATCACACGTCACAGAAGAGACCGAAGATAGCCTGGACAGCCTAGTCAAACAGTACTTCGAGATGGACGCGCTTTGCATACAGCCCAAGAAACCGAAGACGGATCCAGAGGAACCCACCAAGAAAACGCCAGAGGGAAGATACGAAACTGGTCTGCTTTGGCGCAAAGAAGAGGTCACGTTTCTACCACAACTCGCTGAAACGGCTCTTAAACATAGAAAAGAAGATCGACAGGGACCCCGAGCTGAACCTAAAGTACACTCGACAGATGGAAGCTCTTATCACAAAGGGATATGCCGAACTCGCACCAAAGCAGAAGAAAGCAGGCAAGACGTGGTACTTGCCGCATTTCGCAGTCTTCAACCCAATGAAGCCCGACAAGCTACGAGTGGTGCATGATGCAGCAGCCAAAACGAAGGGAGTAGCTCTCAACGACATGCTACTCAAGGGGCCTGATCTCTTACAGTCCCTACCTGGCGTAGTCATGCGATTCCGGCAGCATGAGATTGCAGTCACAGCAGACATCAAGGAAATGTTCAAGTCAAGCTACGATCTGAAGACCGGGATGCACTCCGATATCTGTGGCGCGGGAAACGACGAGATGATCAACCACCCGAAGAATACAGAATGACGTCGTTGATCTTCGGCGCGTCGAGCTCTCCGTCAACAGCGATCTACATCAAAGACCTGAACGCCAAACAGCACGAGGAGGAGCATCCTGAAGCCGCGGCTGCCATCGTACAGAAACACTATGTCGATGACTACTTAGACAGCTTCAGAAGTTTAGAAGACGCGGTACGCATCACGAAGAGCGTGCGTGAAGTGCACTCTCATGCCCATTTTGAACTAAAACAGTGGAAATCGAATTCATCATCTTTACTGGAAGCATTGGATGAAATCGAACAAGCAGAAGACCTGGAGCTCTACAAATCAGAAGATAAAACAGAACGAGTACTGGGCGTGATCTGGAAGCTCAACGCAGATGAACTCACCTTCAACCTCAACTTGGTACGAATTGCACCAACAGTCACCAATGGAAAAACACCGACGAAGAGAGAAGCGTTACGAATAGTCATGTCACTATTCGACCCCCTCGGCTTCGCATCACCCGTAACGATAAGGGCGAAACAGCTGCTACAAGAAGTATGGCGAAGAGGTACGCCGTGGGACGACGAACTCAATCAAGACCTGGCTGAACAATGGCAGGACTGGATGACACATCTGAAGAATCTCAGCAACGTGACGATCCCAAGGCGGTATCTCCACTACAGCGACGCCACATCATTGCAGCTGCACATGTTTACTGACGCCTGTGAAGCAGCCTACTCAGCGGTCCTTTTCTGGAGAGCAATGGCACCGAACGGTGAAGTCAGCCTATCTCTCATCATGGCTAAAGCGAAGGTTACGCCGTTGAAGTTGACGTCCATCCCGAGGTTGGAGCTACAAGCGGCAGTCATGGGAGCTAAGCTCGCCGAAACAGTTATAGAACAACACGAAAAGAAGCCTGACTGCAAAATATTCTGGACCGATAGCAAGACTACACTCGCTTGGATTCGGACAGGGTCGCGCACATTCAAACCGTACGTAGCGCATCGCCTGGCCGCGATCGAAGAAACTTCTACAGTCTCCGAGTGGCGGTGGGTTCCGACGAAGTTGAACGTTGCGGACGACGCAACGCGAGATGTGCCCGTGGCTTACGATAAAAATCACCGCTTGTACAAGGGGCCCGACTTCCTCTGCCAGGCAGAAGACCAATGGCCAATAGAAGTTTCTCCAACAGAAGAGCCAGAACCCACTGGGGAAGAAAAGACGAACCACGTTACAGACAGACAGAGGCCGAAGCTTGCAGAGGCGCTTTTTGAGGTCTCTCGCTTCTCCAGTTGGGACAGGTTACGATACGCGACAGCGAGGGTCCTACAATTTGTCCAGCTCTGTAGGCCCGCAGCACAGAGGGTGAATTACAGAAGAACCCAGAAAGGCAAAGAGGCGGATCCGAACTGGAAAAGAACAACTAAGTCTGCGACGAAACAGCGAAACACAGTACAGAAAACGTCGTCATCAAACAGAAGGTTCATCCCAGTCTCGGCCGAACACCTTAGAAGGGCGGAAGAGCTCCTAATGCGTTCCTCACAGGAAGCCTCCTTTGCAGCCGAAATAGAAAACTTGAAGAATGGTGAAGCCCTAAGCAAGGAGAGTCGTCTATACCAGCTCAGCGTCGAACAAATCAACGGTGCGGTCAGGCTCAGAAGTCGTATCCAAGCGACAACAGATGTAAAAGAAAACTTCAAGAGCCCTCTGGTACTAGACGGCGATCATCCCATAGTCAAGCTCTGGGTGAAGGCCGTGCACCAACAGCTGCATCACGCCGGTGTCGAAGCCACGATTAACGAATGCAGGCAGCAGTACTGGGTGCTACGCGTGCGTCCCGTCACGAGGACAATACTACGGAGCTGCCTGTTCTGCAGGATGAAGACGCAAACGCCACCGTACCCCAGGACTGGGGATCTGCCGGCATGTCGCTTAGCGCACCATAAGCGGCCGTTCACCTTCACCGGTGTGGACTACTTCGGGCCGCTATCAGTGACCGTCGGTCGGACGCGACAGAAAAGATACGTAGCCGGGTTCACTTGCCTAACGATGAGAGCCATTCATTTAGAAACTGCCGGCTCACTCAGCGCCGACTCGGCGGTGATGGCGCTGCGATGGCTCGCCGAGGCTGTCCTACTGAAATTTGGTCGGACAACGGGACGAATTTAAAGGTGGCGAACAAAGAAGTTCGACAGGCGATGGACAGCGCAGCGTCAGAAGAAGCAGCGAAGAGACGATCTCCTGGCGGTACATACCACCAGGGGCCCCGTTCACGGGCGGGGCCTGGGAGCGCATGGTCCGCTCTGTGAAAACAGCCCTCGCTGCCACTCTTCATGAACGCCACCCGACGGAAGAGGTCCTCTCCACTCTGCTGACGGAGGTGGAGTATACAGTAAATAGACGGCCACTGACACACGTCTCAGTCAGCGCCGATGACCCAGAAGCATTGACGCCGAACCACTTCCTGTTGGGCGGGCCAGGACGAGTACCACAACCGGGTTCCTTCAGCGAGCAAGACACTGTTTCAAGATCAAGTTGGCGAGCAGCACAACGGCTGGCAGACGTTTTCTGGACGCGCTGGGTGAAGGAGTACCTTCCCGAGCTTCAACACCGGCGGGAGCAAGAACGACGATCTAGTACAAGTCGTCAACGCCAACCTGCCACGCAACGTGTGGATCCGGGGCAGTCATCGCGACGTACCCGGGACCAGACGGCGTCGTACGCGCAGTGGATATCAAGACAAAGGGAGGAGTGCTGCGGCGGCCTGTGCGGAAATTGGTGGTGCTACCCCTGACAGACAACGTGCCCGCACCGTCAGAAGATGCGACGCAGTCGCACGGCGGGAGAGATGTGCGGGACAGTTAAATAAACAGTTATTAAATATTATAGTGCTCGGACGCGTGAACATAGTTATAGTAAAGTAAGGTAATAATTTGTAATAGGATAAGTTTTATAGTTGTATAAAATAAATAGTTAGAGTAGTGTAGGGTAGAGAAAGATAGCAGACAAGCGCTCCCCGCGCCTTCACACCCGCGCGACCAGCACCTCTCGCGCACTCACCCCCTCTATCCTGATTGGACATTAATAAGCGTTCTGATTGGTCGAGTGCCAATAACCAATCAGAGGGCCTTTATTTTCCGGGCTAAATTTGTATATAAGCGGGGCCGAATCTGTGGTTGGACACAGTTCGCCGGCAACAGGCCTCGGGAGTGGTAGCAACAAGAATAAAGAGGAAGAATCAAGAAGAAGTGTTTTCTTCGGAAGAACCCCAACCAATCCAGCGACAGCTAATGTACCATCGAGTACAAATAATCTTAAAACATAAATAAAAACAATATTACAAGTTCATTATAATTTTAACTTTTGTGATCAACATGGCTCAGAATTGTCCAAATTCATAATAGATACCTCATGTAATTTATTTTTGTATAGCTGGTGCAAAAACGCAAATAAAATATTAAATGGCGCAACAAAAGATAGTAGACATACAAGATTGTATTCAAAAATGCTGTATTGAATATTATAATAAAATAAAAAAATGAATTACATTTTTTTCTATTCGCTTTGATACACGTTTTATGCTCTTTTTGTTTACATAGTTAAATATATTTTAAAATAAAGAAAGAGCTAAAGCGAGTGTCTGTTATATCCTCTAAATTTACTTAAAAAAATGAAATATAAAATTATAGGCAAGCTATATGAAATCCTTTAACTATAGTTATATAAACAAGAAAATTTGTTTAGGAATTAACCACCAGGGGCGCTGATTTCCACATCTCGATAATATGCGGGAGTGATAACTCTTAAGTCCTACATATGTCACCGTAAGATTGTAAAAACCGTTAGATTATAATCTAGCTCGCGAAATTCTAAACTGTCGAAAGATTGTAAACTGTTCAATGTTCTGCGTGTTAATTTTTGAAATATTCATTTTATTTACATTTTCTTGTCCCTTTCTTGAAGGTTAGGTTAGGGTTCGATATAAATAATAAATTAACCTAACCTACAAGAAAGAGACAAGAAAACGTAAATAAAATGAATATTTCAAAAATTGACACTCAGAACATTGAACAGTTTACAATCTTTCGACAGTTTAGAATTTCGCGAGTTAGATTATAATCTAACGATTTTACCAATCTTACGATGACAATTACATATTGACGCGTGATAGCCGTATTCACCTTGGCTATGATTGGACCATACTAATTTCAAATAAGAGCGCACTCGTATTCTTTGCTCTCTTTATTTGTGCCGTACTCGAAGCGCTAATCGGAAATCTAGTACTAAATTACAGGCTACGATCACACTTGTAAGTTTTACTCACGTAAGTCGCGTATGAGTAACTGACGCAATATAGTCTAGTAACTTGCGTATCGTATACAAAACTTAGTTATGTAAGTTACTTACATGCTCTACTGCCATAAAAACTTACAAGACGAGTAACTGTGGCCATGTATCAATGAGCAAAGGCTTTTCGCCAATGTGAGTACGCACATGAGCGTCACTAATTTACTGCTTAGTGTACATTTTTACTTGAAAAGCTTAGAACTAAATGGCTTTTCGCCAGTGTGAGTCCTCATATGCTTCACTAATCTATTGTTTTCTGTACATTTATACTCGCATAACATACAACCAAAAGGCTTTTCGCCAGTGTGAGTCAGCATGTGCTTCACTAAATAACTTTTTAACGTACATTTGTATTTGCATAACTCACAAGCAAAAGGCTTTTCACCAGTGTGAGTCCTCATATGCCTCACTAAAGTATTGTTTTCAGAACATCTGTACTCGCATAACTTACAACTAAAAGGCTTTTCGCCAGTGTGAGTCCTCATATGACTTGCTAACCTCCTGTTATCATAACATTTGTACTCGCATAACGTACAACCAAAAAGCTTTTCGCCAGTATGAGTCCGCATGTGCTTCACTAAAGAACTTTTTAACGTACATTTGTATTTGCATAACTCACAAGCAAAAGGCTTTTCACCAGTGTGAGTCCTCACATGCCTCACTAAAGTATTGTTTTCAGAACATCTATACTCGCATAACTTACAACCAAAAGGCTCTTCGCCAGTGTGAGTCTTCATGTGCCTCACTAAATTGGCTTTTTGATTACTTTTGTACTTGCAAAACTTGCAAGTAAAAGGCTTTTCGCCAGTGTGAGTCCTCATGTGACTCGCTAAAGTCATGTTATCTTTATATTTGCACTCGCATAACGTACAACCAAAAGGCTTTTCGCCAGTGTGAGTCCTCATATGACTCGCTAACCTCCCGTTATCGTTACATTTGTACTCGCATAACGTACAACCAAAAAGCTTTTCGCCAGTGTGAGTCCTCATGTGCCTCACTAAAGTACATTTTAACGTACATTTGTATTTGCATAACTCACAAGCAAAAGGCTTTTCGCCAGTGTGAGTCCTCATATGCTTCACTAAACTCATGTTTTCTGAACATTTATACTCGCATAACTTACAACCAAAAGGCTTTTCGCCAGTGTGAGTCCTCATGTGCCTCACTAAATGGGCTTTTTGATTACTTTTGTACTTGCAAAACTTGCAAGTAAAAGACTTTTCGCCAGCGTGAGTCCTCATGTGACTCGCTAAACTCCAGTTATTATTACATTTGTACTCGCATAACGTACAACCAAAAAGCTTTTCGCCAGTGTGAGTCCTCATGTGCTTCACTAAAGTACATTTTAACGTACATTTGTATTTGCATAACTCACAACCAAAAGGCTTTTCGCCAGTGTGAGTCCTCATATGACTCGCTAACCTCCCGTTATCATTACATTTGTACTCGCATAACGTACAACCAAAAAGCTTTTCGCCAGTGTGAGTCCTCATGTGCCTCACTAAAGTACATTTTAAAGTACATTTGTATTTGCATAACTCACAACCAAAAGGCTTTTCGCTAGTGTGAGTCCTCATATGACTCGCTAACCGAACGTTATCATTACATTTGTACTCGCATAACGTACAACCAAAAAGCTTTTCGCCAGTGTGAGTCCTCATGTGCCTCACTAAAGTACATTTTAACGTACATTTGTATTTGCATAACTCACAAGCAAAAGGCTTTTCGCCAGTGTGAGTCCTCATATGCTTCACTAAACTCATGTTTTCTGAACATTTATACTCGCATAACTTACAACCAAAAGGCTTTTCGCCAGTGTGAGTCCTCATGTGCCTCACTAAATGGGCTTTTTGATTACTTTTGTACTTGCAAAACTTGCAAGTAAAAGACTTTTCGCCAGCGTGAGTCCTCATGTGACTCGCTAAACTCCAGTTATTATTACATTTGTACTCGCATAGCGTACAACCAAAAGGCTTTTCGCTAGTGTGAGTCCTCATGTGCCTCACTAACTGACTTTTTAGGGTACATCTGTACTTGCATAACTCACAAGCAAAAGGCTCTTCAGTGTGGATTGTCTTGTGACTCGATAATGTATGCTTTTGATTCAATTTGCCGTCTCTTACCTTACATGATAAAGTTTTTGCGAAAGCGTGCGTCCGTATGTGGGAAACTAAGGAAACTTTTCTTTGAAATATTTTTTGGCAAACGTCACAGATATACTGTGTCCGGTCGTTATGGTTTCCCAACAGTGTACTGAATATACCCTGGGAATGTTTTCTGTGTTCGTTTTTCAAACGATCATCCCGCCTCGTTTGATAGTCGATACTATCACTTATTTTTGCCAATGACTCCTTTGATATAAGTTCAGCGTCCTGGGACTTCCTTGCGTCTTCGAGAACGTTTGCATTTTTTTCGAAAGACGATATATCCCAGTCATCGCTCGACTCGGTCGGATGTTCCTCGTTTCCGGGATTGGTCGCCAGTACCACAGGAGTGACTGGAACAAGAGAGCTGTCCGTATTATCATAATCACTGCTTATTTTATTTATCGAGGAAAGCAGACACCTTTTTATACTACTTACTCTTACAATTAGGTAACTTATAGCTTTTGACGACCTCAGCGGAGGTCCCGGGTTCGATCCCCGGCAGGGTCAATTTGGGAATTTATAATATCTGAATTTTCCCTGGTCTGGCCTGGTGGGAGGCTTCGGCCGTGGCTAGTTACGACCCTACTGGCAAGGACGTGCCGCCAAGCCATTTAGCGTTCCGGTACGATGCCGTGTAGAAACCGAATAGGAGCATGGGTTTAACATAACTGCCATGCCCCTAACAAGTTAGCCTGCTACCATCTTAGACTGCAACATCACTTACCATCAGGTGAGATCGCAGTCAAGGGCTAATTTGTAGTGGATAAAAACAACAACAGGCTGTCGCAAATAGGTACTAAATAAACAGGGGTAGCTGTGGATACACAGTCAAGTTGCTGAAAACTATAGCAGTTGACTGTACCAATATATTTGCAATTAAAGAAGTGTATAAAAAAGTCAAAAAGTCCAAATGGGAATGGAAATACTCTTCTGTAATACTATTTCACAATCCATTTTAGACTCGCCGAAATCTATTTAATGGTATGCTCCATAGCAAGATGAAAATATTTAAAAAGTTTAAACCAACTATGGAAATGATATTGTAATATTGGTATTGATATATTTTAAAACTGTACTTTATTCATAATTATGAACTCAGAATTTTGTTTTTATTTTTTTCGAGTTGTAAAAATGTCCGTCCCATAATAGGATTATTATCAGAGAATGTAAAGTTGTCTTACCTAAAGTTTGAGTGCGCTCTTCCACAGACTCTGGCTCACAAGTGTGCCTGAAAAGATATCACTTTAAACATTACTTAATGATTTTACTTTTAAAATCCCTATGGAATCCTCTTTGATTTTGCGAGATATAAGTATTCATATTTCACTCTCCAGGTCCTCAACTATACCCATTCAAAAATTCACATCGACCTGTTGCTATGTTGCCGCATGATTATAGGACAAACCAACATACAAACACTTTCACATTTATAATATTAGTAAGTATAATCATACTACAACAGATGTAACACGTGCATAAAGTAGCAACTTGAAGTAGGACTCATTATGCCACCCGAGACGCGAGGGTTTTGAAAAAGATTGGCAGTCACAGGGACTGCCGATAGAAGTGAAAACGAATATATATTTTTTTAATTTAAAATAATTAAAATATAAACCTTAAAACAAAGGCATTTAAGTTTAATTACGAATGTACTATGTTATTTATACTTAACGTGTCAGCGGAGGGTGATTTGCCCATACAAACGTAATACCAAAATGATTCATAATTCGAGAATATTTCCACCAGACTATGCGATTATTAAGATTGAACTTGTATTTTTCTAGGCCCCTGGATAATTATGTTTTCAAAATATTTTCCCAAAATTAAATGTAAGCGCATAGCGTTTTGCTTGTTTTTACGACATGAATGACATGTTTTCTCTTTATTTGTATCATATTAAAACCGACGATATGTTACGTACTAATTGACCAGGAGCATAGTCTATATTGTCAAGTTCCCGACTAACAACACGAAGTGAAAAACACAACAAGTTATCATTCATCATTTTTGGTATTTACGGAACAAGACTAAACGTATAACAAATTCTGTGCGCTCATATTGCTATCGCGTTTGCACGCGATCATGTGTCATCAGCCAAATAGAGATAGCAATATACCGGCAAATTTATATTTGCGGGTTGAATAGAAATTGCGAGCGGCGATCACCGGCCTCTTGAGACCTTTTGTCTTAAGAAGAATGGTGTCGCGTGACCGACACCGTTCCACATTTTTACCCCCCTTACAAAAAGTGCTCAGAAAGAAGTTTTCACTTCAAAAAGCAAATTTCATATCGTTCGAACGAAATGTATGAGTAGAAGGTTAATGATAATGTTCTCTTGAGCGAATTTCGGCCACAGCGGCCAATCTCCACACAGATTAGCCATCTGCACAGGAGATAACAGGCTAGCCGGCTACCATGTTAGCGTGCTGCATCACCACTGACCGCATTAGAGGGCTAACTCTTGTGGAATGTACGTACTCTCGCTTGATCGGCGGCTGTGTTTCGGTCGCCGCTTCGGCCGCGGCTGGCGTGTCCTCTCGAGCCTTGCAGTGTTCGCCCAACGCTCGCGCCGCCATCGCTATGCTGTCTGCATTATATGCGCAGGCTGCAGTGTCGTCATCTTCCCGGTGTTCGACTTCCTGTTTCACCGCGACTGCGACGTCAGTTGCGTCAGTCGCAGTCGCAGCCGCGACAGTCGCAGTCGCAGCCGCGACAGTCGCAGTCGCGTCTGGTGCTGTGTCGGGCTCGATGTCAGACGGCAGCGGTCGCTTGTAGCGGCTTAGCAATGCCACATGTCGTCTTGTTATCTGGAACGAGTTCATTACCCTTGCCACAACATGCCAGACCATTCGAGCGTCGAAACACACAGGTGTTAACTAACATGCACCTTGGACGCCTCGTTGTAGGGCTCAAGTTCCTATGTACACCAACTGCCAGCGCTCTGAGCGCAAATGTTGCCAAATTAACATCAGCAGCCCTATTCTCTAACTCAGTGGCTATCAAACAATTAACACTGTCATTATTTTTTATCCATTGAAGGTGTACTATGAAGTATAGGTTTCATAGCAAACCTTCAATGGATAAAAGTTAGAGAGTAGGGGATGAAGTACTGACACATTATATCAAGGGTGTTTGGGTATATTTCAATCTGAAGTCAAAATGTTTCGGCACTCGCATAAATTAAGGCAAAAAATAAGGCAGATCGATTTATACCTTCATTTATCTGTGACCTCTAACAATAATTATATTTGGTCTGGTCTGACGTCTGGTGGGTGTTGGGGTGTTTTAATAAATCAAAATTTATATATATTTAATATAATATAATTTATATATAATATAATATTTTGACGACCTCCGTGGCCCAGTGTGTAGCGCTGTTGTCTTAACGTGCGGAGGTCCCGGGTTCGATCCCGGGCAGGGTCAATTTAGGAATTTATAATTTCTGAATTTTCCCTGGTCTGGCCTGGTGGGAGGCTTCGGCCGTGGCTAGTTACCACCCTACCGGCAAAGACATGCCGCCAAGCGATTACGTGTTCCGGTACGATGCCTGTAGAAACCAAATAGGGGTATGGGTTTAATATAAATGCCATGCCCCTAACAGGTTAGCCAGCTACCATCTTAGACTGCATCATCACTTACCATCAGTGCCATAGTCAAGGGCTAACTTGCAGTGAATAAAAAAAAAAAAAAAATGAATCAGTAGGTTACAGCTAGGAAGGACCGGACGAAGCTGGAAGCATTCTGTGAAACAAGTGGGTAAGATGTGCTTGCCACAATAATAGGAAGATCTTCCTCTGGGCTGATGTTGGAGGTATAAAAGTTGAAGGTTGATGTTGCTTGGTTCTATATGTAGCGCTATGCTCAGAAAGCTTTGATACCGCGATGCAGACTAAAAGGGAACTCGAGGGTTCCTGGCACGGGGGGAGGGATGCCCTTACAAGTTTTGGCAATATTATCTAGTTATTGCAGTGATAAGGCCACAATGCAAACGAAGCATTCCTCACCACTTCGTGCGTGTGAAGCAGCTCTGTCAACAGGCAGTGCACTCTCAAGCTCTCGTCTCTGAATGTGCTAAAATCCACCAGTCTCTGCACGCATTGCACACAAAGCGCATGCTTGAGCCTGCCTCCAACGCACGGCTGCAACCACAAGGAAACAATTCATTAGTCTGACTCTTTGGACGGCTATACTAAATATGTCAAATCCGGTTGAACAGACGGGCCGAGAAAGCATAGCAGACCGACATACTCACTGTCATATAAACAAAATTAGGACAGATTTTAAGAAACAAAAACCACTTCATGTACAGTTCACACATATTAACGTTACATATATGGGATATAAATATACAACTTACGGGGTGCCCCACTAAATCTTGATATGCTTGTTCCAACTTGTGTTCACTCATCAGTAGCAGCTTGTTGCGGGTGTCCAGGCATATCAGGCAGATCTATGCAAAATGTTGTAAGTATAACCATATTTACCAGAAAATAGATATACACAGTTGCAGGTGCAGGTTAACTTGGATAAGATAAAGTGGAAAATAATAAAATATAATTTGTATTTATGCGCTGTACTAGCTTTTGCCCTTGGCTTACCTCACATTAGGTTCAATTTTCATACAAATATGAAGGAGTGAGACCACTTCAGTTTATTTGGTCCTGCGATAGTTTTAATTGTGATAACTCTTATGACATGTAAAGAACAGTTATTATGTGCATGAAATGCTCAAGGTACATGTTTAATTTGATAAACTCAAAAATTGACAGACACAGCAGGGGAATTTGTTTTAAAATATATAGTGGTAATATAATAATAGCTCATTCAAAGTATAGGATATCAGAGCCTGCATTATTATGAAGGAGTTGCCGCTTACCAGCACTGTCGCGGGGATGGCGCCCGTGCGGATCTGCCTTGAGCCATTTTCTGTTTCAAGAAACTCATCATTTAGAAAATGCTGCGAGCAGACCACAGCACCGGCTGGCAGGAGATCGTCTTGTTTGCCGAGGACTCTGAGCCAAGCAGCACGGAGATATCCTTCTCTGGGGAACCTGAAATTATTCTTACGTTATTGAAGGGCCCAAGCTATAATGCATAAGTATAAAAAAGGGTTTTAAATTAAATGCGTCTTACTCATGAAACGTAATCTCCTTGGTTTCGGTGACGATCTCCGCAGTGGTTTTGCAAAAAGGCACACAGCACCGCATTTTCAAAGCTTTTAAAATTTATACCAGAGACAAGTTAACCAGAGATAGACGAACGAACTTCATAGACATTTTTGAGAAACGTACAGGCTATACAATTTCACGTTATATCTATAGATAAAAAGCAATATCTACCTATACTTCAATTCCATTCATATTTGATTGTCTGTCTCACCTTCTTATGGCATTTAATAGGTATACATTTTTGTGCTCTTTCCCACAATTTCTATAGATGTGAAAGGCATGAATGGGTTATTATCGTAGTAATATGGCGTAGTAAATTAAGGGATGGGCCTCGAGACGGTGGTACAAAATCGTAACTAATAGTAAAAAAAATAGTGTTGCACTTTTTGTAAAATATCGTTTTTTTTATCGGTTTTCGGTAAATTACCGATTTTTATTACGGGTATCAAGCAAATATTATAATTTTTTCTATTCTAAGGTTATAATAAAACAAAAAGCTTTTAATTTTTTTTATTAAATCTTTTGTACTATTTTCGTTTGAATAATATGCTAGTAAGCTTAAATTCCAGCGCGCCCTGGTCAGAAAATAAGCCTAGAACAAACTCAGCCGGGTTTAGTTTTTGTTATCACAATCTCACAATAATACTTAAAACTACTAGACTAGACTACTCTGAGCAATTCATTCATAAATAGGTTAATTATATGTTTAAAAAAAACTTAGATTTTAAGAAACATCTCTCAGATAATATTACCATGTTTTGAGAAATATCCAATAACATGGGTACCTTGGAATGAATTACTATATTTTAGTCATTTTCTGACCAATGTTTCATGCTGAACAAAATTCAATGCCTCGAATGAACAAAACCCGATTATAATGAGAAGCAGGGTCGAGTATGACTTGATTTAAATATTAATACTTATTTTGATTGTCAGAAAATACAATACTTAAGTAAAATAATTAACATAATAGTTATAATATTTATAACGCTAAGCGAGGCAACAATAATCCACTAAACAAAATTTCATTCTGATGATAGAAACCAAATGGCTTTTAAAGTCTGATAGTTCATATACATTCGAAGGTTAGTTAGCCACTATTTTACTCAGCATACAAATTTCATGAAAAAACACGAAAAACTGTTTTTTTTTTAAAGTATGAAATATAGTACAATTAAACAATAGTAGTAGTAGTAGGTACAAAGTTATATACATATATATATATATAAAATATATATATGTGTATATGAGATAGTAACTGGCTAAGGTTCCTGGCCCCCAAACTAGGATTCCCTGTGCTATGGGTAGCCAGTCCTTCGCCGTACCTTTAAATATAATAATTAATTGTTTGTAACTAAGTAAACAATGTACGTATATTGAGTTTAATACTTATAAAATGAATAGAAAAACAAAAACAGTGTCTAGCTAAGTTAAGAAGAAGCTAAGAAACTAATTTTATAATATAAATGGGATTTTTTTAAATTATAATAATTATAGCAACAATAGGCACTTTTTGCTTGATGTACCTATGAGACAATAATAGAAACTAGAAAGTATATAACGGAATAAATTGCTCGAGTAGGCTTTTACATCTGGTATTGGTGTGATGTGTAATGTTTCATCAATAACTACAAACTGTCTAACTAAATTAAGTCTGTGAATAGTCACAAACTTGACCCAACCTGAGATAATTAAAATTATTCTAGCAATTAAAAGGTAATCCTACTACTACTTACAATGACTATATTTTACGATACCAGTTGCATAATTAAAATCTACCTTTTTAAAGTCATACATTGGAGCTGATTCTGTAGTTCTGTAGTGCACAATCTCTTAACTAAACTAAAATGACAGCATTAAAAATATTGCTAACCCTTTCATAATACTTTCTGCGGAAAGGGACAAAATTAGATTTAAAGCTGTCATTTTTTAGTTTAGTTTAGAGATTGTGTTATACAGAATTGGCCACTATGTAACTAATATAAACCAAATATTATACATTGCTATACTGAAATCGAAATATTAAACTTAAAAATACAATACTACTAACAATAATTACATTATGACATAGAAAAACATTATTGATAACAAAATAAGAAATCCAATCAAGTTATAATATTCCTTAAACCAAACTTTGATCACAATGGTGATGTCACCGTAAGATTGTAAAAAGCGTTAGATTATAATTCTAACTCGCGACATTGTAAACTGTCGACAGATTGTGAACCGTTCAATGTTCTGAGTGTCAATTTTTGAAATATTCATTTTATTTACGTTTTCTTGTCTCTTTCTTGTAGGTTAGGTTAGGGTTCGACATAAATAATCAAGTAGGGCGCATAGGTTTTATCGGGTTTAAATACCTATCAGATTACAATCTACCGGAAAATGATGCGGTAAATTCTAATCTTTCGACAGTTCAGAATTTCGCGAGTTAGATTATAATCTAACGGTTTTTACAATCTTACGGTGACAGTGACATTAAAGGAGTTTAGGTAAGTAAAATTAATAAAGCGCGGTATAACATCTTTCATGTACGGTGATATAAATACGTAGAACAGAAAAACCACTCTGCTTTAGTAATAGTTTTTGCTAACTAAGGACATGCATAGTTTAAACTGTAATTGTGACTTATTAAGATGAATAACGAGAACTATTATTAAATAAACTACTTTTAAATTGACATTCTTTACCAACAACATGTTGAATTATAACAATAACATTTACATTATACGCACAACTTTGAGGTGGGACTAATAAGCCTATTACACTACACTTATGAAAGGGACCCTTACACCTGAATCAGTGTAGTGTAATAAGATGTAGTGACGAAGGGTCCCTAATTTAATCCCTATTGCTGTGTAATAAGCGACGCTCTAACTCGCGGCCACGCCCACCCTTAACACAGGGCCCTTTGAAAAGTGCAGTGTAATAGGCCCATAAGTAAGTAGACAACTACGAATAAATGTTTTACAGTCCCACAAACTTAACTGACCCGTTGACAGCATCGCTTGTAAATATGTATTAAAAATAAAAATAAAATAAAAATAAAAACTGAACATGCATAAAATGCATTAGTTCCAATTTTGCCTAGAAAATTAGACTATAATAGTACAAGATGTTCTATTGATTCATTGCTACAGAATATGTCATAGAACATTAATATATAGATACAAATTTAATTTGAAAATTAGTTGAATTGTAAAATACTATCGATTGCTGTTATACGAATTGTGCCTTTGTGTCAGTCTTAAAATTTTCGGTGATAAAAAAAAATAGCCTATGTCCTTCCACGGGATGCAACGGGATGAAATTTGGTAGAGATAAGTTGCAGGGCACATTTGGAAGGACATATCCCGGAAACTTAAGGAGTTCCGCGGGAATAAAAAGTGTGTGGCACATTCACACACGGCAGAAGTGAAACTTCAGAAAAGTAGCCTACGAGAGAATGAGATAAATATAACTTGTATTCTATCTCATTCTCTCGCAGGCTAAATCCTATTATGAATATGTTTGTCTCTATGTGGTGTCGCTTTTTCGTTTCACCAAATTTTCAAATCACAACGATTCTAAAGTTTCACTTCAAAAAGCTTAATGCGGACGAAGTCGCTGGCATCATCTAATATGAAATAAGTAAAGATCCTAAATTCGAGTCTAATGAATGTGGTTAAAACTTTCTACGTAATACAAATTAGTTACTTCGACGTCGCACAGATCTATAGCTTGCACCTTTGGTAACCTTAGTTGCAATCAAATTTTCCATTTCCGTTCCCTTTTTTCGTGAATCGACATTACTAATTCTATTGAAGTTAGTGCACCATTGTTTAACATGCATTTTAATGACAAACAGCCAAAGAGCATTCAGAAAGTCTGATTTGTGTTCAACACAATTCAACCATGATGTGTCCTAGACTTGTTAATTTACTAATTAAATCTGTGTATATGCAAACCTTACATATTTTTGCCAAAGTTTGTTCAATTTCATATATACAAATTAGTGCCTGAAATTTAATTGATGGATAGAACAATTTCTAGATATTGGGATGTTAATTGAAGAAATGGTTGAATTTCGTTAGACAATAGTGCACAGTTTTGAAATTCTGCACTATGCAGTTTTGGTAATAAATATCTGCAGATTGCAATGACGATGTAAGACACAGCTTGAGTCTTCAATGCATTTTCAGATGGAATACATTCTTCAATAAAATTTAAATTTTGTAATCTGTACTATGTAGGTTGAGTATTACTTGTCCGATTGTTTATTAATTTACTCAGTGTACTCAGCATTTTGTCATTGCAATTCGCTGGCGCAATTAGCATACAAAGATTTACCAGTCGAAATGTCATTAATCAATATTGTTTTGTACAGTTCAACAAATTGATGACAGTCTGGATGTTTGCTACATCCACCCTGCCTCTAATTTGGCCAAACAAAATCCAGGGGATCCTAGATTAGGCGCGCAAGACTCACTGGTATTGATTTCAATTATTCTGACCATAGATGTATTTCGTGAATGAAGTTACGTAAACAAAGAGGCTTACTTTCTTGTAAGTCTTTGGCATCGAATTTCATCAATTCTAGCTTTATCAGGGCTTCATTCCAAAAACATTTGAATTGAATTGAAATAATCATGTATTGTAAGAATATCTGTATATGTTTTCATCAGCATGGACACAGCATGGGCCACCTCTATGCTGAAAATTTGTGCAGCTAATTTGACCTGAAAAGTAAAATTATAAATTTATTATCCAAGTTTATGCAGATAGGTTTGTTAAAAATATAGAAGTGTACACTATACAGTCAGATTTAGATTTTGAGGGAAATTGTTCCAATAATAAAGAATATCAAAATGCAACTTTGTATTAAAATTTTAACAAACAATTCCCTCTTTTTCTCTTTTCTTAATTCACAGGGAACAATGCCAGAAAAATTACAAAATGTCAACCAAGTTCATGCAGAAAGGTTTGTTAATTACAAAACGGATAAGGGGCATACAAATGGAATCATGATTGCCATACAGTGAGTATGGCAGTTAGCCCCAGGTGCATCTTAGACTGCATCATCACATACTAGTTGCATATTGAAGTAGTGGTTCACCCAAAAAGTGTAGGACACCCTTGAAGTACAGGACTACTATTTATTTGCATCTAGTAAATAATCTTACATCTGTATAAGGTGTTTAAAACATTTACATATCATAAGGTATTGTCACAGTATAACTACATTCTGATAAGACTACAGTTAGTTGTAGCACCTAGGTCTGTCATGGCCCGGTTTCCTCTGTTATGGCCACAGGGAACATCAGTTATTGATTTTTAATGAAATCTGTCCAATAACAAAGAATGTCAAAATGGTAAGGATTTTAGGCACCAGTTTCTCCTATTACTTGTACTAAAAAGGTACTTGATTATAGATCAAAGACAAATGTGCATTAAAAAGTCCTTAGGTGGAAATTATAACTGGAAATTCTAACTTGTAGATGGCTAGCATCTAGATGTTTAAATTTCTGGTCACTATTTAATAAAATTTATTTGTTTATAATAATTGAGTGCTAAATATTTAAACAAAGGTACTTATTAAGAACAGAATACTAGTAAAATAAGCAGCTTGGTATGATGTTAAAAAACATATTTTGTACTTGCCTTAATTTTTCATAGAAATTGTATAGTTTTAACATGTTTCGCTTTCAGTTTTACAGCCTCACAGCATCTGAAATCCTGTCTATTGTACAACTTTTCACTGCACACCAATTCAGGTCAAGTCCTTATTCTGAAAATTATTGCAGACACATTTAAGTAAATAGTACTTCATAATATTAGCATAGCATTAGTGTATATTCATACAGCGGGCCAATGCCCTTACAAATATAACAACTTATGGTAGAGAGAGTATGCCGTTTCCTATGAGAAACTGCATACTAATATTACATTAGAATGAAAATTCTGCCAGTTTCCTCTGTTGTGTCCCTGTCACCCCGCAGTATTGCTATGTCTAGACCCCTCCATCGAAAGACATATATGGAACTCTTTAGACTATGCTATTACCATATAACATGACAAATTCAATCATCATCATAATATCAACTAATTGCTAGTTCACTAATGAGCACCACTTTACCTCTCAGAATCAGAAGGGTTTTGGCCATAGTCCACCACACTGGCCAAGTGCTGATTGGCAGACATCACACATTTTCAGAACATTATTGATAACTCTCAGGCATTCCTCAAGATGTTTTCCTTCACCATAAAAGCATGTGATATTTATTTTCTTAAAATGTACAAAGCTCGACTAAGTAATTGCCTAGGGATAGAACTCCCAACTACTCTTAGGGAGGCCAGGCGTCTAAGCCACCAGACTACCACAACTTCTACAAACAAAATAAATGGGTCCAATTCATACTAATAACATAAATGAAAAATTTTATCCAATCGTTTATTTTCAAAGTTCAAATGCTAAAATTATTCAAATAATGCAGTGGAAAAATAATCGACACAAGTGTCAAATAGTGTCTAAAGTCTAAAATATTATTCCATTATTGTTTCTCAAGAATAGGGAGGGAGAAACTAATCCAAGTCAAAATATATTTATTCAATTTAGGTACAATGTACACTTATTGACGTCCAGTTAGGTACATAAAAAATATGATGGTGATAATCAGATAAGTACAGTATCTTAAAACTAAAGATCCAATGCATGGGTTTAAAGAAAACCTTATTGAATCCTGGTAATGTAAACATTGCTAGGATTTATTATTAATGTATGGGTAATGTATAAATCTAAATCTATTTTTAAGAGCTTTATTGTTAACATAAATTCTAACTTACTCAGTGAGGGCAAAAACTAAGATCGATAGCTGCATTCAAGTAAGATCATATGTGCCTGTAGAGTCCACAACTGAAGCTCTGGAGAGCGCGTTTTCATATGGCATCGCCAGCCTTTCTCATCCAACCATTGTCCTGATTCCTGAGGGACTCTTTTCGAACGGCGTGGACACTTGAAGGTCCTTCCATACTGTGCCTTAGCTACCGATATGCAACCGATACCGATCGTGATAATTGTAGTATATGCAGTCTTCACACCTGTAGGTTTACCTACTGGTACCCGAGAGATCATTAATTAGGTAGCGTAGCCAGCCAGTTTTCGGCGTTTATGTTTCGAAGTCAGAATCAGGGAATTATCTTTATATTCCAAGTCGCGGGTGTCGCGGAAGAGATTAGCATGATACGAGTATAGGTCCACGATCAACACTCACTTCTTCACTCACTAAATCTTCGAAGAAAACACTTTAACTACTTCACATAATAAGAAGTTATGTTTAAAAAAACTTGAGGCTTCGCCATTTTTATTTTGTAAGAAAACGAAAATGTGGTGTTGTTAGCCTTTGATTTATTTTTCCCTAAATTCAGATTTAATTAAACCTGAGATGAGAAATCCACTGGACTAAAATTGAAAGTACAGAGAAAGTGTATATATTTCCTAATATTTTGTATGGCACCTTCACTTTTTTTTATTATTTTATCAAGAAATAGTTATAATCTCATTACGTAATCGTAATTTCGTGCATAATTAAGTTATAAATGTAAAGTTTGATTTAAAAAGCTGCTCGGAATCTGGCAAGTCCAGATTTAAAGTAAACACCTCTATTTAATACGTTTTTGACATGACATTTTCTTCAAAGAGCCATCAGCGAATTTTTTCCCCTAAATTTAAGGTGAAAGCTTAAGTTGGTTACATTGCTTGAGCGGCTATTATAAATAACTATAATACATATAGTAATAAAAACATGTCTATGTGTGCAAATATTGTGATTGTGTGGAAAGAGTGAGAAAAAAATGTATAGCCATACTAAAAACATGAGATAAAAGATATGTACCTTTTCCTATTTTCATAGCCTAGCTTGGACGGCCCTGATTTATACATGAATTGACCATCAATCAGCAATCAACCAATCAACATTCAACACAGATTCAACATTAAAGAAATTAGAAACAGTAGTCATGTTACTTGTCTCTGGTCAGTAGTAACTAACATGAGGGTACACCAGAGACAAGTAACATATAGGACATAGACAGGCAACACTAAAGACAATTTGAAAAAAACGGACAGTAGTGGGAGTGACCTTGAACGTAAATTACATCTATATAATTCATTCATAAAAAAATCACGTCTCTCACTCTAGCCTGTTACGTCTTACGACGGGTTTCATTCATGACCAGATCGACTCGCTCTAACTTGATATGCATAATTAAATTTCGATGACGCAATTAGCTGAACCGGAAGCGCCGCGCCGTACCGCCTTTATGTCACAAGAAGATAAGACATACTTGCATAGCAGAGGCATAGCCACAAGTCGAACTACGCCTTATAAACCACAGGGAAATGGCCAAATAGAGCGTGCAAATGGAACTATTTGGAAAACTGTTCAATTAGCTCTCAAATCTCGTGGATTAGACATTAAGGATTGGGAAAAAATGCTCAACCAGGCTCTACACTCTATAAGATCATTGCTATGTACTTCGACAAACCAAACGCCTCATGAGAGGATGTTTATGCATAACCGGAAATCTAACAGGGGCCACTCTGTACCTACGTGGCTCCTATCTGCGGGCCCTATTTTGTTGAAGAAACATAACCGAAGTAACAAGTACTGTCCTATAGTGGAAAAAGCAGAGCTGATAGAGTCTAACCCTGATTACTCGTTCGTCAGATTAAGCGATGGCCGAGAGACGACGGTATCGAACCGACATTTAGCCCCGATAGGGAGAGATGACGAATCTGAGTCTGAGCTTGAAGAAAACTATGAAAGTGCTAGTTCTGGAGAAGATAATGAAACAAGCGATTCCACACCCGCTGCCGTCGCACCTACGCGACAGAGCAGTCGGACTCGAAGGCTACCTGCTCATTTAGAAGACTACGACTTGTCTCACTAGAGCGGGGGAGAATGTGGTGAATTCTAACTGGCTGTTTTACGAAGAAAACGACGAATCTTTGTGATATTTTGTCATGTTGTCACATATCGACATTTGTCATACCTATGTAAAATTTTTAGCAGAATAAAGCCTAATTCTATTATAGGTAATTGTTATTTCATAACAATCACGTGATTATAATTGTCATTGGACATATGGTGATGGAAACATTGACAGACTAGTTGTGACTGAACGATTGAATGAATACATTATGAAATCGATTAACACATACAGTCGCTTCTACGGACTGATACTGAGATCTATAGAGCGTACTTTGTCTTGGCTCAGACTTTACTTAGAGTTAAAACGAGATGGACTTAAGTGAGTAACATAAATCTATCTCGTTTTAACCATGTCTTAAGTCTAAGCAAAGTCAAAGTTCTCTCTATAGATCTCACTCATTTCATTCAAGCCCCCGGTGTGAACATTTATGGGCAGTGAATTCAAACTTTCTCCGTTACGTTATGTACATGTTTCCATGGTAACACTTGATTATGTTTCCATGACTATGTAATGTATTTTGATGAATATAAATTATGTAATTAATATAAATAAATGTATCAAGCATGCTTTCAGTAATGTAATAAATGCGTTCATTTACCCTCATTTATTTTATGATCGTTCGTAAAGAGTAAACTCCAGTCGTACGTCGGAGCTGACACACACGATTTTTTAAATAAGTAGGTACTTGATCACTGATCACTACAGTTCGTTAACGTCCCACTGCTGGGCACAGGCCTCCACTCTCATAGGAGAGAGGGAATTAGAACTTAGACCCACTACGCTGCTCATAAGTGAATGGCTTAATTATAATATCGTCTTCAACATCACAAGGTAATTTCATAATTATAGAATGTGGTAATCGATTTTCGATTTTTACAATCGACTAAACCCGTTCCTATCATTAAGTCTATGATTCACTTTTCATGTCACATCTCTATGGAATCATTCTACTTCTTTAAGTCAAACACCCATTAGGTCATTAGTCTTTGTTTTTATTTTGGGATCCTTGCTTGATAATTGATAAATTATTAGCTTCGTAATGCTTGAATTGAATTACTTTAGAGTATATTATGAACTTTAAATGTTTTACTTCAGGAAATAAGACGTTTGTGAGTGATTTGTGAAATACAACAGTAAAAATATTGATAGCAAAGTTGAAATGTCGTGACTGGTATGTTTTATTTACATTTTTTACGTTGCCCCTTCAAATAGACTGTAATAGGCGGAGGTTAAATGTTCAGTGAATACTGTGATCCTGACGGATCACAGTATTCACGTATGACGTTTACGGAATACACTTTGAGTTAGACATTGATCGATACAAATCAATCAATCAATAAAAATCACGGTATATGGCAATTACTGATGGGCACAGTATTCTTCTGTTCCGTAGGTTCCTTCTGTTACATTGTTTTGATTTGACTAGTTAGAAAAAAATTGCTCTTGTTATGCAAGTGGTAATTTATAATGAAATAAAGTTTTGAAACAACTTACAAACAATATTTTGATGCTACCGAGTACCGACCGACTAAAAAGGAAGTAATGCTTCAAGATACTTTATCAAGGACTTTATTACTAAAATCAAGAGCATTTAAATCAGTAGTATCCTATGGAAAACATTTACATAATATTATCCAAACTTTCATTTATATTTTTTAAATGTATGTTTTGCTGGATCAAACACAAAGTTTTTTTATATGATTTCGATGTAAGATTTTTGTTTATAATAAATAAATTAGATCTCTGAAATTTATTTTAATTTTGTTTTTGAAAAATTCAATAATATCCTGAATTACTAGCAAACCGGTAACTTTTGCCACCCGTTTTTTACCACAATTCAGAGAAGTGTCCATATCCTCGTGACTCGAGTAGAGCCATGAGAGAACTGTAGACTAGAGATTCCTTTTTTTCCTGTAAAGTTTATACTTAAAATAAAGTACAAATAATTCAGATTTTAAACGTACCTACATATTTCGTAAATTTTCTTTGTAATATTTCAAAATACTTTAAATATGCATAGGTTGGCATGCCTAATGCAAAGAAAAGCCACATAGATTTTGATTGTTTTCATGGGTGTAGCATATCAAAATTTCGAGTCTAATAATAATTAAAAATTAAATTCCCTATTTTGAAACTCACTTATACACTTACTATGACTCTAATAGACGCTATTTTAAAGAAATTACAAAACAACGATGAAGTTAAGAAATACCCATCGCCACCGCCCGAAATTGATGAAACTATACTGAAAAAGAAGGGGAACAAACGCGTTGATAAGGTACAAATCCATACTACTTTTAATATTATAAATTACCTACTAGCTGATGTCCGCGATTTTGTCTGCGTGGATTGAGGTATCTCTCTCTCTCTGAGGATCTCTTTAATTTTCAGGGATAAAAAGTAGCCTATGTACTATTCCAGACTATAATCTATCTCTGTGCAAAATTTCATCCAGATCTGTTAAGCCGTTCTGGCGTGATTGAGTAACAAACACCCATCCATCCAAACTTCCGCATAGTTTATACACAGTAAACAGATGTAGTATCTGTTTACTGTGGTTTAAAGTTGTATAGCAGATGATTTGCGCAGCTGCAATAGCGTAGAGTTGAGAAGAAAAATACTTTCAGCGAGTGAGATAAATTATAATTAAATAATTATTAATACTAGTACATGGTTAAAACACGCGGTCACACGGAGGAGCCAAAGGGAAGAGAGGCTGTCAAAGTCAAAATAAAAAAACGTCATACGTGTACATCAAAAAGATACATTATTATACATAAAAGATACATAAAAGGTACATTGTCTTTGGCAAGAGTGTGTTCAATTTCCAACACTGCTCCTCAATCTTGTCAAGGACAACATCCAGGCTAACTTACATTTAGATTACAATACAGGTCTCACATTAGCCTTAAAGATTACAAGCAAAATACACAAGTCACGTTATAATTAAAACCATTAATCTACCAATTTAATCATAACATTTCAATTTCAAACATCTTACAAAACTATGATGCTTTTGTGAAAATAATGGCTTAGTAAAGAAGTCAGCAACCATTTGTTCAGTAGGCATGTATTTTACATTTATTTTTCCTTCCTGTATTAAATCTTTGACAAAATGGTAGCGCAAGTCAGTCAATATGTTTAGTTCTTTTATGGCAATACTGTTTAACTAGAGTCTGGCTAACGAAAGTAGAGACTGGAAAAGAGCGGCAAATTTAAAAATTGTTAGTATGGCAAACTCAAAATTAGTGTGACAGACCTGGAGTAACCTAATTTGATACTTTAGAATTATTTTTCTTATTTTTGATGAAACCGATTGCATACTAAAAAACCTACCACCTGCCTGAATGAAAAAACAACAATATTCAATAATAATTTATTTTAGTCACTATAGTCAAAATCTGAATCCAAAGCTTCTATCTGCAAATATTCATCAGAGTCACTGGTGTCACTATTTCCAACGTTGATTATGAAACTTTCTAAATTTTCTTCAGTAATTCTATCTCTTTCTTTGTATTTAATTTCAATATGCATGACATGATCACACATTTTCTTCCAATCCTCTGATGTAATGCTTTCAAACGACTCTTTAATCATTCTTTCTAACTCTACTGTAGTCAAGGCTACATTTTTACTTGCCACTTTACGTTTAGCCAAACTCCATACAAGCTCAATAGGATTTAAATCACAGTGGTAGGGAGGAAGTCTCAAAACCTCATGACCATTCTGCTTTAAAAGTTCATCAGCTTTGTATACTGGGTCTGGTGTGTGCTGCTTTACAAAACATAGCAGCTCTGCCTTTGTGTGGTAATCTTCATACCGGATATCATTGAAAGTAAGCCATTCTCTTATCTCATTTTTCAGATTTTGTGTTGTTGGAGCTTTATTAACAATGACGGAATGATAACTTGCATTATCCATTACTATTACACTCTGCTCATTTAAATTGGGTATGAGCTTTTCTTGTAACCATTTATTGAAATTTGCAGCATTCATGTCATGGTGGTAGTCCGCCATTGTTGATTTTGTGCTAAAAACTAACAATGAGTTTGGCACAGGACCTTTCTCTGATCCAGCATGTACAATTATGTACCTTTTTCCCGTTGAAGTATTTTCAATTGCACCACTCGTAGATGGACCTTGCCAAGACTTCTTGGGCTTATAGTTTTTGTGGACATAGGTCTCATCTAAATAAATAATTGGCTTTCCTTCTGAACGTTTCAAAGTTATGGTTCGTAAAAAACGATGTCTCCAGGCAGATATGTCATAACGTTCAATTAATATTGAACGTTCATTCTTGTTTTTCTTAAATTCATAACCATTAGCTAGTAGTATGCGGCGAAGAGTTTCCCGACATCCATTAAATCCTATGCTTTCTTTTAATTCCATTAACAGTGTCCTCAATGTAGGAACTTGTTTTCTGACAATATAAAAATCATTGATTTTGTTGCGAATAGCATCTATGTCGAAACTATCTAAGTTAGACACTGTGGGTTTATGGGGCCGTTTTTTTCCTGGGGTATTCCACACACCATCATTTAGCGCACCTTCCTTTTTTATTCTTTTTAAAGTTGCAACACTTACTCCTGTAAAGAATGATTAAACAACGATTAGGTACAGTATTGACAATAGCAAATTATATTATTATTATACATTATATTTCTTGTGTATAAATCTTGTGCTTAGTAAAAAATTACCAGTAATTGAAGCTATTTCTTCCAAGTACTGATTCTGGGTTCTCATCCTGTCATTCTGCTCTAAATCAGTAAGTTTTTCAATAGTTCTCACTATTTCATCGACTCCTGCTACATCCTCCAGATTTTCTGTCAAAGAAAATAATTTGTGTTACAAATTAATAAATGTAACATTTACTTACCTACCACAACCAATGAAAAATAACCATTTAATTGGAAGTTGCATTTAGTAGGTATTATTAAGGTGTTTAATGAAATGTATAATGAATGTGGATGAAAATAGAGATATAGTTTTTTAAAAAGAGAAATATACAAACAAAGTATCAAAATAATGCGTCATACTGACTTAAAAAATCTAACACAACACGTAAACAATCTTGTTTTTGTTTGAATTTTGCATCTTTCTCTCGTTGTTTTTCTTCAAATTTGGAAATCATGCAAAACAACATCTTCCGCACTCCACTTTTAATTGTTTTATTCATTCTTAAACGCGTAAATGCTCGTAAACAAGATCACAACTAATCACTGCAAATCACCGACAACCACAGACAACCGTCATCTTGTTAGGGCAAAATGTAGTTGAGTATTGCCATATAAAAAGTTTGCAAATAATTCGAGTCTCTACTTTCGTTAGCCAGACTCTAGCAACAATTTTTGAGCACACACTAGTGGTTCGCCCTGAACTGTGACCTCGCGGTATCCATTCACTGCACCGTACGCATTAAAACGCGCCGAATCTGATGACGTCAATCGTCATCCGCTTGCATGGATGGGATACTTACATACCTACAGTATTTCACTAAAATGCAGCTCGTTCGGTGAGCGAGTGTTAGGTAGCATAGGATTTCATAATAAAAAAATCATAAAATGTGATGACTAAGACTGTGTGCTTGCGGCTCCTGCGGCGGGCATGTCTAGATGCGAGCTCATCTTTACGTTCATAGTAGGGTTATATTATTTTATGGTTCATAGACACCAGTACTATCAGTAGACTATTTTTTTATTCCACGTAAGATGGTGCTAACGTAAATTATTTGCAGGCCCAAACGAATAAACTTCTTCTTCTTCTTTTAATTTTTGGCTTTTATTTATGCCAAGACAGTACAATTTACTTCGCCAATGACACGTTGCTTGGAGAAAACACAAAGGAGGTTGACCGGTTACTTCTTGATTGAAGTTCTGGATTATTCCAGTCTGTTTTGTGATGCAATAGAAGGAGTTATGATATTAGTAATTATACCTACAACAACACAATAAGAATATTACTTACTTATCGAATAAACTTTTACGGAGCGCCATATATTGACATCATTGTGATGTTCTGTTAAAAATACTAAAGCTCATTAAAAAATAATTTTATTTCGTTTCCTTAAAATATTTATCTAATTTTAGTATTTGTTGTTCAAGTAACTACAGGATATAATTCAAATAATTGATCAAGTTTCAAGCTCAGTCTTTCAGAAAATTGAGAGCTCTGAGGTCAACTTTGGACGTTAGAAAATCTCTACTTTGAAAGTTGAGTGACACATTTCGTCAATTTTAGGGGAAAAATAAAAAATTAAAATTTTTTGGACTCTATATTCATAGTTCTATAGGTTGAGACGATACGATACGATAAAACTCAATAGGAAATCATAATCATTTGTCAGGTTATAACGTATTACTCGAACTGTTTATGGACTATGCTTTTTGTCGTGCTTCTGTGACGTTGATCTGTGAACTCCGTAGGGTCGTAATAAACGTATGAGAAACGATAACAATTACGATTTCCGTATACAATCGGGTGGCAAATCATTTCAATGAGTAACCTATTATTGTCAGAGGCAAGTTAGATAATGTAATGTACCTCAAGATATGGATATCAATTAAAACTAAAAGGTTTTGCTGAAAAGAATACGAAAATGAAAGAAGTAGAACTTTAATTCCCTACTATCCACCTCAGTGGCGGATTAAATACCTTCCGTAAAGTAACGCCTGCTTAAGGTGCCAGCGGAGGGTGAATTGCCCATACAACCGTAATACCAAAATGATTCGTAATTCGAGAATATTTCCACCAGATTATGCGATTATTAAGATTGAACTTGTATTTATCTAGGCCCCTGAATAATTATGTTTTCAAAATATTTTCCCAAAATTAAATGTAAGCGCATAGCGTTTTGCTTGTTTTTACGACATGAATGACATGTTTTCTCCTTATTTGTATCATATTAAAACCGACGATATGTTACGTACTAATTGACCAGGAGCATAGCCTATATTGTCAAGTTCCCGAATAACAACACGAAGTGAAAAACACAACAAGTTATCATTCATCATTTTTGGTATTTACGAAACAAGACTAAACGTATAACAAATTCTGTACGCTCGTATTGCTATCGCGTTTGCACGCGATCATGTGTCATCAGCCAAATAGAGATATACTGGCAAATTTATATTTGCGGGTTGAATAGAAATTGCGAGCGGCGATCACCGGCCTCTTAACTATCCAAATAATTTAGAATATGAAAACTAAAATGACGTCACCCTCATATAAATATGGCCGACGATAAAAGCTTGTATTGGTGGCACATTATGGGAATAAAATGTTTTTTCTTTCTTTCAAATTGTTACTGTTGTTTGTACAGTTTGCCCACGTGAGAGCGATCGTGGATACTTCACCGCCGCAGTACGACGCTGGAAGGTTGTTCCGCGATTTGTCCGAGTGGACGCATCGCACCAATCAGTTATACTTAGACAACGTCCAACTGCTCTGCGCTATTGCCAAAGCTCATATATGTGGAGTAAGTCAATAAACTTACTAGAATTTGATGATACCACAACTTGGTCGTAAATAATATCTAGGTAGGTACGTCTTTGCCTGTAGGGTGGTAACTAGCCACGGCCAAGGTCAGGCCACTAGAGAAAATTCAGAAATTTTAAATTGCCGAATCGACCCTGCCGTTAATCAAACCCGCTTATAAGACCACAGCGCTGACCACTGCGCCGGAGAATTCGTCAAAGAACGCTAGGTATATTTAAGTAGTAATTATTAATCCTGTGTCAAAATATGCAGTCTAAACGGCAGTAGATGTTGTTTCATTGCGTTGACTCAGAAGCTTGATATTTTTACAGCTCCAGGGGACCGTAGACAAATGTATTTGATATTAATTTCAACTCGATACCCCCCCCCACGCGTTCCCGAGAAAAAGGGTGTTGACAGACAGACAGACGGACAACGAAGTGATCCTATATGGGTTTCTTTTTTCCTCTTGAGGCACAGAGCCTTAAAAACCCCTCAGTGGCCATGAGCTGCTCACAATGGCTCTGGGAGGTCGAAAAAGAACTTGAAGTAAGCGCTAAATATCACCTGTAGGGTAAAGTGGACAGTCACTGGACAACCAAACCCGAAGGTAACAGACAGTATTATGAAAATAGAAGAAATATGTGCAAGTTAATAAAACGACAGAACAAACTCATTTACAAACAAATTCTGGAAACTGTAAGTAAACTAATTGAAAAGTCCTACTAGTTGAAAAGTACAGTGTAAAGAATTATTTGAATGATAGGAAGGCATGTGTATGAATTGTTTCAGCGGCAAATTATATTATAATTATAATATTTTATTATTATAATTGTAAATCTAATTAAGTACCCAATTTACGATATTTGTGATATGGTGATAATAAAAATCCCCGGCTGAGTTTGTTGTGGGCTCTTTTCAGACTAGGGCGGGTTTTGGAACCCTCGTAGCTTTAGTCTTGAGATACCGTAACTGATTATCACCATCATGTTTTTTTATGTAATTGGATTGCAAATACCTAGATTCAATAATGTATATTTTGAATTTGAATTAAATGTTAGCGCCAGTGTCTTGTTGGTATTTCGATGGTTAGCGCCAATCATTAAGTCGTATCATCATCAACATCATCATCATCCTCAAGCAAGACGTCCGCTGCTGGAAATAGGCCTCTTGCAAGGATTTCCACACGCCGCGGTCTTGCGCCGCCTAGATCCAGCCTGGATTTAGTCGTCTAAATCAGTATATTTAATGTAAGTACTCTGTGGTCGTCTCTTGAGCTGAAGTGCGGGTGCTTGTCGCAAACAAACTCTCCGCCCAACTTTCGCGCAAACTGTTTAAGTCCGTTCCATACCTACTACGCGCGAAAATATGCTACTGCGACGCGTCTTGCGGTGCGACTAAATTATTTATTTATTTATTATAAATAAGCTATTCAAATTTCAAGTTACGTCTGTGCTAGCAGTGGCGGCCTTAGGGGTGGCAAGCAGGGCAACCGCCCGGGGCCTCGCTCTTGCAGGGACCTCGCACCCTCGAGCTACATCCCAAGTGGAAAAAGAAATTCACCTATCAAAAGAAAGTGAGCTAGTTAGATCCAAACTAATGACAAACTACATAGACAATCCACTATCTATCCTATTTATTGATCTGAGATGCTGTGAAAGTGCGAAATGTTAAAAAACGTGCATGGACTGGACTATACCTACTCCACAAAGCGTATGGGCCTCTACCGCCCAGAGTCTCGCAATAGATAAGGCCGCCCATGTGCTAGATTTAGACACTAGTACTGAAAGCTTCAATTAATGCGATTCTTTAATCACTTATCACCCGCCCCTAGAGGCCACCTTTAGTTTCAATTCGCTGCCTCGTCATGATTATATTAAAACCTAGTAATATTAGTAGGTCCAAAGATTGGAATTTAAAAAACGAAATTACGAGTAATTATCTCAGTTACTCTGCGTTACCTGAAATGAAGTCCTTTATAAACTACTGACGTGGACGCTGCGGAGTTAAACTTCTATGAAACTCTTTAAGGGCTTTTTGACGAGTGTTTTCCCAAGTTTAGACCTAAAACGATTTATCGATATCCTGTTCGGTTCACAAAAGATATCATCAATTATTGCAGACGTATTAAAACAGAGCTGCATATAGGGACTCTGTCTAAGGCAATACAACGTTTTTCTGATACAATATAATGTCTAGATTAAAAGAGCAAATACCTCTTGACTACGACGTCTATATCCATGCTATCCATATCCATACTAATATTAAAAATGCGAAAGTGTTTCTGTCTGTCTGTCCATCTGTCTGCAGTCTGCTACGCTTTCACGGCCCACCTGTTCAACCGATTTTGATGAAATTTGGTACAGGGATAGTTTGTATCCCGGGGCATAGGCTACTTTTCATCCCGAAAAATTAAAGAGTTCCTGCGGGAATTGTAAAAACTTAGTCTAATCTAGTCAGAAATACTGAGACTGAGTAAATATATTAGGTTATTTTCTTACAGTTTATTACAATTAAAATAAGAAATAAATTAAAAACTAATTAGGTATATAGTAAGTAATTAAATAGGTCTTAATATTAATAATAGGTATTAGTAGATACCTAGTTATTTATCTAAATACTTTTTAAATTCTATCTACTAACAAAAATTATTTAAATTAAAATGAAAAAATAAATTATTGACTATTCAGCGGGGTTACAAGCACAGTAAATCTGTTTACAGTACTATGTCTGTTTACTGTGTTACAAGTATATAACGCAGCCAGCGTCTGGGCATATTGCCTCATTGCAGCGGCTTAGATGATATTTTTAATGTTTAGTTCACTTTTATAAATGTATTTTGTAGTTTTATTTTATAGTTCGATCTAAGTATATTATTTGTTTGTTTGTTTGAAATTCTTTATTGCACATACATTTTAATGTACAAAGGCGAACTTAATACCTAGAGGTATTCTCTTGTTAGGTATATTTATTTATTTAAACTAAAATATGAATGAATGAATGAATGAATGAATATACTTTTATTGTACACCAAAAAACAATAACAACAGTAAACTTAGCAAATAACAAAGGAAGTAGGTATACAATTTGACGGCCTTATCGCTTCACAGCGATCTCTTCCAGGCAACCAATGGTTTAAAAGGACATAGCTACAGAAACAACCGGTAGATGGTGCAGAAATAATAAAATAAATGCAAATACTGATATAAAGCTACAAATTATAATACATATATATAGATAGATAGATTGAGTGACGTCACGGATGCGACTATCAGCTGTTGTGTGTCACAAATATATTTTGTTATAAAATAAGATAAATATAGAATTTTACGAAGACAGTGGTGTCAAAATAATGATTAGTGGACTTTGTAGTGGAACAGTTATTTGTGAGCAGTGATTATTGCATAAAACCGATTTATCTGCAAAAAACTAATACGTAAACAGAGTTGGTGATTAGTTATTATTGCGGCGTACCCTCATACAGATGAGCTTGTTGTTCTGGTCAAAATTGGAGTGCATAATTAATCCGAATGGTGGGATTTACGACTCGAGTGAATTTGATTTTCGTAATTAATTTTTGGTGCTTGATTAACTCGTAGAATTAATAAATTTTATGCGCTGGCGCCATCTAGTCACGCGTCTCATAATAACGTTGATCAATATTGAACCATAATGGCTAACAAATGTAAGATTTGTAAGAAATTTATATCACCGGTAGATGGCGTGAAATGCATCAAATGTGTAGCACTTTTTCATCCTGCCTGCCTAAAACTTGGCCCGGGGCAACAAGTTTCTAATAAATGGTGGTGCCCCTCATGTAAGGGTGAGAAAATGGTTAAAAAGGTGCCGCCTAAGAGTCCAAGTAACCAAAGCCTTCTTGAAGTGCGTGATCAGGATATTGAGACGGACTTAAGTCAGTCTGCGCAGTCGTCTCCTAGTAGTGTTGCTGACGAAGTTCGCCAGGTGATAAGGGCGGAGATGTTATTTTTTAGGGATGAGCTGGCACGCATTTGCGCTACAGTGACAGAGTTTAATAGGCGAGCAGACGCAATTGAGACGAGACTGTCAGCCCTAGAGGGGCGAGTTTCCGCTGGTCAGGAGCAAGAAGAGGCTAGAATATCAGTCCTGGAAGATCGAGTATCTAACTCTACAGTATGTGAGGAGAGGGTGAACTTAAACGAGACGATTACTAAGTTGCAAAGCCAGTTGAATGACCGGGAACAGGAATATTTTCTCAATGATGTGGAAATATCTGGACTTCAGGAGCGGAACGGCGAGAACCTTATCCACATTACCAGCCTTATAGGAAAAAAGCTTGGCGTTGAGATCAGTGAGAGAGATGTGGTGTCAGCTGAACGCCTGGGCCCGCGGCGCGCAGTGTTGGAGGGAGAAGGTCAGCCGCGGCCGCGCGCGGTCACCGTCCGACTCACGAGGCGGGCGCTGCGCGACGAGTTGCTGCGCGCCGCCCGAATCCGTCGCGGAGCTGACACTTCTGGGATAATTGAAGGAGATGCGCGTCGCTTCTATATTAATGAGCGTCTCACCCGTACTAATAAGCAGCTATTCTATAAAGCTAGGGAAGAGGGTCGAAAGAAAGGCTGGCGATACGTGTGGACGAGCGGGGGACGTATTTTCATACGTCGTGATCCAAATACCACGGCGCACCGCATTCGATCAGATGTAGACATAAAGAAGTTTTTTTCCGATATGACTGGTTAAACGGGAAATGGTTACTTATTTTAATAAGAAATGTCTCTGTTACTTATTTTGAGCACGTTTTATTGTACATTTTACATTGCATAAAAAGCATGTCGTTCTCACAATGTGTAAGCATTTTTGCTATGTGTATTTTATCTAGTCTAGGTAAGCTTATTTTAACCATAAATTTAAAATTAACAATACTACTACAATTGCATGTTACATCAGAAAATATACCACTATTTTTGAATAATTATACTATTTTAAATATTATTCCTAAAGGAAAGCAATTAAGTCATTATAGAAAAATTATCAGGGTATACGTAATATATAGCTCATTAATTTATAATTATATAATTACAAAAATATTGTTACTGTGTATTATTTAAATTATTTTACAAGATGTATTACATATTATTTTCATTTTCCACATTATATATATCATGATTCGTATAATTTTATAGTTTATATTGCCATCATAGTCGTGCTGACTCGTATTTTCAATTCTTTTAAAATAATATTATACAAAAAAAATACAAAGAGAACAAATTGTTAAAGGTTGGGTTCCTTAATGCTGGTTCCTTAGGGACACGGCATGAAGAATTCATTGTGGCTATGGGACGATTTCAAGTCGATATTATGGCGATTAATGAGACCTGGCTGCGCGCGGGCGACGAGGGGCGCGCGCCTTTTGTCCCAGGGTATCGGCTGAGACACGTTCCGCGCCCGGGGACTGTATGCGGGGGTCGAGGGGGAGGAGTCGGATTCTACATCAGGCAAGGGATACATGTTCGCGCTTGTGCGGTGCCAGGGCATGAGTCTGTTGAGCAGATGTGGATAAGTATTAAAGTGAATTCATTTAGAATAGCGGTTGGCACAGCATATAGGCCGCCCTGGTTTGATACCGACCTCTTTCTTGACGTAATCACCGAGAGTATACAGTCTCTCTCGAATCATGACTACATCGTTACTCTCGGGGATTTTAATATTAATTTAATGAATAAGGACGACTCTAAGACTAGAAAACTTATGACTTTTTTAGATTACGTACAACTTAAGCAAATAGTGGACACCCCAACTCACTTTACGGATACTAGTGAAACTTTAATTGACATTATTTGTACTGATATTGACGTACTGAAGATTAGTGTTAGCCCAATACCAACTCTAAGCAGTCATGCTTTTCTTGAATGTACACTAAATTGCAAAAAAAAGAAAATACCGCCTAAGTTGATAACCTATAGATCATTGCAAAATATTTCGCTCGATTTATTTAAGACTCATCTAGGTATGATCCCTTGGGCATTGCTTTCATCTATGGATGATGTTAACCTAATTGTGTCGTCTTTTAACAGTTTTCTCAAAATTCTTTTTGACGTTCATGCTCCTAAACGGACGAGACTGGCCAAGGATCGTCATGAGCCGTGGATTACATATTCAGTGAAACGTATGATGAAGCTTCGAGATGAAGCTCATCAAAAGTGGCGGGCTATGAAAACTGAACAGAACAAAGATAATTATCTGCAATATAAAACGTTAGTCGTAGAGGCACTTGATAGTGAGAAGAGCTCGTATTTTGCGTATGATATCAATAACAAAATTAAATATCCTAAGGTACTATGGAATAACCTTAAAAGCTCTGTTCTGCCTAAGAAGGTGATAAATCTACCTGCCCAACTTTGTCACCCTGAGGAGCTTAATAGGCATTTTTTGGATATTCCAGGTAATAATGAAGTCACTATCTCGCGGCTTACTTTTTATGAATTTGGTAGATCTACATCTGCTACGTTCACATTATGTATGTCTAGCGGGGCAGAGATATTGAAAATAATTAAAAATCTGCATTCCAATGCAGAGGGCACTGATGAGATAACACTTGACATGTTACTATTGACCCTTCCACAAAGTCTTGATGTCATAACCTCGATCATCAATAAGTCGATTGAAACTTCAACCTTCCCCGATGCTTGGAAAGTAGCAGTCATTCGTCCAATTCCTAAGACGGATAATCCTGTTACTGTAAAAGACCTACGTCCAATCAGTGTATTGCCCTGTGCATCGAAACTTTTGGAAAAAGTGGTTTACTTACAGGTCTCTAAATACTTGGAACAAAACAATTTGTTGCCAGAAATGCAGTCGGGTTTTAGAGCTGGAAGGGGAACGGTTACTGCGCTTTTGGATGTTACAGACAATATACTGACGGCTCTAGACCAAAGGAAGTGTACTATATTGGTTTTATTAGATTTCTCGCGGGCATTTGATACCATAAATACAGCGCTGCTACTGTCCAAGCTATCGTACTATGGTTTTGACATCAATACTGTTAATTGGTTCAATAGTTACTTGAGCAGCCGTAAGCAATATGTTGAAGTTACTCAGGGGGATGGTAGGAAATGTTGTTCCTCTGTTATGGATGTGACTAGAGGTGTACCTCAAGGATCAATTTTAGGTCCACTCTTATTTATTCTTTATAGTGCTGACATCATAAATAACATAAAACATTGTAAATTTCATATTTACGCGGATGATTTGCAGGTGTATCTCTCCTTTGAACCAGACGAGTACCAAATGGCGGTTCAGAGGATTAATGAGGATCTCCAACGAATAGCAGAATGGTCAGATAACAATTCGTTGGTTCTCAATCCTTGCAAATCAAAGCTTTTAATTTTCGGATCTAAGGCGCAAGTCAATAAGATAAAATTTGGCTCTGCGAGCGTATGTTTGAAGGGTAATAATTTAGAGCGGGTGTATGAAGCCCGGAACCTGGGATTACTTATGGACTCGGATTTACGATTTGAGAAACATGTATCGATGGTAGTGCGCAATTGTTTTTATCGATTAAAAATTTTGTATAAGATCCGTAAGTATATCAGTCAAGAGGTGCGAATGCGTCTGGTGGAGAGTCTGATACTATCGAAGCTTAATTATGCTGACGTAGTTTATGGGCCTCGTCTACTAGCCAGAACGTGCAAGATTGTTCAGCGGGTCCAAAATGCATGTGCACGTTTTTGTTTCAGTATACCTCCTAGAACTCACGTGACGCCATTTTTAAACAAGTATGGTTTGCTAAAAATGAGGTCGAGGAGGAAGATGCACCTCGCTAGCTTGCTGTTCGGCGTGTTCAAGAATTGCAAACCGCCGTATATATATGATAAGCTAGGGAGGTTGTACGAGGGTAGGGAGCATTTTAGAGGGGTGCGGAAGATTTTGAGTGTTCCACACCACTGCACTGCCGCTTTCAGGGGTAGTTTTAAATATGCCGCAACCCGATGCTGGAATAATATTCCTCCCCCGATACGCGATTCCCGGAGTAAAATTACATTTATTAAAAAGTTAAAAAGATTTTTGCTGTCTAAACAAATTGAATTCGAAAATATAGCGGCCGATATTTCAGTGCTTTAATATTATGTATATGTTATATAATTATGTATCATATTTACTTGTATATTATAAATGTATCGTATATTTATAAAGATATTTAACATGTTTTTCTTCATATTAACTCTAGTAGGTATAGTGAATATTATTTTTTTATTTTTTATTTACTGCTTTCCTTTAAAATTTTGGTTGTAACTGTGACGTCACCCGGGGTCACAGCTGAAAATCAGCGCCTTGCTTTGTATGCATTTATGGGCATATAACGCAGGGCAAACGCTGAGCTGTACACCCTTTCTGGGTGGTGTCACAGACGAAAGTGTTACATTTGTATCTAATTTTGTCTGTGACATCACTGTTGAATAAACTGTTTTTCTTTCTTTCTTATATACATATATATGCTAAATATAACATAAAAACCATATATACTACACATATAATATATAAATAAACATACATACACACAAATAAATAAAAATATAAATAAATAAACGTAAACCTCTATTATAGAAAGAAACAATAGGTATCAAAATAAATAAAAATAAACTACTAGGTAAATAATATTATTGTGACAAATAGTATTATGTTAAAGTGTCAGCCCTGGGACTCTAAGACAGCGCCAGCCCTCTATGGCTTTTAGATTACGTTTGCGCTTCATCAGCGCATAGGGTTACAGTAAGTGAAAGTGTTAGATTAAGTATTCTCACGGATAACTATTTTCCTTACTTCGGACTAGTTCGCACGTATACATAAGTAATTAATATAAGAATTTTTACTGTAAAATTATTCATTAGATTTTAATTAACCTCCACCTGTCGGCCTTCATAATTGGCGCAGGTGTAGTAGGATATTCGGGACAGTCCGCGGCGCGAGAAATTCGGAAAATTTCCGGAAAATCTAAGACAAGACAAGAAAAAAGATATCCGGAAAAAAATGTAAGTACACAAAATTACCCATTGTGTTGCTTCATATCCTAGTGCCTAAGTACCTAATACAAAATTTTTCATCCCAGAAAAGGATACCCTAGGGCTGCATCTCCAAGGCAGTCTCGTAAGAATCAATTATTAGATTTAGAACTTCGCGAATATTATAATATTATACGTTCAGGGTCATATTATTCAGAAAAAAGAATAGTTATAGTTCTAAGATTTCCGATAGTAGCTCCCCAAAATTTCAATCTATACAAATTATCCATATTACCTAATAGCCAAAATCAAATCCTTATCCCTCCATTTCCATTTATTGCAACCAATGGGTATATGCATGTGCACATAGAGGCTGAATGCCCGAAGCTTGGTAATACTGCCCGATATCTTTGTGAAGCAAGCCTCAACCATCGGGTCCGCACTACACCAGACTGCATTTCAACGCTCATCACAAGCCAACTCATAGACAAGTCGTGCAAAATAACTACAGTATCGCTGTCGAAAGAAGCCATGGAAAAATTAGACGACCAACATTATTCAATTATATTTCCAAATGCAACAAAAGTAACCCTTAAATGCGGAAGAAACGACCACATAACTTTGAATAGTAGCTATCTAGCTACTATACCACACAACTGTCTCTTACACACCCATGAATTCACTTTGATCAATGCAAACGATGAACTTCGAGGTCAACCAATGAAGATTTTATTAACTTCGGTAAACAGCTCAACCATCGACTTAACGTTGAAATTACCGCAAGTTAAGATTAACTCAATAAATCTCAATCATCTTCATGATATTCAAAAAAATGTAGAGCTGCAAACACTGATTCCTATTACCGGCCATTCTGACGCCGTCTATCACACAACCATCCATTGCTATGTACTTCTTCTGAGTTCAATTATACTCACAGCAATCATTCTCATTCGCCGTTACATCAAGAGTCAGAGTCTAGTCGTCACACAGCCAGCCAATACCGGAGGTGAAGATACTACGAAAATACCATCTGCAGCTGAAACATCCATCCATCCATCTCATCCTGCAACTTTTTCATTAAGAGTCCTGAAATAGTTGCAGATCTACGGAGGGAAGTGTTAAAGTGTCAGCCCTGGGACTCTAAGACAGCGCCAGCCCTATGGCTTTTAGATTACGTTTGCGCTTCATCAGCGCATAGGGTTACAGTAAGTGAAAGTGTTAGGTTAAGTATTCTCACGGATAACTATTTTCCTTACTTCGGACTAGTTCGCACGTGTACATAAGTAATTAATATAAGAATTTTTACTGTAAAATTATTCATTAGATTTTAATTATAAGAAAATTCCGGATTTTAATTAACCTCCACCTGTCGGCCTTCATAATTATTAATAAAATAATAATAATAAATAGTAATAATAAAATATCTAATTAGTAGTGTGTGTATTTCCCAGATCCCCCGTGTGGTGCCAACAGCGTGCCTAGAAAAGGACTGGCGACGCACTAAGCAGGAAATAGTACGGAGAGCAAGCAAGCAATTCCTGCTGTTCCCTATGTCTAGGACAGAGGTCATGGAAGACCAGGCATTCGCTTGCCCGCACGGAGTCACACGGCCTCGGTGAAAAATATGTACAACTACTGGACGCGGGCGAATTTCTGATTTAGCAGATGACCTCGTGAACTGAGGTTTTGTGTTATTCCAGACTATAATATATCTCTGTGCCAAATTTCATCCAGATTTATTCAGCCGTTGGGGCGTGATTGAGTAACAAACATATACCATATAAACATATTATATAAACATACATCCATCCAAACTTTCGCATTTTATTAGTAAAAGTATAGATAGTATAGAAAACTAATAATCTAAATGCCGATTTTCAAAGAGCTTCAAAAGCATAAAACCGTCATATAAACGGGCCATTCTCATCTATGTGTATCGTCATATCGATAATTTATGGACAGCGGTAATAGCCTAGTTAAAAACTTCGGCAGTCTATTCGATTGTTCGAGGGTTCTATCTTCGTCCACTTCACACTTTTCTAAGTTCTGTTTGTTTATTGTTAAACGTATTAAGTTTTATAGCAAAATCACTTGCTTTAACGACGGCGGACAATATTATTATTGTAAAGAAACTACCATGCCCGAGAGTTCTTTGTAAATACCTATTCTCAAAGTTACCAATGTGGTGAAGCTGTGCCGTACACAGGTTTTGAAGTCAGGCGTAGGCATTCCTTGGATAGGAACCAACTTTCTGACTGGTCATAATGACAAAAATATGCATTGAGCTTTTGAAAACAATGCTTAGCAGTGCTTTGATGCCTCTATATCACGCACGCCGCTGGTGTTAAGCCAGCAGCGTGGACTTACGGCCAAATTCCTTTTCATTCTGAGAGGAGAATTAGAGGGCCGGCCATGGGTAGGTTCCTTCAATGAGAGTGGTTAAAATAGTGATTGTAACTAGCAGATGTAATCTAGCAGTCTGCGTGAAATAAGTTTTTTAAATTCCCACGGGAACTCCCTTATTTTTCGGGTTAATATATTAGCCTGATTACACTCACAAATAATGTGGCTTTCTATTGGTACCAGAATTTTCAAAATCTGTTCAGTAGATTCAGAGATTTCCCCCTACAACCTCACAAACTTTACCTCTTTATAATAATAGTATACTTAGATGTGTATATTGCGCAGAGTGTACATGAAGCTGCGCATGCGCACCGCGTCGCACTTGGGAACGCTGGAGGCCGAGCTGTTCACGGACGTGTGCCCTGAAACCTGCCGCCTCTTCTTGGAGCTGCTGGATGGAGACGGGCTTGGACACGGCTACGTTGGAACCAGATTTTTCAGGTAATAGTATTCTAGTAGTTTTAGTGTCCCATGTCCCCGCAGTGGAGCAGAGGGCGTTTACAGTGTTGCACCTTTCCGAACGGTTAGAAGCTTGACCTCATCCCACGTCATCCCTATCCTTGCGACCTCCACCAGAACCGTACTTACGCCGCCAAGTTTATTTGGGTCGACCACGCTTTCTTTTCCCTGAGGATTTCAGTCGAGAACTTGCCTCGCGATATTACGTCGTTTAATCTGATCTATTTGCGCTTCTAAGTGATCGATGTTACTGATTTACTCAGACCAGAGGATACCTAGAATGCGGCGGAGGAAGGTAATAGTTAGAACAACTCATAAATAAAGAATTTAAAAAACTCCTATACGTAAGGATACTTACTCATAATAACTTATTACCTAAGTGAGACCAATTTCTAATGAGTCCAAACAGAAAATACGAAACTTGTACAGGTCGCGCGCGAGTTGAATGCAGAGTAAATGTATGGTAAACTCGTGCGCGAACTATAGGTGATTAAGATATGCATGAAGGCGGGAAAGTACGGGAAATATAATAGGTATTTTAAAACACCTTAACCTTATTTTGATTAAAAAAATAAATTATTTCCATTTCATTTTCATTGACACGTTGTCGATTTGGCAGAATAGGTCAGTTTATTGACATTGATATTTGTCATTAACCAAAAATGGCAAAAAATAATGTTGAAACTGATTTTGTGTTTGGCTTTATTTTTTAGCAGCATCTTTTTCTTCCTGATCTTGTTCGGCTTAATGAATTTCGGCGAGCTCCAGTCCAAAAATGTTGGTATCAGACAATGGCTTAGGTGGGACCAATGATATTTTGGTCAAAATTGTCAGCCCGGAAGGACAAATATTCTCTGCATACTTCCCAGAAGATACTTTGATTGAGGAGTTGAAGAATCGTGCTGTGGACTACTTCTATCCTACTGGAGAGACTAGATCTGGTCGCTTTAAGATTGTGAGAGTATGTGATACGTCAACTTTACACGATTTCCTTACTTTAGGCCAAGAGGAGATCATGATGCATGAAGAGTTACTCTTGATAGAACGCAGGGTTCCTGAGGCTGGCACGCTTTGGGATTTAGGAGCTGTCAGGGCTCCTCAAAACGCTGCAATAGTTGCTGCCACAGCTTCTTTACCCAACCCACAAGATATCACACGCCAACCGAATCTACAGTCCCTTTTATCCACAAACGAGCTGTCTTACGAACTGAAGAAGATATTAATTTCTCTGATAGAAGCTGGGGCAAGATTGGCAGCAGCCGGGCGTAATTATGAGCTAACCTTAGCTCAACTATCAGCAGCATTAGACGAACCCAGACGTACACAAAGAATTGTAGCTCAGGTTATCACTCCTGAGGAGTTAGCTGCTAAGCTTAACAAAGAATTAATTGTTACCCCAACAGAAGACAAATCTGGTAGTAGTGATAGACGAGCTGAATGTTTGGAGCACTTTTTAAATAAATTCCGAACGTGGAGAAGAAGGATAATTGAACCACCGAACCCTGAAGCGATAGCGGCTTTGCGAAATTTAGGATATTCATTTGAGGAAGCTGATGAGGCGTTGCGTTGTACTGGATGTAACGTGCCAGCTGCAGCGTCTTGGTTGATTGGGGAGCGATGTTCCAGCGTTTTTGAGCTTGTAAACGGACTTCCCGAAGGAGTTATCCTCCAGACCTTGTTGAAACAACCTCAGATTCAACGTGGATTGCTGAATACTAGGATGTTGATTGCTTTTATAGCGATGGTTGGACAGACGGGCAGTGCGTCTTTGTGGTTAAATTCTCCCCATGGAAGCCCGTTACTCTCGCAAATCTCGAGGACGTATCATTCAGAGAAGTACTGTTTGGCTGTGAACCAATTTTCTGAGAGGCAGGAAAACGGTACGGCACCTTCCACTTCGAGGCAGAGGAATTGAATGTGATTTAAAAAGTTTACTTGTGTTTTTATTATTTTGATTTTAGTTCTTCTTCTCCTTCTCCGTCGTATCGCTCTAGTCAGAGCGGTCGTGGTCGTCACTTTGGGGTTGTGGCACGCTTAACGATCCGTCTCCACTCTTCCCTGATTGATTGATTTTAGTTATTTTTTTATAAAAACCGTGCGTCGGTGTTTCAATAAACGTGATATTTAATTGTTAATTGACTGTATTTTCATTTTCCTGCTAAAACCTCTAGTTTCTCTAAGTCTAAACAATTGAATGAGCGATGAATTTGCCGTGCATTACTTTCGTGCGTTCTAATTAAATATTGCTTTTTTATTCCACCACAAGTTGGCCTTTGCGTGACGTTGGCCACAAGTGTTTGAGTGATGATGCAGTCTGAGATGGTAGCGGGCTAAATAATTAGGGATTTGGCAGTTCAATTAAACCCATACTCCGAATTTGTTTCCCCATCCTGGATCGAGCTCGGTAGTCGGGACCTTCTACTTATAATAACCACAGCGCCAGGGAGGTTAGAGGCATGGCAGTTATATCAAACCCATTCGGTTTCTACACGGCACCGTACCGGAACGCTAAATCGCTTGACGGCACGTCTTTTGTCGGTAGGGTGGTAACCAGCCACGGCCGAAGCCTCCCACCAGGCTGGACCAGGGAAAATTCAGAAATTATAAATTATCAAATTGATCCTGCCGGGGATCCAACCCGGAACCTCCGCACGTTAAAACCACAGCGCCCTACACTGCGCCAGGGAGGTCGTCAAAACTTCACGAAGAGCATACTTTATGACGCAACTCCATATCCTTCATAGAAAAGTCCCTCACCTGTTCTGGAGTGGCGGAGACGTGATCTACGACAATGGTTTTGGCTGCTATGCGCAGAAAGGCCGCGTCAGACCCATCTTGGCTGAGAACTACCACTTTTCGCATTCTATACCAGGTATTTGTTTAATCCATACTTAATATTATAAACAGGTAAAGTTTGTGAGTTTGTGACGTTGGGGGTAATTTCTGGATCTATTGAACCGATTTTGAAAATTCTATAACCTACCAATAGAAAGCCACAATATTTGTGAGTGACATCAAATATCATCAATTCAAATAATCAAATAAATATTATAAATGCGACAGTTTGGATGGATGGATGGGTGTTTGTTACTCAATCACGCCCGAACGGCTGAACGGATCTGGATGAAATTTGGTACAGAGATAGATTATAGTCTGGAATAACACATAGCTACTTTTTATCCCGGAAAACTAAGGAGTTTCCGCGGGAACCAAAAATCCTCAATCCACGCAGACGTAGTCGCGTGCATCAGCTAGTAGGCCCGAAAAATTAAAAGACTTTTTCGTGGTTGTCGGATTTGCAAAGTAAGTGGGAGAAAAAACGGTCGAACGAAAACGTTTCTTACAAACCCTGCCTTAATGATGAGAGATATATGATTGAGTTCTAGAGAAAAGGTGTAGAGCTTGATAATGCCTACAAAAAAGTCAGGGACAGCATATAATATATGTCTAACTTTCATATTTAAGTCACAAAAAGATCAAGACTCTTTCGTGGTAGTCGCGGTAGCCAAAAAACTTCAATCCACGCGGACATCAGCTACTTAGTTTAAGTATGTACGGGAGCAAGTGATATGGCTCGACCGTAACAAAGGATGATCATCCTCCGAGCGGGTGATGTGCTCGGGGACCACTGGTCCGACCGTTCATCTTTGGAGGTCGTATATATAGCGTAATTCAGAGAACGCTTCGTAATCGTGAGTTGGGCTCTTCGTGGTCGCGTGAATCGTACTAGTAATGCCATCTATTGGAATATGTGCGGACTACGAAGACCGCCACATCACTCCCCTTCGAGTCTGTAGGGCGTCAGCATTCAGTTGAGCGGCGTTGCAAGCATCTAGAGAAGTGGCGTCGATGAACATTCAGGTAAGCGCTGCGTCGGGAAGTACTCAGTGAAGCGGCGTCGTGCAACAACCAGGGTAGTGGCGTTGTAGGCTCATACTACTCTGAGGCTGTGTGACCCACTTGTGCGGCTGGTACTGGCGTCGACGGGCTGTGTACTGATATGCTGTTGCGTATCGACTATTGCTGGCCGCTGAGCGTGTGGCTCTGTGAGCGGCCGTGCCGGAACATCGGTCGGCGTTGCTGCGTTGTGTTGCTGTGCTGCGTTGGTTGCTGTGCTGCGTTGGTTGCTGTGCTGCGTTGGTTGCTGTGCTGCGTTGAGTTTTGTCGTGCTGCGTTGGATTGCTGTGCTGCTGTGCTGCGTTGTGATGCTGTTGTGTCCCGCTGTGCGTACTGATGATGCTGTCCTCGCTGCGATGACTGCAGGGTTTATATTGTGATGTACGATGTTGCTCAAGTCTGACGAGTGAGGGCGTGACGTCGGCTGTGACGTCACGTCGGCTTGTTTTTGATCGTCGGCGGCGGCTTGGAGATCACGTCGGGGTCACCAATGTACGGGAGCAGGTGATATGGCTCGACCGTAACAAAGGATGATCATCCTCCGAGCGGGTGATGTGCTCGGGGACCACTGGTCCGACCGTTCATCTTTGGAGGTCGTATATATAGCGTAATTCAGAGAACGCTTCGTAATCGTGAGTTGGGCTCTTCGTGGTCGCGTGAATCGTACTAGTAATGCCATCTATTGGAATATGTGCGGACTACGAAGACCGCCACAAGTATAAAGCCATACAAAGAAAGAAGAAAGAAGAAAGAAAAATCATTTATTCATCCTGTGCCTCGTACATAACATCAAAATATAAAATTAAGCTATGGCTTTTGCACCCGCATGGCACAAGATGAAAGGGCCCCGACTCAGCATTAATGCTGCAGGTTTTGAAAGCAAAACCTGAGCGCTGGTATTCTGCCGGAACCCAAACGAGTGACACGCACGAGCTCGACAGTCTTCGCAGCCGTCTGCAGTAACGGGTAGAGTGTGATAAAAGTAAATTAAAATATGTAATTTGCACAGTGAGTGTACCTAGTGAGTAAAACTAAATATTAGAGATAATAAAATAAAAAATGGGCATATTACGTGAGTACATATAGCAGCTTCAAACCACCAAGCTACATAAGCTGGAACTAGTTGAAGTTTGTTGTTTTTTGATCGTTTAAAAGTTTATTTTTTAAAGTGCTCTTAAACGCGGGAACTGAGCTTAGATTCCTCAGCGGAGGAGGAATATTATTCCAGCATTTAGTAGCTAGATAGTGACGTAGCTTTTTTCCGTGGTGTCACCTGAAACAGGGTTTGGGCTGAAAACCAGCGCTGTATGGTTAGTGCTTGCACTGAACATACAGCATTATGCTGAGCCTGGGCCATTTTTTGGGTTGTGCCATGCGTGATATGGTTCATCCCTGCGCCTCATCGATTGTTGTTTAGATAATAGATCTTGTTTAGATCGTTGAGGTGCAGGGGTGATCTACCTCTTTAGGTATGCTTGTTATGTATGGCACAATTTGGAAATAAATTTCTTTTCTTTCTTTCTTTCTTTCTAGATATCGAAAACTTCCACGAAAAGCTGCTGATTTATGACGTGGCCAAATCAGCCTATTTAGTGGCCCTCGAGCATTAAAAGCTGGCGAATGCCAAGATAACCTATTATAAAGATAATCCGGCGTTTTGTTCTTGATAACACCAAACAATAGTGTGCTGAAATGCAGTTTAATACGCGACTTCATATTGAGTATATTGGCATCATTTAAATAGGGAGTCACATGGGTACGGGGAGGAATATAGTAGCAGAACCTAGCACACGCGTTCTGGAGGACTCTTTGAATAAGTCGCATGGAACGTTGAAGTAAGCATGGACCATAAACACTAATGCAATAATTTAGCTTGGATAATATAAGTGCCTCGCACAACTTAGTTCTCAGGTCGGTATCGATATAATTCCTTATGTTGTATAAAATCCTAAGTCGATAGAAACAATTACGAGCCACTTCTTGTACATAATTTTCAAAATGAAGTTTCGCATCAATAGTAAGTCCCAAATTTCGTGCTTCGTAAACTCGTTCTATGGGAGCTCCATTTATATTTATTTTGACCGTATCAAAGCCAACGTCTAACACTTGCTTTTTGGTTCCCAGAATCAGAAATTTCGACTTTGAAGGATTTAAAACTAAAGAGTTTTCCGATGACCATTGACTAACTCGCTGTTGTGAAATGATATGCGAGAGGACTGTAAATATTTCGTTTTAATTTTGAATTTGGAATTACAATATTGTGATGTATGGATTGAGGCTACTTGCTATGCAGCGACTAAAGTTTTTACGCGCGGCCGGCTTGCGATGCCGCACACTCCCCGCGTCCCGCACCACACTTGTCGTCTTTGACATGCCCCCCGACGTTGAAACCTGGGGTTTCAACAGACTCCGTTGGCAAGGGGCAAATTTTGTTGAAAGCTCTCCGGATTAAGCCTCTCGTGGTTAGCATATCCGCCACTCGGCCCACTCCGTCCACTCCTTCATAGACACGCTGAATTCTTCCAAGGCTCCACTTCATTGGAGGCAGTGCGTCATCTTTAATTAGGACCAAATCGCCTACACGCAGACTGCCCTTTGAAGACCTCCATTTCGTTTTCTGTTGAAGCTCGGCGACATATTCTTTTCTCCAGCGTTCCCAAAAGTTCTGTCGAAGTTTTTCTATTCGATCCCAACGTTGAAGTCGGCTAATATCGTCAGAGTTGATTTTTGGAGCAGCTATCGCCATCAGAGGACGCCCAACGAGGAAGTGACCTGGAGTGAGTGGATGGAGGTCATTTGGATCTGGAGACATTGGGTATAAAGGTCGGGAGTTCAATATAGCTTCAATTTGAGTTAATGTTGTGTACAACTCTTCAAATGTTAATCGCGCGTTGCCTAAAATTCTAGTTAAGTAGTACTTAACGGATCGCACACTAGATTCCCATAAACCCCCAAAGTGAGGAGTGTAGGCGGGAATAAACTTGAATGTGATGCTGTCATTGGCCATTTGTTCAACTAAGTTTGATTGTTGTTGTTTAAGAAAACTATAAATTTCGTTCTTAGCTCCAATGAATTGAGTGCCTTGGTCTGAAAACAAAATCCTTGGTTTTGATCGTCTAGCTATAAATCTGCGCAAAGCAGCGATGTAGGCATCTTTAGTTAAATCTGTAACCAGTTCTAGATGAACGGCCTTTGTGGTGAAACAGACGAAGACAGCAACATACACTTTAATTAATCTACATCCACGTCCCTTTCTGTCGGCCGCCAGTAGAGGACCGCAGTAATCCACACCGGTAGTTTCAAAAGGATATCCAGGATTGACCCGCTGCTCAGGCAACTGACCCATAATTGGGTTGATATTTTGAGCCTTTGCCCTGAAACACCTCTGACATTTGTGTGCGATCTGCCGTGCCAAATTGCGACCACCTAACGGCCAAAATTGTTGTCTGATGGACGATAAAAGAAGTTGTGGAGCTGCATGAAACAGTTGAATGTGTTCGTGAAGAAAAATGAGTTTAGTTAAATAATGTTTGCTTGATAATAAGACTGGATGCTTTTGGTCATAGTTCAAATTTGAATGTTTTAGCCTACCGCCTACTCTTATTAAGCCATGTTCATCAAGAAACGGTGATAACTGAAGCAGAGAAATTTTGTTTGGTAAGTGTTTTTTATTTTGTAAAATAGTGTACTCTGGAAATGATTCAATTTGTGATTGTTTTAATAGCATATTAAATGCATTTTGTAACTCGTCTGTGCTTAATGGTCCTGATAATTTGTGATCAGGAATGTGTATTTTACAATTTTTAATAAATCGTAATGCATAAGCCAATGCTCTTTTTAATTTCGATAATTTAGAAAATCTACTAATGTCTATAATTTGTTTGGTTTCAGGTGCTGGTGAAGAAGAGGTAAGGTGTACTACGATTTCAGGTAAGTTTTCATTATTTGTTATTCTAGTTTTAGGCCATTGTGATTCTGATTCACGCAAAAATGTTGGACCTGACCACCACAAGTCTAAGGTATGTATTGATGACATATCGACACCCCTAGTTAGTAAATCTGCAGGGTTGTCGCGAGTAGAAACGTGACGCCACTCAAATGATTGGGTAAGTTCTTGTATTTCGGCAACACGATTCTTAACAAAAACCTTTAATTTTGATGGTGTGGTTTTTAGCCATCCTAACACGACTGAAGAATCGCTCCAGAGGACGCATCTTTGTACAGGTAGCCTGAATGCTTTGCACACCTTTTGGGTTAAACGTGCTGCTACAACTGCGCCACAAAGTTCTAAACGAGGTATCGTAACTGGCTTTAATGGCGCAACCTTACTTTTTGCACACAGTAATCTTGTTTCTGTTTGATTGCTTTCAGAAATACTTCTCAAATACACGCATGCTCCGTAAGCATCCTGAGACGCATCACAGAATGTATGAATTTCGATAATGTCTGGATTAGGACAAGTACTGCAACGAGGTAAGTCTAATTTTTTTATAAATTGTAAATCTGATGTGAATTTGTTCCATTTATGTGCTATGTCCATGGGTAATGGTTCGTCCCATGAAACTTTCTCTAACCAAAGTTTCTGGAGAATTATTTTAGCCTGGATGATGAACACCGTGAGGAGCCCAAGCGGATCAAAGATTTGTCCAATTGTGGACAAAACTGACCGCTTGGTTGGCTGGCGCACAGAGGGAGGCTCATTAGAAAAGCACAATGTATCTGTAGATGGTGTCCAACCGAGACCTAATGTACTAGAGTTCTCCTTGCCTAAATTAAGAAGAGTACATTTTTCAGAATTTAGAGTTTCAATATTTTGAACATTGGATTTAAATTTGCGTAGATTAAAGCAACCTTGTGATAAAATCTTGTAGACATCGTCTTTTATTTTGAGTAAACTATCAACTGACTGACTACCTGTAACTAAGTCATCCACGTAAAAATCATTACTTATTATTTCAGATATAAAACTATCTTCACACTCAATTGCAAGTTGCTTCAAACACCTAACGGCAAGAAATGGCGCTGAGGCAGTTCCGTAAGTAACGGTGTTAAGTTGATATGTCTGTAATTCATTGTTAGGGTCGTCCCTCCATAATATTTGTTGCAGGTGTCTTTGATTTACGTGTACCAACACTTGACGATACATCTTTTCGATGTCTGCTGTCAAGACGTAAGTAAAGTGTCGAAATCGAATTAAAATGGAAAATAGATCACTTTGTATAGTGGGACCGACCATTTGCAGATTATTGAAAGAGATACCAGTGGTGGTGGCAGCACTAGCGTTGAAAACTGTTCTTAGTTTCGTCGTGGAACTCTGCTCGCGTAGAACACCATGGTGTGGTAAGTAATTTGTATGTTTTGTGTTTGTGTTTGAATCCTTTGGAACTAATGACATATGACCCAGTTGCATGTATTCATTCATGAATTCTGTGTACATTTGTTTCAATTTAGGCTGCTTCTGTAACCTACGCTCAAGCGATAGAAAACACTGTAACGCTCTATTGTATGAGTCACCTAAAAGGCTTTCCGGCTGTTTAAGAGGAATAGCGACTGAGAATCTACCGTCTGGCATTCTTTTGACATTTTCTATAAAATGTTTTTCACATGAACTTTCCTCTAATGAATAAGCAGGCTTTGATTCATAAGGTGTCTCCTCAAGTGACCAAAATTTTGTTAATTGATCTTGAATTTCTGAACACTCACTCAGTAAAAAATTACATGAAATTAATTCTTTATTAATTTTGTTTTGTTTCAGACCACTTGTGGGACCGGAAATGATGTACCCTAATTGAGTTTGTTGTAATATAGGACAGTTTTTGCCTAGACGAATTTGATCAGTCAGAATTAAGTCCCAAAAAACGTCTGCACCTAAGAGTAAATCCACATTGGTGGGATTATAATACTCTGGATCTGCAAGTGAAATTTCTGAATCAATATGTAAATTGTTGATTAATGCTTTGTTGTTACCAAGATTGGTAATGTCAGGTAAAACATACAAGGATACTTTGAGTTTGAATGAGTTTACCTTTGAACTTATGATTGTGTCGCAACGTTTGGTTGCTTTTGTTACTGTAGTACAATTTATGCCCGTGATTGACGTCTCTGTATTGTAGCATGCCAACCCTAGTTTGTTCAACAGTCTGTCAGTTACGAAAGATGCTTGGCTACCGGAATCTAGAACAGCTCTTGCCTGGTGACGTTGATTATCGCTACCTTGAATATAAACCACTGCAGTCGAAAGCAGTACTGGCTCTGTCATTTGGACTGAGAGCGTAGTGGCTTTGTCGACTGGCGGCTCGACGTTTCGAGCTTGAGTACTTGATGACCCTTGCGTTTCATTGGTTGAGTCACAAAGGAGTTTATTGTGTTTGATGGTGAGACACCTGGGACAAGGGTAAGACCTGCACTGAGCTACCCTGTGCCCCCCTCTTAAGCAGTTCGTGCAGAGCTTGAGATTACGTGCTGTCTCAGCTCTTTCACTGATTGATTTGTTTAAAAAGATTTCGCAATAAAAAATCTTATGTTGTTTCTTGCATAGAGGACACTTTGGTGTATATGTTGTGTTTGTGGTTATGTTTAATAATCCCTTCAAATGATGAGTTTTAATTTTGTGATTATCCGTACCATTATAGCTATTTGACTGTATTGTTTCTAATAAATCGGCTTTGTTTTTTAGAAAAGTAATTAAATCTGTTAACATTACCTTGTTCAATGCAGTTTTATGCTCCTCCCAGTCTCTAGAGGTTTTAGAATCTAATTTAGAATTAATTAAATAAATTATCAATGTGTCCCACTTAGATGTGGGTTCCCCTAGAGAGTCTAGAGATCTTAAATTCTTAGAAAATGTATCAATAATAGTACGTATACTCACGGATGATTCGCGTTTTATCGGTTCGACTTTAAATAATGATTGAACATGATTGTGAATTAATAATTTATCATTGTTATAGCGATCGCACAACAAATCCCAGGCTATGGTGTAGTTAGCAGACGAAAAACTAATTGATCGTATTACCTGAGCAGCGCCGCCCTCCAAGGAGGCTCGTAGATAGTGAAACTTTTGAATCTCACTGATGGTTTTGTTTTCATGTATTAGAGAAATAAACGTGTCTCGAAATTCAAGCCAATCCTCGTACCGGCCGCAGAATTTAGGGATTTGTATGGTCGGTAGTCTCACGCTGGTCTTTGTCTGTTTCATCTCACCCGATAACTGCGAACTTCCTGAAATACATGAGTGAATGTCGTCATTATCATCTTCCCGATTAATGATTTTACGCAGACTAGATTTATAAATTTGCTTCGCTTTAGATATGTAAGAATAAAACTGATCTTCGATTTCTTGTCTTTCAGTGAAGACCGATAAGTCGTCATCGGTGTCTGCTAAGTATTCGATGTTACTTTGAATAAGATCAAATTGAGTCAAAAGTTGTTCTGCTTTTTTTATGCGCAGTTCTAATTCGGTACACTGCACTTGTTCTAGATCTTCTAAGGAATTTACGTAATTTATAAATAGTGTGAGTCGACCCTTAACGGAACCTCGCTTCTTTATAAGATCCTTTAGACTTTCACTCATTTTAGGGACTTATGGGAGACGAATGACTTAAATTTCGTAACAAATAATTAACTAAAACGTTCAAAATTGTTACAAAAAATCACTATTCAAAATTAACCTTATATGTATGACGATAAGAACGTTAGAACGCGTAAAACTTCATACAGAAAAACAACGTCGCTCGCCCGGTGCGAATACAAAAGATTCTTATCGCTACGATCTATGAGTGCACTGCGATGCACGGATCTAGCGTAGTTAAAACTTTAGGTAACTATAATGTTTTATAACTTTGAGAAATTTGGAAAAAATACGGGAAAACTTTGCTATAGGGAATTTCTGAGATTATAAGGGATTATTAGGGAATGTGAAAAAAATATTGGAACGTCCTCACTTGTCTACTGCTGCTCAATCCTGTGGTTATTGTTGATGCTGATTGCTGATGATTGATGATTTTGCTGCTGATACTGGTTTCCACTGATCCGGTTCGAAGGACCATAAACTTATGTTGTGAAATGATATGCGAGAGGACTGTAAATATTTCGTTTTAATTTTGAATTTGGAATTACAATATTGTGATGTATGGATTGAGGCTACTTGCTATGCAGCGACTAAAGTTTTTACGCGCGGCCGGCTTGCGATGCCGCACACTCCCCGCGTCCCGCACCACACTTGTCGTCTTTGACACTCGCTCTAAGTCATTGTTAATTGATTCTAAAGCACAGTTAACATCCATAGGAAAAAAAGACGTATAGATTTGTAGATCATCGGCGTAAAGATGATATTTACAATTTTTAATATTTTTGACTACGTCGGCCGAATAAAGAATAAAAAGAAGTGGTCCTAAAATAGAGCCCTGTGGCACTCCTTTATCAACAGGTTGAACCACAGAATCAAGGTATGAGCCATCTGCTTGCCGCAAAGAAACCAGTTGTTGTCTATTAACTAGATAACTATGGAACCAGTTTACACTGTACAAAGCAAACTCAACTGTTACAAAGCAAAATCGGTTTAGAGATAACGAGAAATTTAACTATTATATTATATTATACTTATAAAAAAGCACTTTGTACAATAGTCAGATCGGTATAGAATACAATACAACATTGATTATCTACTAATAATGAACTCCTCGAGTTGGGCCTCATTTAGTTTTTGACGAGATCCATTTATTTGCGTTCTAGGACCTAGGTACCAACATTAATTTTTTTGTTAAAGCGTGGCTTTTTACTTTCTCATTACTCATTCACCTAAGCTTCCCTGGAAGAGATCGCTATTTAAGCGATAAGGCCGCCTGTTGTGCCGTATCCATTACTATGATTGTTTTGTCTTTTTATTTCTTTTGATGGTGTACAATAAAGTATATTTAACTTAACTTTTTTTTTACCGCAGGTTTGCTATCCATGCACACCACAAAGGACGAGGAGCTGTGTGGAATATTCAACATCACCTTCAAACCTTTACCGCAGTTCGACCTCAAGAACGTAGTGTTTGGAAGAGTGAGTTTACCCTTCACTACTCGTAACGAGTAGTGAAGGGTACACTTTTTAACTTTTTAACTTTTTCTTGCGAATTCGTCCGTATGGGCTAGAGATTCGTTGATATGTCATGATTCTTACTTCAAAACCTTTCAAAAGAGACACAATTCGCAATGAAGTGATCCGCAGGAGATCTAAAAGAAGCTCTCTCTAGGGACTCTAGGTCGTAGGTCGTATAAAATATCCGCCGCGTAAGTTAAATTCTGTATGTCTTGTATTGTATCTCCCAACAGGTGAGATAATTGCTGGAACTTATCGTCAGATGCTGGATTAATTTCTCATCCTCTCCTTTCACTTTTCCCATGAAGTCCTCATGGGAAAAGTGAAAGGAGAGGATGAGAAATGCGCGTCTGATAGCGAGGCGTTGGTATGGATGGCCTCGGTGAATAGGTATTTGAAGGAAGTCCACTGTTGATAGCCTCCGCTGAAGGTTGGAATCTCCATCGTCGACTTCTCTTTATACCTAAGTTTGGGACCACATTTTAGTGTTTATGAGTCTTTGAATGCTGGTGTATTGCAGCTCATACGTGCTGTACTGCATTTTACTGGCGAAATCTTTGATGTCTTGCATGATAAGTACACTTATTCAGTCATTAGTGTCACAGAGACTAATAGGTACGATGAATTTTCAGATATAATTAATAATAAACAGAGAGCAATTCTTTAACAAACTTAAAAACGCGCGGAAGTTTGTAGTTACAAGTGTCGTCATCGAATTTCAACACACTTTTTTCTGATATATGTATTTTAAAACGGTTGTCAAACTTAAAATTAACCGAAGATCTGAATTTTAGGTCTTTTGGAAGACCCTCTATCTAATAATTAGTGAGAAACATTTTTTTTTGACATAGGCGCCGATTAGTAATAGCAAGACAAAAGCCATTGCGATGCTGGCGCCCTCTGAGCTGAGCTTTGCGTGTGGGTTCCCATCGATGACTTGGTATAAGGCCTATTACACTGCACTTTCCACAGGGCCCTGTGGCCGCTACATAGAGCGTCGCTTATTACACAGCAATAAAGATCAAATTAGGGACCCTTTCTCCCTAAATCTTATTACACTGCACTGATTCATGTGTAAGGTGCAAAAAGTGTTAAAAGTTAAAAGTGTTAAAAGTGCAGTGTAATAGGCCTATATCTCTTTCCACAGATCATCCGTCCATGCCCGACCTTTGACGTCATCACTACCCTGGGCAGCCCCTTCAGTACCTACCCCGTCATCGAAATAGTTGCTGCTGGACGCAGGGCCCACCGTTAATGCACTGGCTCCGACCAAAGACAGTAAAATATGTCTGAGCGAGACACAATGAACCACGTTAATATTATATTCAAATGCGAGTGTGGTTGTCACACCCATTATGTTTTTCACGACCCATCTTGGTACATGATTTGGCCAGTATTTGACAAAAATAATGAATTAAATAATTAATTTACCTATTTAATGAAATGAAAAGAAATTGCATGATTTTGTTTCTTCAAACATTATTACTGTGGTAAAAAAATTGTTAAAAATGATAATACTTACTTACATTTTAGTTAATTTTTTTTTTATACACACTACAAGTTAGCCCTTGACTGCGATCTCACCTGATGGTAAGTGATGATGCAGTCTAAGATGGTAGCGGGCTAACCTGTTAGGGGCATGGCAGTTATCTTATACCCATACCCCTAATCGGTTTCTACACGGCATCGTACCGGAACGCTAAATCGCTTGGCGGCACGTTTTTGCCGGTAGGGTGGTAACTAGCCACGGCCGAAGCCTCCCACCAGGCCAGACCAGGGAAAATTCAGAAATTATAAATTCCCAAATTGACCCTGCCGGGGATCGAACCAGGGACCTCCACACGTTAAGACAACAGCGCTACACACTGCGCCACGAAGGTCGTTTAAATAAATATTTTGGTTTTATTTCATTTTATTAGTTTTGGCGAGTTGTTCCCAGAAGTTCAACTCTCCATAAGATTTATCTATTATTGAACTAGTGGGAAAAAGGGTTCCCACGGGATAATAATACCTATCTCTCTGAGGCCTTCTCGGTTTTAGCTAGCTTAAACTTAGTACGTGTTAAATTAAAAACCAAACTGTTTCTCACAATATATAAATGTATTTACAAAACACACACTAATTAAATTAAAATTACTGTAACAATTAATCAGGACTTAAGAATGCATGTCTGCTAAAGCGGAGCGGAGTGGGGTCTTTATTTTATTACTCTAAAAGTTAGCCCGTGACTGCGATCTCACCTGATGTTAAGTGATGATGCAGTCTAAGATTGTAACGGGCTAACCCATAACGCCCTATTCCGTTTCTATACGGCATCGTACCGGAACGCTAAATCTCTTGGCGGCACGTCTTTGCCGGTAGGATGGTAACTAGCCACGACCGAAGCCTCCCACCAGGCCAGACCAGGGAAAATTCAGAAATTATAAATTCCCAAATTGACCCTGCCGGGGATCAAACCCGGCACCTCCACACGTTTTAAGACAATAGCGCTCAACACTGCGCCTCGGAGGTCGTCAAAATCGGAAAAGGTCAAAGGTCGGATTCATATTAACAGTTATGTGTTTTCGTCTCCGCTACGCACCACTTTTTACATTACAACCTACGAATCGTTCGCCGATTGTATCAGAATAAAAGAAAATATCAGTCTTGTTTAACACGAGTCTCATCATTGTAATTGGGTATTTGACAACTAGTCAAATCAGCAACTTTTTTATTCAAACGTCAAAACACGTGCTTAGTATGAATTTTGTATGAAATTTTAAGTTGTGACGTCATCAAAGCTCGACGCACTTTTTTACTTTAATCAATAGTTTAAAATGGTTATTCAAAATAAAACTAGCAAGGGACGTGGATATTACGACTTTTGGGAGATCCTTTATTTAATAATCACTAAAAAATAATTTATTTCACAAGTAGTCAAATACCCAATTTTAATCTGCCTATTCATGTTTTTGGTTGCTTCAAAAGGAGATCACCCAGCCTCCATACATTCGTGCGCTAATTTTGAAAATGCCGGCCAACTCAAATAAACTGAATCTAAACTACTATTATAAAGAGAAAAGATTTGTTTGTTTGTAATGAAACAAACTACTCAACCGATTATACATTCTATTATAATAGTATGTAGGCCGCTTGCACAACTGATTTAGTAAAATTTTGTAATGCTGTCCCTTTTTAGCAAATGCATATTGTTGTTGCCAAAAGGGACAGCATTAAAATTAAATCAATTTAAGAGTCCTTGCGCAACCACACCTTAGACTTTTTATTTAAAAAATATATATATTTTGTTCCAATAAAAAATTACGCCAATCTGGGTGATCTGCGGCAATATTACTCTATTTTAAATAAAAACAAAATGAAATACGCTTATAGTTATGTATTTTAATTTATTATAAGCCCAGGAGTTGGTCGTCGTCTCGCGTCTTATTCTTGAGGTACCGAAACACTGTCCTGAAAAAGAAAGAACACTTTGAAGTGGAACTTCTTTAGAATCGTTGTGATTTTAAAATTCAACGAAACGAAAAAACGACACCAACATGTGTTGGAGTCGTTATATAGGAGAATAGCCTGCGAGATAATACAAGTTATATTTATCTCATTCTCTCGTAGGCTACTTTTTCTGAAGTTTCACTTCTGCCGTATGTGAATTGCACACACACACTTTTTGAAGTGAAACTTCTTTAGAATCTTTGTGATTATAAAATTCAACTAAACGAAAAAGAGACAAACATATATATAGGATTTAGCCCGCGATAGAATGAGATGAGAATACAAGTTATATTTATCTCATTCTCTCGTAGGCTACTTTTTCTGAAGTTTCACTTCTGCCGTATGTGAATAACACACACTTTTTTTATAGAGCAGCCATACGCGGTCATACTCGAACCGCTTGTGCGATCCATAATAATAATTATTGTGATAATCATCATCATCACTACAGCCCATTAACGTCCCACAGCTGGCCTCCACTCTCATAGGAGAGATGTAATTTAGAGCTTAGCACCACCACGCTGCTCCAATGCGGGTTGGCGTCGAATTGTGATTGTGATAATATTAGGTCTTTACCTATGAAATTGCCTTTCTTCAGTACTGGTCATTTCATATTAAAAAAAGTTTGTAATGGCTCTGTATTCTAAATTCAAATTAATTTTGTTTTAAAACCATTGCGTTGTATTTTCATTACATTTCGACATTTTTCGTCATAATGGATACTTTAAAAATTCGTGTGAAAATATGAATATGAGTTATATATAATATCGGAATATGAGTTCCGTCGTGGCAACAACGCGACACAAACGGCACGTAACATCAAAAACGTTTACGGAGAGAACTGGACAAACGGACGCACAACCCGTTATTGGTTTTCACGGTCCCGTTCTGGAAAGGACTTGACCGGTGGAACTATGGCAGCTTGCCTAGGTGTCAAAAATCAATGTTCAGCAATGATTTCTTTATTATTGTAATTGTAATATTTCACTGTTTTCAGATAAAAAAGTTTCAGGAGTCTGAAGGCTCGAAAAATTGCGAAAATGAACAAAAAAAGTTTCACCAAAAGACTGCTTTCCCACACTAGATGGCGCTATTTATTGTGTTGAGCGAGTCTAAAAAAATATTTTCAAGTATTATTTCTTTATTATTGTAATTGTTATATTTTATAGTTTTCAAATAAAAAAGTTTCAGAGTCTGAAGGCTCTGAAAACTGAGAAAATAAATAAAAAAAGTTTCACCAAAATCTGCTTTCCCACACTAGATGGCGCTAGTTATTGTGGTGAGTCTAGAAAATATTTTTAAGTATTGCTCACTACTTTTGGTTAACAAGTTCAACTATTCGACCACAGATGGCAGCATATGCAATGTGAAAGGGCGTTCCTTTAAACGCAGTATTTCAAAATGCTTTGTTCGATCTATTAGTTTGAGACTTGTCAAAAAATAAAAATAAATATAAACAAAACATACATTTCCTTTACATTACTATTTAATTGATCAAAAATAAATCATTCATAATATAATGACTAAGGTACTTAAATGGTATTCATGTAGGGTTACAAGATTATTATTAGGCATGGATATAATGGAACGTCAAAATGGAGTAGTGCTTAAAGAGGAAAGCGGACGCTCAAGATTTAAACAATAAACGTACTGGTTTTTTTTTGTCATTTGAACCCTGACCTTATTTGGAATAATAAATCCATAATAATTTCGTTTTGAATTTTTAAACCTTACTGTAAAAACGGAAATCCTGTGCATTGTCCCGAATCGGAGGGCAATTACTGGTCATGTCCTTTTGACTTGAAAAATGAAGCTCGTGGTCGTCCGGAGACTTTGGTCAACAATAATGAATTAAAGGCGATTGTGGAAGCTGACGAAACTCAATCTACAGCTGAGCTAGCAGCAGCTTTTGATGTAAGCATCAAAACAATATTGATCCATTTGCGACAAATTGACAAGGTAAAAAAGCTTGATAGATGGGTGCCCCACGACCTTAACGATCGCCAGCGCAACGTACGCGCCTGCCTTGCGCTGCTCAACAGGCAAAGAAATGAAGGAATTTTGAAACGAATTGTTACGTGCGACGAAAAATGGATTCTGTTCGACAATCGAAAGCGCTCAGCAAGTTGGTTAGATCCTGGTTCAGCACCAAAGCAATGCCCTAAACCAAATGACCCCTAAAAAGGTGATGGTCACTGTTTGGTGGTCTAGTGCGGGTGTGATTCACCACAGCTTTTTACAAAACGGCATGAGCATTACTGCAGATGTGCACTGTGAAGAACTGGAGAGAATGATGGAGAAGCTTGCACATCTGCAACCAGCTTTGGTCAATCGGTCGTCCCCACTGCTCCTTCACGACAACGCGCGACCCCATACTGCGCAACAGACAGCTGTCTCCATGCTGCAAGAGCTGGGGTTGGAAGCTCTCCCTAATCCGCCATACTCACCAGACCTTGCAACTACCGACTATTACTTTTTCCAAACTTTTTAGTGGGTAAAAAAAAAATTTAGACAACTTTTTAGTCGGTAATAAATTCAATTCCCGAGAGGCAGTACAAAATGCCTTTGAAGAGTTTGTTGCCTCTCGTCCGAGGTAGTTATTGAGAGCCTCCGAGGTACCTTGGACACTCTCAATAGGCACGACAGTTACCAAGAATCAATGAAATTATGAATTTATCTAATGAAATAGGATTCATGGATATTAAAAAACGTGTTTATTTTTGTATTTCGAATGAGATTGCTATTTATTTTGATAAAATAAAACTATAAAATACAGCAATCCGCCATATTGGATTAAACACCAAGAAGCGAATGACGTCACAATTGTTTGTTTTCGAGCTCTGACAATCGCACTAATGTTTACGGCATACTGCACAGAGTACATTGGTAAAAACAATAGTGACGTCATAAACGACGCCATGACACCGGCGAGCGTTTTGGCGCGAATTTTAAAATTTAAATTTCAAATGCCAATTTTATCTACCAAACCATATTTTTCTGCAGAAATATTATATTTTTTCGAAATAGTAGATACTTCCGAACATAATCTGACCATTTCTCAAAATCAGTCATCATGCCTATTAAATCAGTTTATAGCTCTCGCAGCTGATCGCATGACAAAAAAACAGTATGGTAATGAGTTATTTTTCTTGGTGGCTGTAAAGAGGCCACCAGCGCCTCCCCTACTACGACTCACCATATAGTGGCCGGTGCGTGTCTCCAGTCGCGAGGCAAGTGCGAGGCGAGCATCGCGACGTCGACCTCCTCCGGCGCCGCGCTGTCGGCCAGCACTGCGCGTGCGCACAGCTGGCTCGCGCGAGGCCACGCGCCCTCCTGCGCGTCCCCTACTACGACTCACCATATAGTGGCCGGCGCGTGTCTCCAGTCGCGAGGCAAGTGCGAGGCGAGCTTCGCGACGTCGACCTCCTCCGGCGCCGCGCTGTCGGCCAGCACTGCGCGTGCGCACAGCTGGCTCGCGCGAGGCCACGCGCCCTCCTGCGCGTCCCCCACCACGAGCTCCAAATGAAGGCGCACCTCCCACACTGAGCGGAGGGGGATGTTAGCCACCTGAGAATGAATATAATAAATATAAATATTATGTATATTTTAAACAAGTTGTTTTTTTTTCACATTTATACATGTTACATTATATATGTTAGGTTTTAACTTGAAAATTTTTGAGACTTGTCATAAATGACACAGACTTAGGTACAGCCCCGTGACGTCACCGCGCCTCTACACTCTCACCTTGAGCGTCACTTCGCCGTCCATAGTGATGGTGTACGCGAGGCGGTATCTCGCGTCGCGCATGGAGCGCGCCCAGCGCAGCGCCACTCGCGCGATGTGTGCGCAGCGCTTCAGCAGCCCCGTGACATCACCGCGCCTCTACACTCTCACCTTGAGCGTCACTTCGCCGTCCGGAGTGATGGTGTACGCGAGGCGGTATCTCGCGTCGCGCATGGAGCGCGCCCAGCGCAGCGCCACTCGCGCGATGTGTGCGCAGCGTTTCAGCAGCCCCGTGACGTCACCGGCGCGTGCGCAGCCGCCTTCCCGCTTGCACTCGTAGCGCATCGCTTCAGCCGCGAAGCGAATGCAGACCACTGCTAGCGGATCCTTCACATCTGAAATCGAAAATTTTACTTCAAACATGTTTTACTTTGCTTTTCATAACGATTACCAGGTTTCTAGCTCACTCCTATATGGTAATAGATAGCTCCATTATTTGAAAAACCGTTCTAATTTTAAAATTATTAAGTTAATTTGAATAATTCGTATTGATTTCGCACAAAAGCAACTTTTACTGAAAATCTCAAGGAGTATAGATGCCTTATATTGTGCATGTCGTATGGGGTCCACAGTGACGGCCTCTAGCGGCGTGTCGGCCAGCACGCGCGACCGCGACGCGTTGTGGTGTCGGTGCGACAGCCGCGCCGTGAGTCGAATGATCCTACCTTGCCGTATGAGGTCCACAGTGACGGCCTCTAGCGGCGTGTCGGCCAGCACGCGCGACCGCGACGCGTTGTGATGTCGGTGCGACAGCCGCGCCGTGAGTCGAATGATCCTACCTTGTCGTATGGGGTCCACAGTGACGGCCTCTAGCGGCGTGTCGGCCAGCACGCGCGACCGCGACGCGTTGTGGTGTCGGTGCGACAGCCGCGCCGTGAGTCGAATGATCCTACCTTGCCGTATGAGGTCCACAGTGACGGCCTCTAGCGGCGTGTCGGCCAGCACGCGCGACCGCGACGCGTTGTGATGTCGGTGCGACAGCCGCGCCGTGAGTCGAATGCGCGAGCGCAGCAAGCGGAACACCCACATATCGTTGCCCGATGATTCCCATTCGCATTCGCGTCTTCAATGCGAAAAGGGCAATAAATAATATGTAGAATATCGTAACAAAAATAAATTGAAATAATTTTCTTTAAAAATCTGCTGGAAAATTCGATATTTTGGCATTATAAAGTTTAACAAAATTTGCTCACGAAACATTTACCTATGCTCATAAAAGTAAGTTAAGTGGAATAAATAAGGTGACCTCAGATGATTCGACAGCGACAATAGGCATGATGACTGATTTTTAAAAATGGTCAGATTACGTTCGGAAGTATCTACTATTTCCAAAAAATATATTATTTCAGCTGAAAAAGATAAAACTGGCATTTGAAATTTAAATTTTAAAATTCACGCCAAAACGCTCGCCAGTGTCATGGCGCTGTTTGTGACGTCACAATTGTTATTACCAATGTACTCTGTGCAGTGTGCAGTAAACAATAGTGTGATTGACAAAACTCGAAAACAAGCAATTGTGACGTCATTCGCTTCTTGGTGTTTTATCCATTATGGCGGATTGCTGTATTTTATAGTTTTATTTTATCAAAATAAATAGCAATCTCACTCGAAATAGAAAAATAAATACGTTTTTTATAATCCGTGAATCCTATTTCATTAGATAAATTTATAATTTCATTTATTCTTGGTTACTGTCATCATGCCTATTGTTAGATTAATATTCACTAGCTGATGCCCGCGACTTCGTCCGCGTTGATTGAGGTTTTTTCTTCCCACGGGAACTCTTTAATATACCGGGAAAAAGGCAGCCTGTGTTATTCCAGACCTTGATTTATCTCTGCGCCAAATATCATCCAGTTCCATCTACCCTTTAGCATTAATAAAAAGAGTATAGATTTAACGTTCAAATTTCAATGTAAATTATAAAAGAGCATGAATTGTACTTGCTCCAGCAATGCTAAGGACAGCTGTTACTTCTGTATTACACATCGATGTAATTGTAAATGAATTATTTAAAAAGAGCAACCACCGACTTCCTTGCTGGTTCTTCTCGGTAGGAATATCATTCCGAAACAGTGGTAGATTCACTCGACGATTCAAAAGCACTTGTAATAAGTTTATTTGAATCTATACTAATATTATAAATGCGAAAGTTTTAATGGATGGGTGGATGTTTGTTACTCAATCACGCCCCAACGGCTGAACGGATCTGAATGAAATTTGGAACTGAGATAGATTATAGTCTGCAATAACACATAGGCTACTTTTTATACCGGAAAATTAAAGATTTCCCGCGGGAACCAAAAATCCTCAATTCGGACAAAATCGCGGGCATTAGCTAGTAAAAAATTATATAATAATTATGAGTAAGACTAAGTAGAAAATTCAATGTAAGACTGACAACCCACCCCATAAACCTCAGCATGTTGATCCTATCGACCACATTGACAGTTGAACTGCACTCGGAGAGGTTTCTCGAACTGGCAACATCTAGATCAGTCTGCCAATTCATACAGTCTATACTTGATGTGTTGCTTGACGAGTTTCCAGATTGGTTGGTCGACTCACTTTCAACATCTTGATTTTCTCTTGCTTGATTACTACTAGTACACAAACTCACTACTTCTGTATTCTTTGTAGCTTCGTTGATATTTTTCAACGAATCTATAAGTTTTACAGGTTTCTTGTCAGAACTTTCCCTACTATATTCCGCACTAACTCGTTGCACTACAACTTTATCGCGTTTCGGACTTTTCTTTTTGGGCGAATTTTCTTTAGCTTTAATTTTAGGAGAACTTTCGCCCATATTTGTAACAGATTCCATTTTATCCAAACACATTATCAATTCGTCGAGACGTTCAATTTTCTTATTAACTGCAGGACTGTTGGACATTTTCTGCATCTTATTAACAGGTTTCGGTGTAATTTCTACATTCGATTTAATATTCGGGTTTGATTTATTTGGGCTGTAGTTACGCTTTCTTGTATTCGAATTGTCGCTATCGTCTTCAACATTCGATGTTGTCGATGCTACGTCAGAATCGATTTTCTGCAGCAACTCGCCGTCTGTTTCCATTTGGTAAATGACTCTGAGGGGCGATTTTTTACCGTTTTCTTTTGTTTTACTTTCAATTTTAATGTCAAAGACACTTCTCGCTAACGCATCGTCGACTAAAGTAAGCGAAGAGCTTGCTTCTAGAAGTTCTTTATTCGCCTTCATTGCTATCAAAGTGTTTACTTCTGTGTTTTTAACTTCGGTCATTATACCTTCGGTCGAACGATCGATCGATACAGGTTTGCTAACATTCGAGATTAGGCTGCTAGTGTCTCTTAATATTTCAACACAATTATCGCCAGCTTGAAGTGCGGATTGCTGCTGGCATATTATACTATTCACGTTGTAATGTGTAGACAGCCTCTCAACTTCAATATGATTTTCATTAACCTTGTCATCATCCATTTGAGTGAAATTCTCGTGTTCCGAATGCATAGTTTCAGTAGACTTTATTGGATTGTATTTATGAACTTTTACGCCGTCTATTGGTAGCAGAATGTTATTTAATGGATTATGATGATCGAATACTATTGTAGATCCATTGTCTGACGATTGGGGTATTGGACGTTGTATACTAGTGTGTAACATAGGAGAAGTCGGAGGGGACTGGTCGATGTCCATAGAGGCAGATATTGAGACTGATTGGACAGAACGCCTTAAAGAATAATCTGCTTTACATAAAGCGGGTTTCTCCACAATGCCTTTTTTGGGTGATTGATTAGTTTTAACGTGTTTCATATTTTCAACGGACTCGCAATTAGAATGCAATTCAACATCAACATCTATTTGACTAGATGTAACTAAATTAGCTTGTATTTGTGTGCTACACGTAGACACAGAAGATCTTAAGGATTTGTCCAAACCTGTTTCGAAAGGCAAAACATCCGCCATTGGTTTTACTAGATCACTCATAAGAGCTTTTATGTTATCTGATACGTCTTTGAGGTAGCTGGGGATAACTTTAGCCTTGTTATCTTTCATATAAGACGTTTCACCGAAAGCAGTTTTCTTTAAAGGCGATTGTTTTAGACTGGTTTTCAAACTTGATTCGCTCAATGAATCGTCTTCTTCAAAGTGTAAGGTTTTTACAACTTCGTTACTAATTCTGACAGATTTTCTTCGAGATTTTTCAGTTTCTATGATCTCTTCCGGTGAATCATGCGTTTCGTCAATACTTTCATTTTCGTCTACTACAAATCTGGATTGCTGTAAAGCAGCATTAGCCATCGAAATATTGTTTAACAAATCCTCTCTGCTCAAAACTATGGACTGTCTCATCATCGGTACGAAACTTAAACGATTCGGTTCAAATTTGTTTTCGATTGCTAAATTTTCTTTCATCTCTATCGTGGATGTCGGTTTTTCATTTTCTAACTCTTCATTTTCCCCTTCAGTAAAATCAGAAAGCATTCCTAACAATTCTCTTGTATCATCTGCGTGCCTGAAGGATTTTTTACTTACTCTTACACTTTTCTCTCCAATTTCAGATTTATTAAAACTTTCTGTGTCGTCATAAAAGTCACTACTAATAACTCTTTCGTAATGTCGGTTAGAATTCCTTTTTGATTGATTATTGGCTTTCAATTCAGCAATCTTATTGTGTAAATCTAGTACGTCATCCGACACTGCAATGGCTTCATTATCTTGTTGATGTTTAGTATCTCTTTGATCTGGTTCAACTGCGAAGCTTGTTCCATGTTCTGAAACTTTATTGTCGTTCTTATCATCGTCATCGTTGTCTTTCGTTATGATGAAAAGGCTTTCATTAGATTTCTCTTCACCATTTGATCTTATATCACCATTTGTTGATTTATTTACAACAATCCCAGATTCGGTAACACTCACATTATTTCTAGAGACTGTTTCGAATGAAGCATTTGACATATCTAAAAGCTCATTTAAAAACGATTTCTTCGCTTTCAAGTTTTCATCGCGAGTTTTAGATATAATTTGATCAGTTGCTGAGGTGTTTTTATTTAAATATTCGTTTTCTATGCTGTATTTTTCTTCAACATTTTTCTTACCATCAAAAGAATTTTTAGATGTTGTGAAAAATGATTGATTTGTAGTTGAATTATTTTTACTAATTAAAGATTCGTTTGATTCCTTGATACTACTTTCATTTTTTGACGGAGAAGTTTTCAAATTACTTTCAACTTCTGTTTGAGAAGAAGTTTGCTGCGCTGCTTGATAAAGAAGAATATCTTGCTTGATATTCGGGACGAGTAAACTCTTTTCAGAACATATTTCAGACTCTTTAACAATTTCCTTCGGAATATCAATAATATGACTTGGTATAGGCTTAGCCGTTGCCAAATTACATCCACTACTTTCATAGATATCAGATTGCTGCTTGGACTTATTTCCTTCAACTAACTGACTCAAAACTATATTTTCACTATTGTTCAAATTTTTTAACATATTATGGGTATTATTGTCAATATTAGGCAAGAGCAAGCAGGATAATTCCTCTTTCATTGAATTTTCTGATTTCTGCGATATTATATTTGTAGGTAAAACGCGTGTTATACAAATATCTTCTATTTCATGGTCACTTGATGTTTCCATTTTTTCTACTTCTTCTTTTTTCGTCATAAGAATATTAGATGGTATAACTTGTGTCATTGAAATATCGCCCGCCTTGTCATTATAAATTATTGTTTTTCTTCTGTTGGATGTCTTTTCGTTTTGACCTTCTAAACAACTAACATCATTATCATCATCTTTAATTTTAATGAAACGATTACTAGATTTATTAAAAGCCATATTTTCATCGTTTTCTAGTAGTGTAGGTTCTGTGTCGCATTTTATTTCGAATTTTTCAAATACTATATTAGCTGGGACCGCCTGAGTAACCGATATATCACCGTCCTCCTCAAAAAGAATAGTTTTACGTTTTTCAGAATTATTTTTTACAGATAATAAGACATTGTCGGAAACTGCTTGCGTTAATTCGATATCAATATCTTCATTTGCGTCGAAAATTAATGTATTTAGTGAATCAGTTGGCTTAACATCTACAGTTATTATATTAGATGGAATTGCTTGTGTAATAGAAATGTTACTTATATTATTGTTACTCTTATTTTTAACTACATTTATTATATTGTCCGGGATAACTTGAGTGACAGACATATCCACAACATCTTGGTAATAAATCGTCTTATCTTCTGATACTTTAGTTATATTGTTCAAAATTAAATTGGCTGGTAACGCTTGTGTAAAGGAGATGTCATTTTCATAAACAACAGTTTTTCTTTTCTCAACAATCGTTTTATTAGAACCTATAATGTTTGTGGGTACTGCTTGAGTCACTGATAGATTTGCATTGTCATTTTCATATATTATAGTTTTTCTTTTTTCTTGCTTATTGATAATAACTTTTGCTGGAACTGCCTGTGTAATTGAAATGTTACCCATTTCATCTTCAAAAACAATTGTTTTTCTCTTGTTTATCTCAACTTTGTCACCTACTGCTTGTGTTATTGACAAATCATTTTCGTTATATACAACACTTTGTCGAACTTGTGGAACATTATTTGAACTGCCAACTTGATTTCCCATGATCGATGAATTGTCCGACACGAAATTTGGTAAGTCATCGTTTGTATTCAATATGATTGTTTTCCTTTTTGGTGTGGCATCAGTGGGTACCACTTTCGGGAGATCAGGCAGCAAATTACAATGAAAATTGTCTTTTTTACCCAAACTTGGCAAAGCCTCTCTTTCTGACTTAACTGTTAATTTCTTGCCATCAAACACTAATATTTGATCAGAAGAATTATTTATAGCGAAGTTTTTAGATTCTTTAGGTGCTACGTAAGGATTGATTGCAATATTTTCTTTGTCCACTATCCAGTCATTTTCGTCGTTAAGTTTCTTCTGGTTGCTTATAGACGAAGTGCTTTTAGATTCGTCTTGGACCTCGGGATTTTGAATTGTATCTGTTATAGACATCTCACATTCGTCATTTTTTACACTGTGTGTCATGTTAAGGTCTACTTCAATGTATTCTGACATATTGCCACCGTTAAAGGGTCCTGAACATACAACGTTTGCTTGATGCGATCTTTCTAAATCTTTTACAATTTCATCCAAGTCATCGCAATTATTTTTAGGTCTCATAGGTTGTATTGAAAAATTTATATCAATAGGGTTAGTCATTTCAGGCATCGAAGGCATACTGAGATCATCGCGGAAAAGTTTACTCTGATGATCAGTGAAGGAGCTCAATTCGAAGTTTTGATGTGGGGCAGTTAGTTTTCTATCATCAGTTGGGCATTCAAGTGATGCTAGTTGCTGGGTTATGTTTAGATTATTGAGTGATGTATGAAAGTCTTGTGCAAGTGATTTTGCTTGGAGGGTACCTCCAATGTCCACGATCTCAACTTCTTCAAACTGTTGGTCAAAAATCCTCTTCCCTATATGCCCGATGGACATCTGACGCGGAGCTTTCACGACGGAATCGTTGCCGGAATTCTCCAAGGATTTGTTATGCTCTTCATAAAAGTTTTTCCAAGTTGTTGTTGCTTCATTTGTGACAAATTCCCTGAAAGAAAAGATGATGATTGAGGTAAATACTATAAGCTCTTCACTGTTGTCTCACCTATTCTTTTATCTTTGACATTATGGTATTTGAAGTTAAAATATAGATACTTCAACTCATTTTGGAGTTATGTGTAGGACTGTGGGTGTGCTTGTAAAAATTTATTTTTTCATTGGATGCCTCTTGGATTAATGAAGGTTGGTAGTCAGCTTCATTCACACAGCACACCACAACTTCCTCATTCCTGATTTTATGAATCCAGACGTGCAGATTTGATTCATTTATAAGGCAATGACGCAGCAATCATAGCCCGGAAAATCAGATTTTTAGTTAATTAAAATAAACAATAGTCTATTTTTATATTTACCCAAAAAGTGGATTACAACCTTATGCGAGGAAGGTACCAATCTATATTTCTAACTAATGCAATATTGTATGTAAGTAATATAAGATGAAGAACTTACGCCACACCAGTCCTTCGTGAGAAGCTAACACGACGACTTTTAGCTGTATCAGTGGGGGTAGCTACATTGAACTCTAGCTCCGATAGTGGTGTGCGTGGGGGCCTCTGACTCTTCAATATCGACGATCTGCGCTTCCTCCTGCAAGTGATTAAATATGACAAATTATATGCAACACTTATTCTCAATGCAAATGAAATCCGGTTAGCTTAAGCAAAGCAACTGAAATATGACTAAATAGGAAAATAGGACAGCATTAAAAGTATGCTTCTGAAAAAAGCTTATTATACTGTTGGAGATTACATTAACAACAAAAGAGCATGGATTTGAGTCGCTCCAGCAATGCTAAGGACAGCTGTTACGTTTACAATTACAATCTAACGGTTTTTGCAATCTTACGGTGACATATACATTAATAATATTGTAATCAATTTTTTTTCCAAAGAGCAACGGCCGAGTTTCTTGCTGGTTCTTCTCAGTAGGAATGGTATACCAGTGGTAGATTCACTTAATGATTCAAAAGCACTTGTAAAAGTTAATTTGAATAAAACACATTTGAATTTTAATGTCAAGATATGCACAGTGAACATATTATGCTTAAACGACTGGCAGCAACTAATCTTTTGGCCGACCAATAAATACAAGGCTAACATATAAGCTTTGAATGAAGAATGTGAAAGTGTGTCTGTCAGCTACACGTTCATGGCCTGATTTTGAGGAAATTTAGTACTGAGATGGGTTGCATCCTGGAGAAGGAGATAAGCTTCTTTTAATCCAAGAGTTCCCCCCAGCTTTTTTAAAATCCTAAATCCATGCAGACAGGTCGCAGCCATCATCTAGTCTAAACTAATATTATAAAGAGAAAATATTAGATTTTTTTAATACAGTGGATTTCATTTAATACGACCTTGGTTGTAGCAACCACTTACCTATAGCGACGTTAAATCAAAGTTCCTTGAATTTAAAGCATACTTTAGTACAAAATTCTTGTGGCTATAGTGACTTTGGATGTAACTCCAAGTTCAGGTATAGCGACTGTTTTTAATATATTCATTTGTAACAAATTTCTAGAAATCCCATGCAGATATTGCGACCGGAGTCAGCCTCAAAGACACAAAATTACTTTCTTTCACAAACATTTCTTATCTTTTGTTTACATCCACACAGATGGTCAGCAAGTGTGAAGACCTTTACCTTTTGTTTATAGATAGTAATGAAAACAGAATAAACCCTACAGCATGCACTAGCACAAAAAAATAAATTGAAGCAAACTAATATTATAAATTTTTTAAAATGTACCAGTAAATAACTGGGTAGGTATGTGTGCAAATAGTTTCAATAATAAATGAATATAAACTATACATGTTTACGTGTCTGTGTCTCTTTACCTTTGCCTATAACGACTTCCAGATATAACGACGAAAATAGAGTGGTACTTTCATCGTCGTTATACCTGAAATCCACTGTATTTGTTTGTAATGGAAAAACTTTACCAATTTTAAATATTATTTCACAAATATAAAGCTACATTATGTGAGTTTATTTCCTTCACTTTCACAGCCCAATTTTTTCTACCGATTTTGATGAAATTTGCCAGGTACAAATACATAGTGCCCAGGAGAAAGACCTAGACTCCTTTTTTCCCAGAAAATTGAGGATTTCTACAAAAGATGTAGCAAAGCGCAGTGTAGGGTTCCGTAGTTTCCCGTTACAATATGCGAACATTTTATAAATTGGTTGGTTGTTGGGGTGAAGCTAAGGTATCAATCTGCACACTAACAGGCAAGCTCCCTATCTTCCTAGGAAGAAGCATCATTCCATCAGGTCTCCTGACATCACTACGCTGCAAACCAATGCCATCCACTTCAAGAAAATAAAAATAAAGTCGGCTCTTACGTAGGCCCAGCGTCGGTCGTGGACTTCACGGAAGCCTGCGTGTCGTCCATATTGTCCGATTTTATTAGATCACTTGGCAAAATTATACATTATACGTGATAATAATTATAACAGTAATTAGTAATTATAAACTTTAAAAAATGCGAGTTTGAAAATAATTCAAAACACTAAAAACGCGCAGCCAAACGGTCAAATTTAAATTTGACATCAGAATTTGACATCAGAGTTTGACATTGACAATGTTTCAGAGACAAGTAACATAAAGCAGAGACAAGTTAACCAGAGACATAAAGGAACAATGATTGACAAATAACATTAGACTTTGTAGACATTTATTTGTTTTTTTTTAAACTATCAAGTATGTATACTAAGCTGCGCATTCGAGTATTTTTATCAATCCGTGTTTTGTTGGCGCACTTGAAGAACAGAATTGAATGAAAATAATTTAATGAATATTAATAACTAGATAATGCCCACGACTTCGTCCGCGTGGATTAAGTTTTTTGATTCCCGCGGGAACTTTTACATTTTCCGGGATAAAAAGTAGCCTATGACCTTTTCCGGGATACAAACTACTTCTACCAACTACCAAATTTCATCAAAATTCGGTTGAACAGATGGCCGTGAAAGCGTAGTAGGCAGACAGACAGACAGACAGACAGACGGATAAACACACAGACACACTTTCCCATTTATAATATTGGTATGGAAGTATGGATAATCCACAATAATTAAACTTTAAAATACTACAACAGTTCAATATTAAAATTACTGAAAAACCGTGATTACGATGAAGTATGTCCATACAGTCCAGTCCAGTACATTAAATAACAAATATTTCGAATGGTTCAAGGCACCTCTAAAGGCTGGTTTAGAGCTGGCCTTTCACGAACAGATTATAGATCTCAGGTAATTACACTTACAGAATAAAGACCACAACAAGCGCGGTCGTGGTCATAAGAGTCAAATATATTGAGAAAATCCCCAGCCATATGATATAAACAGCGCAGTCTTCCAAGCTCGCTGGAGCAGACATCAGAACCCTGAAGAATTGTCGGTTAGAACTACATTTCTTAATAATTTTGAATTCAATTTAGCATATCACACATAATTTTGTGCCTAAACAAACATTAAAAAAATGACTTAGATTTGATGATTATTGATAGACAGATCATGTCTTACGATGTTTTTTTTGTGTTTTCAATCAAATCAAAGAAGACCAAAGAGGTGCGAGATCTTATATGTTACTTGTCTCTGATCTCTGCATTAAGCACCACTGCACTTTGACTGTACCAAAGATTCTCTGATGCAGTCACTGTGGTTTTGCCGCTTTGTGTGGCCGCTGTAACTGCTGTAAATCCTGAAATTCCCGGCTTTCCCCCAAAAAAGCCACGACAAAGAGTAGGTATACTACTTTCGTTTCACTGAAAAAGCCCTTTAATTACTTATACTTTAGTAATCATAAAAGCTTCAGTATTTATCATGGTCTATTTACTCTGTTCATTCGCAGACGTGAAACAAATGGTTTTTTATGCCTACGAGCTATGGTGTAAAGGAATACCCACACATTCTATTGTTACACATAGATTTAGTATTGGTCTCCGCTGCACTCTTATCGCAGTTTATGTAGCGCAGCGGAGACCAATCCTAAATCTATGTTGTTACATTAATAAAATCGTATTCTAATGCGTTGGTGCACTAAAGAAGTTGGAGCAATATGAGTAGAAGAATTAAACGTAAGAACATGTTTATTTAATTTATTTTTCACCGTCTTGAACTGGAGTTGCTATAGCTTGACCGCGAAGAGCTGGAGGAGTAACCACGTCTGAAAATAATAATATGTTAATGACATAGAGGCGGTTAATAAAGCACGTAGCACAAAAGCACGCTTATTTTCCATGGCACGGACAGCATGCTATCCGAGGAGCCTCTATGATGCTATGGTGCTATGACGCGAGAGCGCGCGCGGTGCTTCGTAGTTCGTTTCGCAGCTCTAGTAGCCGTAGCGGTGCCGCCTGCCGGTAGGGCGCTGGCCGACTGTTAGTCTCGCGTAACGCGCTGTTGTGAACGTACGTACTTTCATGCGTGCTATAGCATAGCATATTTAAAAGCATGCTAAAATTTTATAGTTTATAGCCTGCAGCGTGCGATGGTTTTATAGCAGTTTTGAACAACTCTACGTACGGCAGAAAGTACTCTCTGATTTTTGAAGCTAAATACCGCTACTATGATCTTGCAAGGTATTTTTATAGTGATGGACATAGACTTGTAATCTATACTTCTATACTTACTAATATTATAAATGCGAAAGTTTGGATGAATGGATGGATATTTGTTACTCAATCACAACAGAACGGCTGAACGGTTACCAAAAACCCGCGGGAACCAAAAACCTCAAACCACGCGTACGAAGTCGCGGGCGTCAGCTAGTATGTAATAAGTATGACTAAAGTGTTTTGATATGACATTAGGGCTCGTGGAGCGTGTCGATCGCGGGACTTCGGTCGCAGAAATTTCAAGCGACAAATCACAGTGCAGTGTGGGACCATCGCTGGAAATTCACACGCTGCACCCTTAGGTTGACTCTATACCTCGAGTTGTTATTCTCGGCGTGGGGGGATCATAGAAAAATAAATCAACAAGCCAGCGTAGCGTCTCGCTCTCGAATAGACACGAGCCAGTGGTATAGACCCATTATAGGAGGCCTCCAGATCAGTTCACCCTACAAAATCAATTTCTGCCACTGTAGTTAGCATAAAGCCCGGAGTCGACCACAGCTTAGTCGCATCGAATTGCATCTAGTCGAGTCGCATTTTTTCCGCATGTGAAAAGTCTGTAGTCGGCGCACTTCGGCACGCTGATAATCGCACGACGCAATGTCATAGTAAAGCAAGGTGGCGTATTATTGCAATTCGATTCGGCTCGGCAGACGGCAAGCCTAGAGGACGCCAACCTTGATACCTTTTCTTTCGTCTCTTGCAACTGCTACACCGACACTCTGGATCCCTATCATCCTCTTCATCCGATGGAGTTTCAGCACTATTCTCCTCATTTTCCTCGCGGAGTTCATTTCTCCGACGCTTCTGATTACGAAGGCGCTTCCTGTACACCTCACGTGAGTCTTTTGGCACTACCTTCCATGATCCTCTGCCATCTGCACGTTCGGATTTCTACGAAAGTACAGTAAGAGTTGAATCGATTATGCCTTCGCCCTTTTTGTATTCGTTTAGTTCCAGTGTCTAAAGTAGCTTAAATTGAAACCCCCACTAGTGATCCTCAGAAAATAGTGAAGATCATGTCACAGAGAGAAATTTTAGTAAGGGGATCCCGCACGGATTGTGTAAAATATATTTTGTAATCCCGCAAACCGCGCTGGATACGCCTCCGGCCTCAGTACCTCAGTTTGACCAAAGCTTAGCCAGATCACGAACTTGATGATAGCTAAATTATTATATTAATATCTTCTTTGGGAGATTTTTTGTAAGTAGGTACTTACAGGTACCTACCTAAAGGTAACGCGAACGTAGGAGTCTATTTACTATTCATGTACTGTCTAGATCAACGAAAAATACGAACATGAATGTAAAATGCTTGGTTAATATTTTCCATATCAGGCGTACTGATACCGCATGAGAAGTTTTCGCTCTGTCTTTTTTTATTGGGTGATGGTTTCTTCTTGCGAATTTTTCTTTTCGCATTTTTCTTAGGCTTTTTGCGAGCAGGCTTCCTGTTTTTCATACTCCTTACAATTAATTTACAATATGAGAAATAATAAACATATTTATGTGAATAATTTATTGAGAGTACTCATTAGAAAGAAGATGAAAAGAAGTTGATATATTGAGTTAGGACCTTTGTCAGCAGAGACAAGTTAATTGTCAGGACGTTTCTAAGTCTATGGCTAAAACACGAATGAGTAATGAATTTATTAAATCTACGGCTAAAACAGCCGTTTTGATCTAGATGGTGTTGTGTTTGGTAAAATTGAAACATAATCTTACGACGAAGAAGACGTTCTTTGTCATAAGTTTATGTTAGACAGTTTCAAACGTGCGTCGTACCTACTCGAAAAAATTATGGTTAGAAATATTGATTATCACGGTACGATTACCCGAGCGTTGTCATATGACCGACGACGTTCAATACTGCCAACCTAAAGAATTTGTCCTCCATTTTAGGGCAGCTGATATTTGTTTGCGTAAAATTATTTGTCTGAATATAAATTTTATTGTCCCAAAATGGGTGTTTCGATCCTTCCCATCGCTATTTTTACCGTTTTCTGGGGTGTCGTGGGTATAGTATGCCCATTTTTCGCCCCTAAAGGACCAAACAGGGGGTCAGTAATGTTCTTCAATACTCGATTAAAATCTCACCAAGAATATGTATTTTCTAATCAATGCTTTACAATTTCAGGATTATCCAAGTGGTTTTGATATTGACAGCGTCGTCATGCTGGTTATTGTAAGTAATATTTGCATAATTCTAAAATACTAGCCTATAGTGATTCGTGTTATAGTATTGGATAGAAGCAGGCGTTACTTTGCGGAAGTTCTATGTTAATGAAGGAACCAGAAGGATTTCTGTGGTGTGGTGAATATCGCGGGCTATATGTGCAAGGTACACACTACCACTTAGATTTTGTCTCCGAAATTTCTGGTTCCTTCATTGCTATAGTTGCACAAGAACAGAATAAAACAACTCTTGAGATAAAGGTAATCCATACTAATTAGTAATTACAATAATATAAAAGAGAAAAAGTGTCTGTTTGCTATGCTTTCACTGTGCATCTGTTCAACCTATATTGACAAAATATGGTACAGTGATGGGTTCTGCATCAGCAGAAGGACATGATTACTTTTTATAGGAAACCAAAGATTTTTCAAGAAATTTAGTTGTGGGCATCATCTAGTTTACTATAAATACTATAATAGTGTAATATACTAGAAGATGCCCGCATCTTCCCGCATAATACCTGCCACATCCCCGGCATCTACAACCGCATCTTTGTCTGCATTAAGATTTTTAAATTCCTGCAGGAACTCTTATTTTCTGGGTTGCAATCTATCTCAATACCATATTTCATCTAAATTGGTTGAAATTCTAGGCCATTAAGGCATAACAGACGGATGTAATAAAACCTTAATCCATGTGGACAATGTTGCTGGCATTATCTAGTGATTTATGATGACAAAAACATAAGTCCCTGATTTTTTTGCTCAAAAAATGTACACCAATTATTATGAGGTCTAATTATTATGTATTTGACAACTAGTCAAATCAGCAACTTATTTTGATATGGGGTGTAGGAAATAATTGCATGTTGATTGTTATGTCATAAAAATTTGGCTCTCTGTAAAAAATAATTATCAAAAGTAATTAAGGATGTGGATTTAATATTGTTTGTAAGATCCTCTATATAATAATCACTAAAATATTGCATACTAATATTATAGGTAATTGGAAAAGCAGATAGACATGTCTGTTATGCTTTATTAACCTGTTATCTTTTAAACCGTTTTTAACAAAATTTGGTCCAAACATAGGTTGTGCTTTTTATCTTTTGTTAATTTATTGTGGGAATAAAAAATAAACTTAATCCACATGAATTAATTTACGGGCATCATCTAGTAATTAATATTTTTACCCAACTATATCATTTTATCACTTGGATGTTGCTATAACAGATTTTCATTGTACATTATGCTGTTTTCCAGCTGGCTGTGTGCGTACATGGCACAGATGAACCCCCTGATCGGACCCAGACTTAACAATGAAACCCTCATTTGGATCTCTCGCACTTGGGTAAGTGATTAACTAAATTATTTTATATTTAATTCCATGCTTTGATAATCAAGGTCAAAAACCAATTTTATTCAAAACTAGCAGATGTCCGCAACTGCCAGCACAACTGCATGGATTTTAGGTATTTTCGAGTCCCGTGGGAGCTGACTGGTTTTTCCCCAGGATAAATGTGTATAATATATAAAACAACAACTGACCGTCAATCTGTCAATATATTTGAAGATCGGCGCTACTGTCTTGTATGTCTTATTTACTTTTGTATATGGAGATTTTCAACCCAATTTATCAGTTTTCCTTACAGTTCTGTCAAACATTTTCTTTCATACAAACCTTTTCCTGTCAATTAAAAACAAAAAAAAATTAATGAGCCATATAGGTGGAACCATTCTACAGTGATGCGCTTACATACATTCAGCAATTGATTTTTATTTATATAGAGTATAGATAGACTAGATGATGCTTGCCACCTTTGTGTGGAATTTGCCATTTTTGTTGTTGTCTTCTCCGTTTGGCCTGTGAGGGCCAAGCGGGGCTACGGGCTTTGAGGCTGAGCCTCCTTACCCGGGCGGGGCAACATTGTGCCCCAGTGAATATCTTGAAGCCGAGTAGAAACCGGCTAGGGCCTGCCTTGTAGGCTACGGGCCCCTAGGTCGTGTGTTTTTTCGGGTGTTGGGTCGTCATCACCTCCGCGTGCAGGACCCAGGTATCACAGCGCTGCAGGCAATGGGGTCGCTTTCGCGCCCCGAGATAGTGGCAAGGCCGGTGGACTCCGCGCTGCGGGCGATAGGGTCGCCGTCGCGCGCGGAGTCGGTGTCAAATCCGGTGTGAGTCGCGTCGTCGTCGTCGCTACGATCACCTGCGTACCGCGCAGGTGATGCGATCGTAGTAGCTCTCGAGGTAGTGGACGCCCGGTCAGAGGTCGGGTGGTCGGAGTTGCAATCCTCTGGTGTGAAGATCCCTTTGTGTGGTTTGAGTTGTGGCAGTCTCTGCATGTATGCTAATAGATGGAGCTACTGGTTGTATTACTGCGGGAACTGTAGTATTTTATGAGGCATAATGTCTCGTAATAACGAGACATTTATGTCTTAAATCAGGCAATTTAATTTTTTTTTATTTTTTTTGGATGAATTTATTTACTTAATAGCAAACCTTCATTATATAAAAAAATTCAGCGGCTTCACTTTTTTAAACGGCCACTGAGTTAGAGTATAGCAGCAGTTTCAATGTTTTTGAATAAAATAGATATGAAAATAGATTGTAACGTGAGCGAAGCCGCACGCAGAAGCTACATCTGCGCGTTCACACGTGTCGAGCTAGTATACGTGTAACACAGAACGCTCACGTGCCTGTGGGCTCGAGTGTGTGTCGAGTGTCCGCTCGGGTCAACCCATTCAGACCTATATTTAACACGACGCGCTGCCAGAGTATTTAACTGTGAAGGGCGCCGCACGCCGTACAGTTTAGCACGATTATTTATTTATTTATGTAGCTACTAGCGAACGCCCGCGACTTCGTACACGTGGATCCAGGTTTTGTGGTAAAAAAAATTATATTATAAACTATCTCTGTGCCAAATTTCAGCCAGATCCGTTCAGCTGTTGGGGCGTGATTGAGTAACAAACATCCATACATCCATCCAAACTTTCGCATTTATAATATTAGTATAGACTATTTGAATGTTTTTTTTAATCGACTACAAGTTAGCCCTTGACTGCGATCTCACCTGACGGTAAGTGATGATGCAGTCTAAGATGGTAGCGGGATAACCTGTCAGGGGTGGGGGTAGGGGGACAGTTATATTAAACCCATACCCCTAGTTGGTTTCTACGCGGCATCGTACCGGAACGCTAAACCGCTTGGCGGCACGTCTTTGCCGGTAGGGTAACTAGCCAAACCTCCCACCAGACCAGACCAGAGAAAATTCAGAAATTATAAATTCCCAAATAGACCCTGCCGGGGATCGAACCCGGGACCTCCCACACACAAGGCAACTGCGCTGAACTCAGCGCCAGGGATAATTTATATGAAACCACCTCCGAAGTATGATCTACCAAACAAAAAAAAAAACATTAAAATTGATTATTAGTTGGCGGAATGATCGCGTAACATACATACAAAAAAAATAACATTTTCATAGCAAACCTTCAATGGATAAAAAATATGTCAGTGACCTAGCATAAAAGCTTAATCTGATGCCATATTATGAAAGCCTTTGGAGAACGTTTCATATTATGGCGGCCAAGTCAATATCGAGGGAAAACATGGGGTTTTAAGTTTAAACCTAACTAGCTAGATTTTTGTATCATATAATATGTTAAATATACAAGCATATTTTTTTGATCACAATTCAACACTTGGGGAATTGAACCAGTCACCAGAAACTTTTTTGCCCATGGTCTTTTCAAATCACCTTATACCGCCTTATTGTACCCGAGTACGTTTTAAGTTTCCATGTTTATTGTCTTTTGTGTTTTTATGGTGTTTAATAAAGAATACATAGAATACATACATACATACATATATACATCACTATTATACCATTATATAAACAAATAATCATTTATTTGCAAAAAAATTAGGGGTTGGGTTTTCTAAAATATTTTCTTAAAGTTTTGCCTACGTGATATCTCATATCTGAAGGTAAGCTATATTTCAGCCCGATTCGTCCCGTGGTTTGAACTGTGCGTTGATAGATCAGTTAGTCAGTTAGTCACCTTTTCCTTTAATATATTTATGCTGCGGGGAACTAAACCCAAGTAAAAAAATCACCTTGATCCATTCACGCTCTGTCACGGCGTGATAGAAGGACAGACCACCACTACAGCCCATTAACGTCCCACTGCTGTGACTCGGGCCCTTTCTATTAATCAAATAATAGTAGATAGTATTGCGGTGGGTTCCCAGGTCCTTCCGCATACGACTCGTCTAAGAGTATTATTTAACTCCTGGGTTTTATAAATTGTTAATTAAATAGCTTTGTACAACCCAAAGGAACTTTTCAACGTTAATGGCCTTTATCGTTAACCATAAACATCGATGGTGCAATTAAACCTTAATTACCCCTTTTACTCTCTACCCAGTTACCCCATTGACACAGTTCACCCTGCCATTGATCTCCAAGGTCGTCCAGAAATAGGACAAAACAATGACAATCGTTTGGAATGCTAACAGTCTATAAATACTCGATAGTTTTGTTTCAAAACCAAAGGACGAGGCGAGACGGTAGCGCGCTAAACATAGAACACGAGATAGATGTATTCGGCCAGGGATGTAGGGAATGGTCAAGGACGATTCAGTGCTGCCAACCTCCAAGAAGCAACATTCCTCTTTTAGAAGTTTTTACTGCGCTGGGTTCGAACACTTGGCAAGGTTAACGATGACTTTGTTACCGAGTGGTACTCGCACATTACTAAAGGTTCAAGCACCATTCAATCATTGTGATTGAAGATTTATTGGCTTCACTGCTCCAAGTTATAGATCTAGCACTTGGGTTGGGGCTAAACATGATTAAGTGTTACCTTATCGCCTTCAGAAAACTAATCTGTTATACAAAACGCTTTAATATAAAAAAGTGTGTGTATGCAATTCACACTCGGCAGAAGTGAAACTACAGAAAAGTAGCCTACGAGAAAATGAGATAAATATAACTTATATTTTATCTCATTCTCTCACAGACTAAATCCTATTATGAATATGTTTGTCTCTTTTTGGTGTCACTTTTTCGTTTCATCGAATTTTCAAATCACAACGATTCTAAAGAAGTTTCACTTCAAAAAAACTATTGCAAGTCAAAAAACCTTTTCATCTTTATCTGTTGATGAGAGTAAAAAAAATTGGATTGGGTATCTCCAGATGTACTCGGAATAACGTGATGTGAAAAAGAAGGATGCAATAAGAATAAGTTATATTTTGTTTCAGTTCTTTAGGAACCTTATCAATCGGGCTAATTTAAGCCGCAGCCTCGACTTGTCAAAATTTCAGCCAAACATCTATTTCGGCTGTCATATCATTCGTGCATCTTCATGAGTTTGGCGCAGTGACTGTGCTCTCATAAGTGCGAGGTCTCGGGTTCGATCCCCGATAGGTTCAATTTGGGAATTTTCTCTTGTCTGGTCTGGTGGGAGGCTTTGGCCATACCGAGGCCGTGGCAAAGACGGGCCGCCAAGTGATTTAGCGTTCCGGTGTGATACCGTGTAGATACCGTTTGGGGGTAGAGTAGAGAGTATTTTCAACTCTCGATTTGTAACGATTATATTATTATTAGTGATAACCGTGCCTCGGAGAGCACGTAAAGACTTCGGGCTAACCGAGTAAACGAAAAGCTCAAAGGACATGCAAATTCGGTCACCCATCCAGTTACCGACTTAGGTCAACGTTACTTTACAATCGCTATCGACTGATATGCGTTGTCACATCAGCTAGGCTACTCGTCCCTCTTTTCTTTTTAATATTATAAATGCGAAGGTTTGGATGGATAAAGTTTTAATTACGCCAGAACGGCTGAACGGATCTGGATGAAAGGCGGCACAGAGATATATTATAGTCTGGAATAACACATAGGCTACTTTTTATGATAATTAGCTACTTATATTATTATTTTAAAAGTGTTTGTTTTGTTACAGGGCAACCCCATCGCGCAGGGCAAGTAAGTGAAGGAAACGTCAAAACACAGTGGCGGCGAAGAAATGCTTCAAGGCCGTTCGCGTGCTGAAACTGAATTCCGTTTATCCTGTAACAGTAATTTAATTTATAAACACAAGGCAAAAATAATGAAAAGCCCTGAAGACTTTGAATAAATTATAAATAGGGCGCATTTACTTTAAAAACCGTTTTATCAGTCAAAACTCACAAAATCCTAATAAATATTATTGAAGTCTATAATAATTATCAAAGATACGTTAACGGAAGACCCTAAATATTTTTTTTTTGATAAATGTATAGTTTAAAACAAAACAAATCGAGTATTTAAGGCACAGTCCAAAAAATGAAAGCATTAAACTGCTAGGATCCAGAGCAAAAGAACGATTCCATAAAAATAAAACATTTTTTTTTGTTTCTTGTACATAAATTTAAATTTTTACGATATTTAAGCTATTAAAAATCATTCCATGTTGAAATGAAAAGTAAAGAACATTATTAATGCATAAAACAAAGTGAATTTCAACTTTTTATATCAAAATAAAGATCCATGTAATTACCTATTATTAAGTTTAACTTAAATGTGAAATTGTATTAAAGTTTAGATTATAATTTATTTCAATAAATATTATAGTTGACGATGAGTTTTATTTTGTCCAGTGATCCGAATCTGTCTAGTGAATGCCGAGTGAAAAATGGCGGGAAATAACGACCTCAATTTAAACAGACGGGCCCTGTCAAACAAAGAATGTGGAAGAATGTGTGTATTTTACTAAACCAAGAGAAGAAGAAGAACGCCATCTGATAGTCTGAAAAGCGGGACAGCGCTATGGCGGGGACAAGGACGGGCATATACAGGTGAGGGGCACACAACTACAAGTTGGACGCCCAACTTTTTTCTATGAATAATACCTACATATATATCGATGGCGTTAAATTAAAAAAAGGGCTGGTAAGTACCTACCTATCCCCGAATGTATTTCTTTTTTTGTAAATAAATATTTTGCCTTTGTTTTGCCTTGAGTTTTGTATTATTTATCTAAAACCCGTTCAAGTGCGAGTCAGACTCGTGCACAAAGGGTTCCGTACCACCACACAATATACATTAGGTACTTTAGTGATTATCAAGAAAGGTGCCATCATAAGAACACGTAATCAGATGTCAAAATATGCGGCATAAACGGCCGTATCTTTTGTTGCGTTGACTTAGAAGCTTGATTTTTTTACTCCAAGGGCCCGCAGACCTAAAGTATTTGATATTAATTTCAACTCGATACCTCGTGCTCCAGAGAAAAAGGTCGTTCACAGACAGAGGGACAACGAAGTGATCATATAAGGGTTCCTTTTTTCCTCGTGAGATACGGGACCCTAAAAACTTTACATTATCGAGTCTTAGTTTTTAGACAAACTGACTACCATACCGCTATGTGTTTGTATCAGTATAATCCTTACTAATATTATAAATGTGAAAGTGTGTGTCTGTCCGCTACGTTTTCACGGCGCATCTATTCAACCTATTTTGATCAAATTTGGTATAGCGGTAGGTTACATCCCGGGGAAGGACATACGCGACTGTTTTTTCCCGGAAAATTAAAGCGTTCCCGCGAGAACCAAAAAAACCTCAATCCACGCGGACGAAGTCGCAGGCATCAGCTAACTTTATCTAATAAAGATTCTTTGAATAAATAGGTAGGTACATACAAATATTGGTTCTTGCCCATTGACACTTCGAGGAAAACTCGAAGAGGCTCTTATTCCGGCCATACACGGACAGCTTGAAGAAGTCTTCTACGTACACATACATGGAACCGCTTGAGCAGTCGGGACTGCTTCGGGAGGTTGGCAGCAGTTATCAATGTTAGCTTCAAGCTGTTGACTATGACTGCAAGAGCGGTCCGTGTACGTTGATCACTGGCTAACTGCTCGAGCAGTCCGTGTATGGCCGGTCTTAGGAATTTTGGACGAGAAGACATCGCAAAGCCATAATTAAACTAACCGAAGCCAAATATCGGTCACATTGTAACTGAATCCACGTGTAACATACACGACTAAATTATCAGCACTTAGCGACAGTATATTTGGGTTACATGAAGGCATCCATCGATTTGGTTGGTTAGGCTTGTCCTACTGAAGGGCATTGGGGTATTTTGGACGGCATTTTAACGATGAAGCCACGATGTGGTATTAGTATAACTTGTGGGAGGTCCCAGGTTCGATTCCTGTTAGGGCCGGGGCGATTGCGGTGCAGCACGCACCTCTTAATAGGGATGATGCCTATATCAAAAATAATTATTTCTAACTGATCATTAAATAGAGGGTCTTCCAAAAGACCTAAAATTCACATCCTCGGTTAGTTTTAAGTTTGATAACCATTTTAAAACATATATTAAAGGAAAAAAGTCTCAACTGTGAATTTTATACATTTTCCATACTAGAAGTGCGTTTATAAGTTTGATAAAGAGTTGCTGATTTGATTGAGTTGTCATCATCCCTATTGTCGGAGCTATGTGCCTTTTAAGTACCTCCCTGTTGCAGTGGTGAGGGTTGTGGTCTTATGAGTGGGAGGTCCCGGATTCGATCCCGGCAGGGTTAATTTGGGATAGTATTAGATTTTTTTATCTGGTCTGACTTGGTTAGAGGTTTCGGCCGTAGCTACTCGGCGTAGTACTCTTCCAAAAGACAAGCCGATAAGCGGCGTAAAACGATTATAGGGATATGGTTATATAGCAGCTGCTATACTCGTATAGGTTAGCCAGCTATCATATTAGACTACATCATGACTTACAAGTCGCATCAGAGACCGCAGTCAAGGGTACAACTAGTACCTAACCTACCTAGTGAAATAAAATAAAAAAGGTTTTTGTTATCAATCTAAAAACTAACTGAAATAATTAAGCTCTCATATATACAAAATTTTCGTGTCATAGTGTTAGTTAATATACTCCTCCGAAACGGCGTGACCGTTTTTTTTGAAATTTTATATGCATATTCAGTAGGTCTAAGAATCGGCTACTATCTATTTTTCATACCCCTAAAACACCTCAATCCACACGGACGGAGTCGCGGTCATCGGCTAGTTTAGCTATAAGTAAGTTAATTAAAGTACCTACTAAGTACTTTAATTAACTTTTTTTAATTTTGAAGTATAATATAACTTATAAAACATGCTGGTGATATTCAATTACGGTACCTTAAATCTAAAGCTAAGTGAGGGTTCCAAAAGCGCCCTAGTCTGAGAAGAGCCCACAGCAAACTCGGCAAAGATTGCTGTGGGCTCTTTTACTTTCCTTTGGAAGACCCTGCATTTCCTATAATAACTGAAAAATAATTATTAATTTACGCCGACCCATGGCGGTTTATATAGCATTTGATCTAGTGGTCAGCATGTTCCTGAGCGGATAACGAGACCCTGGATTCGATTCCCGGGTCGGATTAAAAAGTATTGGGTTTTTCTAACTACTAAAGCTATGAGGGTATGGAATAGAGAGTGCACCTGTGTTTGCTCACACACTTGCGCACTATAATATCTCCCATGGCTAATCAATGATAATGAAGTATTGTGACATTTTACATCTTACTATCATGATTTTCTTAAAATGGCAACATTTGCAGGGACAAGTCTTTCCTCTATTTTATCCCTGCGTGGATATTATTTCCACCGCTATGCCCATGCTCTGCGGGTGGATAAAACTGAGCGAGGAGATAAAAAATTATCCTTTCCCTGTGGATAAAATCTCCCCGCCCATGCTCGCCCTGCTGGAGATTGGCCGCCGCGGCCGAATTCGGTCGGAAATACATCAGTAGGCCGGCAACGGGCTCAGATTATGAGGATGCATCGAACAATAAGCAATTTTGTAAGTGAATTAACATTGGAGTGCGTTACGGCGGAGCTGGCACGCCGCCAAACGGCCACGCACTGCGGTACAAGGTTACGTGCGCTGCAGGTCAAACGGTGCTAAAATAAAGTGATTATGTAACGGATTTGGGTGGACAACTTAGCACCCAATGAATAAAGAATCTATACCACACGTCGTCACACGGTTACGGGGTAGGGACGGGGTCGACGAAGTGTGACAAGGGGTGGGAGGGGTCCTAAGTTTCGTGATTTCACGTTTCAAATTTCGTCTTATATAAGACGAAAAACTTAAAAATATTTCCAACTCTATCTGTAGGTATACTTACGTAAGGTTTAAATTGTTTTGTTGTCGAGTTTTCTAAATGTTTCTAGATGTAGAATTTCAAGATATTTGACGAGACACTAGGGGATGGGGAGTCTCACTAATGTGACCAACTGTGACAAAGACGGGGTAGGGGTCAAAAAATCACGAAATTAGTGTGATGTACTTTATGGATGACCTCTTAGCAGTTAGTACCAAATGAGTAGGGAACTAATCTATGGTAACATCATTACACCTAACACTAAGGTACTGGAACTAGTCCACAAAAACATAAATCTCGTGTTCACCATCATGCGGAGAAAATTGGCTTTCTTTGGACATCTGCAAAGAGGAGCCAAATTATCACTTCTACGACTAGTTTTGGAAGGAGAATTATTTTTTATTCTATTAGAATTATTTGAATTACTGGCAAGAGAGCTCAAGGTCGCCAAAAGTGGTTGGACGATATAAGGTGGTGGACATGGCTTAACTGTCCAAGGCAAAAGATACGGCCCAAAATATGAAAACGGCTGAACGGATCTAGATAAAATTTAGCACAGAGATAGATTATAGTCTGGAATAACACTAAAGCAACTTTTTATCCCGGAAAATTAAAGAGTTCCCGCGGGAACCGAAAAACCTCCATCCACGCGGACGAAGTCGCGGGCATTCGCTAGTTATAAATAACATACATGCTTACCTATTTTACCTATAACTTACTTGGGTCATTGGGTGGTATGAAAAGAAGTCACAAAATCACGTAATACGCCGGCGACCGATAAACCTTAGAACTTAGACCTTAGCCTACGGCTTAACCTACATAGAAAACGTAGAGAGCTATCGATTATCGAATACAAAGATTCTCAAACAACACTCAACATGAGTGTTGTTTGAGAATCTTTACGTAATACGTAAATAAATCTATACTAATATCATAAATTGCGAAAGTTTGGATGGATGTATAGGGATCGATGTGTGTTACTCAATCGGCAGGGTGGTAACGAGCCACGACCGAAGCCTACCTAGTGTCCTAGTCCCACCAGGCCAGACCAGAGAAAATTCAAAAATTATAAATTCCCAAATTGACCCTGCCAGGATTCGAAACCGGGACGTCCCACTATTAGAGTACAGCGCTCACCACTGCGCCATAAAGGTTTATCTTTAAATATGATTGGCTATTAGACCGATTGCCAATGTTAAGCAACGTTGACCCAAGTCGGTAATTGGATGGGTGATCGAATTTGGTGGTTCACCTTTTCGTTTCCTATGTGCCTCGGAGAGCACGTTAAGCCGTCGGTCCCGGTTATTATGTCACTAACATCTGATAATAATCGTTACAAAAACCTAATAGTTTAAATACTCTTAGCCGAGTCGTATGCGGAAGGACATGGGAACCCACCGCATTATCATCCCAAGCTAAAACTCCATTATTTGATTAATGGAAAGTGGTCACGATCCTCAGAAATTAGGAATACGACGTAGAGAGAGACGGGTATTAGATAGCCAACCAAAGGTTAGAGTGTTAATCAGTCCTGCGGTGATTGCGATGGTTACCCTGTAGCAATTATTTTTACGTAATAAGACCCCTGGGGTGTCACGTTTTCTACACTGAAAACAAACACGGAAGGCTCAGGTTTTATTTAATATTTCAGTATAATCGGTAGGTAAGCGTTGATATCATTTACAGAGACAGTGGATATAACAGCTGATAGCCCCTTGAGTAATCGAGTCAGTCAGTCAGTGTGCCTAATGCCTATCTAATAAACTATCAGGCGCCTCGCTATCATCTTAGTGGCCTTCCAAATCTTATCATTAATAACACAAGTGATATTAATCAGTGTTACAGTCAATAAGTCAGTTTAAACATGTGGAAAATATTCAAAATCGCATTCTGACGACACCATTAATTTGATGTAAAGTATTTTTGAAGAGTTGGACTGTTTCTCACATATTTTGTTTGTTTCATCGATGATTCTTTCACAGTGTTGCTTTATACTATTTTTCAATTACCTTGTAATTTACCCATGTAAACAGACTCTGCAAGCTTCAGATCAAATTAGGTATTTAATCTGAGGGATGATAAATGATTTTACCTGGTCTTCTTCTGAGGCTTTGGCCGTGGCTAGTTATCACCCTACCGACAAAGACATACCGCCAAGCGATTTAGCGTTCCGGTGCGATGCCGTGTAGAAACCGATTAGGGGTATGGGTTTAATACAACTGCCATACCTATATCAGGTTAGCCCGTTACCATTTTAGACTACATTATCGCAGTTTCCAGCAGTCGAGACCTAACTTGTAGTGGATATTTAAAAAATCAGGCTGTATTTATGCGATTGGCTCAAGAGAGCTGGAACCTAGAGCCGTAAATCCACTTCTTAATTTAAAAAAATGTGATTAGCTCTCCTTGGCTTATTAAATGGCATTCAACAATGAATTTTGGCCAAATATCGAAAAAGTGTTAATCTGCAATCATTCAACCACCAACCTACCAAGTACTCTGCGTCACATTACACGTTACACGTCACATGTCACATTATTATTGCAACTGTTGTTGCTATTGCAATCATGCTAGTTCAGTATCACCATGCGATTTTGCTTGACTTTTTTTAATTACAAGGCATATGCTTTACGACAATCATGCGACGTTGAGGTGCATAAATTGTCACTGGAGTGTAAACAGGATCATAAGAAATGTTGTTGCCATGTTGGGCTTACCATCAAAATGATATTGATGCACCACGGCAGTATTTCTTGATAATGTAGCGACTGATTACATATTTAATATGAAGATTAATAAATCAATGATTACTAACAGTTGTTTTATTTCCAATTGGTCAACCATTCTATCGTTAGAGAAGATAGCACAAGCTTATTAACTAGGTATCATATTACTTCAGGTAGACCTCAAGCTACGCAGGCATTTGAGTATCCTCCTTCATTTTGAAGCCATAATATCTCTTGGCAAGAGCATTGTAACGATACACAGCATTTTTTTTACCCATTTCACAATTAAAAATGCATATAACCTAAAATAATATTACAACTTAAACTTAGTTTTAATAAAAAACCGCAAGTGTTAGAGGCTTCAAAATATACCTATGTAATAAAAAATCAGTAATAAAAAAGATCAGTAATAAAAAATCTATTAAATCCTACATACGGCATGCTTGTAAACGAAATTTAATAAGTGGGGCAAAGCTCTATACATAGTCTGGCGTTTTCCTTTAATGGTAAAGTATAACATCTTGAGGGAACCAGCTTGCTTACAGATATCTTGATATTCTCAAAAATGTGTTGTGTATTCTCTCAAAGTCAGGCAATCCGCACTTGACCAGCGTGGTGGACTATGACTATGACCACAGATAAAATAATAGTTACTTGCTATGGCGCCTTTTACAAGCAGATTCCTTCTGTGGCCCCTTGTCATTCAGACAGGAGAAATTGACGGCTCCAGTAGTTTTACATATCAAAGTCCAGTAGTGAATTGGCGATGGATTTTAATGTTGGTGGTGGGTACATATAGTGTATAGTCCCACAAACTTATCTGACCGGTGACAACGTCGCTAGTATCCATCGGAAATAAAATAAAAACAAAAAAAACAATTTTGGCCACCGCTTCAGATAAGTTTGACGGACTGGAGCTATTAATTATATTATTTTTGTGAAATGAATTTAATATGAAACCTAAGAAGATACTTACCTTTTTTAACGAGCTTATCATTTCATTGAATACTCTTTCAGTGAACGTGAGATAACAAAATAGATAGCTATACGTCATATAATATGAGATATAGCGATAAGAAAAAACCAAGTTTGCGGGTCTAACAACGTCATCAAATGCGGCATTTTATATTACCTAACTTAAATTAAGTAGGTAGGTACCTACCTAATTACCTACTACACATGCACATTTAACTAGGTACTTCACCTCTAAACTATTAAAGTATATTTTTAAATTAACTTACAGATTTTCTATAGAAGGTTATTTTTTGTAAATATTTTAACTACTGTAAAGTTACTAAAAAAATGTTAATTATACTCAAGTAGGTATATACAATTATTACTTACTTCTTTTAAGTAAGGTTTCTCTACTTTAGCTGTTCTTTTTTAAAGTCGAAATAATGCATATTTTATTTTTATTTTACATACATTAGATATTTAAGCCATAAAAAAATTTTTAACCTCAAACGATTAATTTATTCAACCTTTATGATCAATGTCGGCGATTTAAGAACTCGTTCAATCTGGACCCGAGCCAGGCGGAGTATGGCCGGGGTCAGCGCGCAAACTACACTCAATCAATGCATACAGACTTCTAGATCAGATCAATGAATTGTTAGAGACAATCCAGAAGTAGGTATTATTGAGACACTTTTAATATATTTGTACTCTCATTTGGAACTTGCACGAGCGAATGGTCACAACGTGTAGCGGTTCCACGAGAGATTTAATGATGAGAGATATTAATGTAATAAGATAAAAGTTTCATTTGATCTGGCCACGATTGCTATCGATAAGCTCTAAACCAAATTGCGATCTAAACACAAAAATATTCAATAATCGCTGAGTCTGTCTGCAGGAGACTGAAATACCATCGTCAAAACACTCAACACACAAGTATTTATTTTCAATATTGCGTCGGTAGCCGCAGATTAAATCGAATGACATGAAACGAGTCAAATTGACTGATATTATACTTCCTGTTTCATGAGATATAATGAAAAACAGTAATAATGCTAACAGAATGATCTACATTTAACACTAATTAACTTTGAGTATGGCGAATTAAATACTTAGTATTATCTATACTTAACAAGTACCTATTGGGCTTTTCTGACAAGAAATTCTCAGTACTAACCCGGAGTGAAGAAGTTAGCGGTGTTTCACACCCGTGCCTCGGAGAGCACGTTAGCGGTCTGTCTTGCGGCTGATCTCTCTCCGGTTGTGTCGGATTTTCTGTCCCAAAGGGCTATGAGAGTAAAGGGACAGAGAGTGCACCTGTGTATGCGCACACACTTTGCACTATATCTCCCGCGCAGATGGCTAATCTCTCTGGAGATAGGCCGCCGTGGCCGAAATTTGCTCGGGAGGACATTATAATTATTATTATGTATTACCTACTTAATTATTATTATAAATGCGAAAGTATGGATGGAAGGTTGGCTGGATGGATGTTTGTTCTCAATCAGGCCTGAACGGCTGAACAGATGACATTTGACACTGAGATAGATTATTATTGTCTGGATTAGCACGTTACTTTTTATCCCAGAAAAATAAAGAGTGCCGCGCGATCAAAAACCTCAATCCACGCGGACAAAGTCGCGAGCATCAGCTTGTAATAATGTGTTTATAGGCACCTAAAAGCTTCAAGTATTTAGTTAGATAATAGGATTTCACTGAATAATCGTTACGAAAGTGATTTTTAAAATAAAAACGCAGTAGGCTAGTTTTATTTTTCGACAGTATAGAATGTCACATGCGAATGACGAAGACGCAATTACGTTCGGTAATCTCTGTTATGTAATTTAGTATGTACTGTAGCCTGTAGGTATTACTTATGCCAAGGCCGGGACGTCTTGCCTTTTACTGGTCTAGTTAAAGATTTTTTAGATTTTTACGGCGGTTAAACTACTACTAATACTGTACTAACTGAGGTTAGTGGTTAGCATGTTCGACTGTGAATCACGAGGTCCTGGGTTCGATTCCATAACTAAGTCGGGTCATTATTAGGAACTTACTTATTTCGTTTTTGAACGAACTAATTTTCCGGGATAAAAAGTATCCCCTGGATACATACCTACTATCCCTATACCAAATTTCTTCAAAATCTGTTGAAGAGACAGGTTTTTTTATTCCTGCGGGAACTCTTTAATTTTCCATGATAAAAAGTAGCCTATGTCCTTCCCCGCGATATAACCTATCCCTGTACCAAATCTCATTAAAATCGGTAGAACAGATGGGCCGTGAAAACGTAGCAGACAGACAGACACAGAGACAGACAGACAGACACACTTTCGCATTTATAATATTGGAACGGAGTTCCTTAACGCGCGTTGCGAAAGGGGGCTAGACGGAAAAAATTAAGACCAAAAGTCACTTTTTGCTATAGTTGTAAGCCGTGCGGCGTGCGCGTGTTTCTCTGTCTGTCTCTCTCTCTCTCTCTCTCTCTCATAGAAAGCAAGCCAGTTATTTTCGTTTCGTCTTTCTATTTCGCATTGAACAGTGTGGTGTCGCGACGATTGTTTTTGTTGAGTGTATACAGGTTTTTGTACATAATAAATAATAAAAAAATAATAACAATAATGAATCCTGACAGTGTTTCTGCACAAGTTCCGGATATTGCTGATGAACTTCGTTCCATCCGGGTGTCCCTTGACCCCTCTCAAGTTTTTTAGTATGGATTGTGTATATAATTTATATTCATCAAAATACATTACATACCTAGTCATGGAAACATAAAGTCAATAAAGTAACGGAGTAATTTTGAGTTTACTCCCCCATAGATTTATTTTGGTTTTCGCTTCAAGCGAACACCAAAATAAATCTATGTACTCCCCACATACCCCGGGCTTATTTAAGAAAATCGATTTTAAAGAAGGTTAACTTCAAAAACTCTTTGGTAGCTTTGCCTGCAGCTGAATTACGACAGCACGGAGGTTACGCAACAGATAAGAATGGTGGCAGTAAGTAGCCTGTAGCCGGGGGTGAGTTGGCGAAGCGATCCAATCGATAGCCGAGCGAGCTGCGACCCGCGAGGTCATGACCTGGCTGTACAGACGTTTTGAATAAGGTCTCACGTAAGACCTAACTACGGCTGATGGGCTCCGGACTCGTGTCTCCCCTGGTTGCTCCCCACGCAGAGACATTAGGATTTTTCAGTCCGGTGTCTCCCCTAGGCCGGGAAGATATCAGAAGTCAGTACTTAGTTTTAAAATAAACTTTTAGGTACTCGTGTATCCACTTTCAAGCATTCCATTGAAACCTCTCTCTCTCTCTCTCTCTCTCTGCGTCGTATTTCTCATTACGTACTCACCGTGACCCCTTTCCATTAATCACATAATGGTAGGAGTTTTCTTGGGATAATAATGCGGTGGGTCCCCTGGCATGTCCCACGACTCGACTAAGAGTATTTAAATTCTTAGGTTATCAGATGTTATCAGATCAGGTATTATCAGATGTTAGTTATACCTAATACCGGGACCGAAAGCTAAACGTGCTCTCCGAGACACGGAGGACACGAAAAGGCCAAATTTGAATCTTGGAGGTCCAATTTTGGCCTTTTACCCATCCAGTTACCGACTTGGGTCAACGTTGCTTAACAATCGCTATCGACCGATATGCGTTGTCACAACTAGGCCACTCGTTTCCATTGAAACCATTATGGGGTTATGAAGGCCGAATGACCTTGACGAAACGCAGACCAGCGGGACTTTTGCCGACGGTAATGCCGTATAGCGGCCACGCCCGGAACTACGCAAACTAGGCCAAAGACTATAGACTGCAGAGGGAACAAGTGCTATTTTATGGGATAATGCCTATATTTATGTTTGCGCATAAATATCATAGGTCACAAATACGTAAACTTTCTTTAATACCTACCTTTAGCTTTACCTTGAAACCTTGCCATGAAATGTTCGATATCGTATCCGATACTAAATATTGTTTGTGCTTGTAGTAGGCACAGATTTAGGTATAGGTACAAGTAATATTTCGTATTGGATCAATGCTAAAATGTAGGTAGTTCAAGTTAGTGTTGCAGAACTATCGATAGTTGACATCAAGCTAAAAGTTTTGAAACGTGCTACCTCCACCGAGGGATGAGTGGGGTACAGGGAGAGGAGATAGAGAATCAGGTACTAACTGCTCACAATAAACCCCACTTGCCGGAGCTGCGTAGTTTTTTTGTGAGTTTACTCCTTTAGAATCAATTTTCATATGTATGAGCCTGTGGTATGAAAATTTATGTGCAGTACTACGTCATGCGCAGCTCTCAGCACAGAGTCACTTAAAAAAAAGTCAGCGCCATTTTGAAATTCTTTGTTAAATAACCGATTTCGTTCAAAATTGATATTTACGGCTTTCTGGGATCACAAAACAAGAAACTGTTACCAAAATTTAAAAAAGTCGCTGCCATTTTGAAATTCTTTGTTAATTGACCGATTTCGTTCAAAATCGATATTTACGGCTTTCAGCACGGCGCACATGCGCACTACGAGTAAAATTATGTCTACCCGTTATCTCTCTCTGTCTATCGAAGCTCACATGGTTACTTGTCTCGTTACGTCAAAAGTAGATATAAAAGTAATATTTCTAATCTGTGGTATTTTTCTCTACCAGCCTTTACATGTCGACTACTTTTTTCTTGTAATAAACTGCATTTTGTGCATGTTAGGGTAAATGAAAAATTTGCCGGCAACGACAATATCTCTCTCTCTCTCGTCGCGAGATAATCTCGTTGTGCGCATCCTAGACCTACTGGGATCACAAAACAGGAAACTCTTACCAAAATTTAACAAAGTTAGCGCCATTTTGAAATTCATGTTATTATTATGTTTCCATGACTATGTAATGTATTTTGATGAATATAAAATATATGGTAATTAATTTATGATGAATAGCCACGGAGTTAGACAATAGGAGTGCAGGTGTTTCCAGCTTGTCATCACGAATTTCGATTCCATATTATAATATTATCGATAAAGTTGTCTGGAAGAGATCGCTGGTTAGCGATAAGACCGCCTTATTGTACCTACATTTTAAGTTTTCATGTTTGTTCTTTTTCTTTTGTGTTTTTGTGGTGTACAATAAAGAATATACATACATACATACGTGCATATTATACACGCTGAAATTATAATGCTTGCTTTTCCGCAGTCTCTCAGTCGCAGACAAAATGATTTTGTCTCGGTAGTCGGTAGTCGGTGTCGATTTACTAAAACAAAAGTTGTTAGAATTCAAAAATGGCACATTTACATCTGAGAAAGACAGGCAGAAAGACACACTTACGCACACATTATAGTTATTATTAGTTAGTTATTAGTAGCATTAATATTATTAGTAAGTAATTTTGCATTAAAATTATTATGATCTATTCCGTCGGGTCGGAGGAAAAAAATCAAAACAACCATTACATTGTGCAAGTTATTTATTCAAATTAAAGCTTATTAGCTTTAAAAACAATCAAAATTTAAGTAGCGAGTGCAGGTAGGTTGTTCCTCATCAAAATCATCTTGATTTGAATTTTTACAATCACTTGTCACTACAGAACCTTATTTAGTCTTTGCACACTTAAAAAATTAAATTCTTAAAAAAAAATATTTACACCTACTAATTTACAGATAAATACTGAACTAAGTATTTCTAAAATTTTAAATATGTACAAATGAATATAAACCCTTCAAAATCGAAAATTAACTTTAAAAAATTCGCTCCGACACCGAAGTGTAGTCCACCTTCGACAATGTCCCGAAACGGACTGCCGAAGGGCTCGAGCAGCCACGTTTTAACTAATATACTTAAATTTCGGGGGAAAATTACTTTACACGAATGTTATAGGGAGTAAAAATGAAACTCGCCGTTAAAATTATTGTAATTTTTAAGACCTATTTTTGTGTGCAAGAACTAATTACAAAGCTTGTGCCGTTTTGCAGAACATTTTCAAAGTATGACAAAAGTAGATACTCTTTGGGGATTTTTTTCTGAAAGAGGGTTTGAAAAATGCAAACATTTGTTACAGTAGAAATGTTTATTAAGCCTATATCTTCCGTTACATATTTTTTCTTTACGGATTCAACTATCAGTTATTAAGACAATTTGACTTAAACACCCTAATACTGAGGCAGTTTGTCATCTCTTAAAGCCTTAAAAGAAACAAGTCATAATTAAAAAAATTAAAAATACTGCCCTGCCAAAAACTACCTAAAAAGTTAAAAATCTAAATTAATCTAATTAAATTAGAATCTTATTAACATTTTTATTAAATGTTTTTTTTTCTAAATCACTGGATTATATTTTTGGAATCTACTCATCATTTTCTAGATGATGATTATATAGTTAGTTACTTAATCTTATTTTCGTAAATTTTTTTTCAACTTTAGTTTTTAATGCGGCACCATGGTCTCCCCATCAATTTTTTTAAAAAAATTAGTACCTTATGTCACCCAGAATAAGCTAGGGATTCTAACGATACCTCATTTATCAAAATCGGGTCAGGCGTATAGAAGTTATGGTGGGATATATACAAACTCACATACATACATACATACATGACCCCTGAAAACAATATACTCCTTTTTTCAGGCAGTCGTATAAAAACACATTCGTTCGATTTTAGCTACTTCATATAATTCAAGGTTTCTGACCAAGGCGCAGTGGTGAGGGCTTTTCTTCACCTCTAAGTCCCGTCCGTCCCCGGAAAGTCCCGGGTCTGGGTTTTGTACCCGGCAGGGTCAATTATTTAAATTCAAATTAAAATGTTTTTTTATTAAAATAAACTTTTACAAATACTTTAGAATCGTCAAATGAATCTAGCACTAGTTCGAGCCATTCCAACCGAGAAGAACTAGCAAGAAACTCAGCGATTGCTCTTTTTAAAATATCAAACATTAAATAGTTATAGGTGTAAGTGCAGTCCCATGGAGCGAGTCAAATCCACGCGCTTTTATCGTTTACATATTCTTCAACAAGTACCTACTTATGATAAGAAAAATAATGCTTTCTCGGGTCTGGTCTGGTGGGAGGCTTCTGCTGTGGTTTTTTACCTTACCACCCTAAGACGTACCGCTAAGCGATAGCGTTCGGTATGATACCATGTAGTTAAACCTATTTATTATGTAGGGCTATTTTATAATACCATAAGTAGGTATAACGGGTACCTACTTAAGCCTTCATTCCAAACATCAAAACTTTCACATTTTTATAATTATTAATATTAAATAGAAAAAAATGCAAAAAAAGTAGAGTCTACTTGAGTCCAGTTCGAGGTGTAATGATAACTCAGGATAGAGAAATCGGGCGCGTCAGTATGACACTGAGCAGGAGACTGAGTGAGGAGAACTCAATAATCGGAATGGTAAACTCTTGCGAATTTCATCTGATTGAAAGCCGCCAACTTAGACCAGCTTGGACCTTGGCAACTGGCTTCCCTCGAACTGGAAGACCCCGCAGGATTAAGCAATCAGTTGTCTATTTATAGCACAATAAACAAAAAACATTAATAGCGCGATACAGCATTGTACCTACCGACTATAATACTCTGTATTGATTTTCAAATATGCTTGTTCTAAAATGTGTACAAATGGCAATCAATTTTTTTATTTTTTCCTTAATTTCTAAAAAGATTAAAGATAATTTTATCATAAAATATTTGTAAATGATCTCGTAACGATTTAATAAAAATGTTTCCTAGTAATAAATATAGATGGCGTTAGTGCTAATATTTTATTACTTTCGAAGTTTAAAAAAAAATAATCCAATACCATAGCAAATCTTCACTTTCAGTGGGTACTTACTGGGTAGTAAAATATTATCATTTAAAAAAAAACAATGCAAGATTTATTTTTATTAACTGGCTTTACGGCTCTGGGTTCCAACCCTTCTGATCCAAACAAAACAAAAAATACTATTTAGCAATCAGTTATTTTTTAAACTACCCCCAATTTATAATCTCCTACTCATATGCCCAAGAACACTCATAGTTTAGACGGTTGCTTAACTTTTAAGTAGGCTTATTACCAACTGATGCCCGCGTTATATAAGTCTTTTATGAGTTTAGTTACATAAAAGTTTTGCAACCGTTTAAACTCTAAACCACAGAGTATATTACTCTAAACTATGAGTGTCTGTGATGAGTGTCTAAGTTACGGAGCCTTCAACTATCATTTGATCGTTTTTCAAACGAATTATAATATTATTAATAAGGTAGAATTATTAATTTCTTAGTCCTATTGTGAATTCAACCAGATCCAGAACCTAATGTAAAATCAATTTAATAGACAAGTACGATATAACCTTGTAAAACGTTTCAACTTTGACCTTTCAGTTTAAATACCTACCCTACCACCCAATACAAGAGTTGGCGCATAAAAAAGTATGGCGTCACTCAGTTACGTAGACACCGTCGACTCAGCACCTATGACGTCATCAGTATATGCAGAGATCTCCCAGCGGCGCACCACTATACACCAGATGTCTCTCTCTGTTGTCGTTGTCTCTTTGCTAAGGGTCTGTTGTCTCTTTGCTAAGGGTCTGTTGTCTCTTTGCTAAGGGTCGTGACCCCTTTCCATTAATCACATTATGGTAAGAGTTTTAATGGGATATCATGAACTACCTATCCCTTATTAGCTAAAATCCATTATCACAGCAAGATTCAGCCTATCACAACAGACTTCAGCTTACAGCTTACAATCTCTCAATTTGAGAAGGGTTTTTTGGCCATAGTCCACCAAGCTGGCCAAATGTGGATTGAGAGACTACACAAATCTTTGATAACATTATGAAGAACTTAAAACTCTCAAGCATACAGGCTTCTTCACGTTTCCTTCACAGAGTGATAATTTAACTCAGAAAAATAAAGTACATGCCTAAGGGGGCCGAACGTCCAAATAAGCCACCACAATAATGATGATCACCAAATAATAACAATGAAAACAATAAGATTTATCAGACCCTTTAAAAAAGTTCCAGAATGTCTGTAAGTATGCTATTGGGGCTGAAATAATATTCACTTATTATTTAGCAGTGAACCTTCTTCAGCCAAACTAGTAGTTACATTAAAAAGGTACTTTAATACTAATGTTTTCAAAAACATGACAACTGATTTTGGTAGTCTCTAAAAAATTATATTTAAAAAAAATCGATTTTCTTGAACTTTCATTACAGCAGTATTATATTTGGAATTTGGATTTTCTTCAAATTTCATTAAATATTATCAGCAATCAATGTTTATTATTGGGAAATATTCAGTCTTGTTTGATTAAATATAATGAAAGTCCTTCAATTTAAAAACCAGTTATTAAATTGAATTAAGTATGGAGGAGTAACAGGAAATATGTTACTACATCATGAATGCATTCTTAAATGATACTGACAAACATGAATAAAATCGGTCCCCCTATCACCATGCACTGCCACACCCAAACTGGGTATCCATAGCATATATATAGGCAATAACTATGGAATTGCAACCAATAAAGAAATTGAAATTGTCCCTACACTATTTCACTAAATTAAAGCCCATTTTCATCGACAATACCCTAGCTCTAAGGAACATTCAAAGCTTAAAACTCAGTGGTTCCCACAAATGGGAAGAGAAATAAGGGCCTGCAGCCAAGGCATTGGAAGGACGAGCTGAAACTGACAGCTGGCGCATTCTGGCGAAGGCACCAGCAAGCAAGCGCTGGCGAGAGCTGGAGGTCTGTGCCACGAGGCACACAGAGCTAAGACTTTTTGTAATCCAGTTTTTATAGAAACCAACCAAACCAAAATGTAAAATCTATTTTATAAGTAAAAGGCTATTTTAATTTTACTTATTTAGGGCCCTATGTGAAAGTTTTAAAGTTGCTGTCTCATTATTGCCTTGGTTGGTTAACTTTTTGAGATTAAGAGATTGTCTGGGAATACAAGCATAAGTATCAAGGAGAAATAATTTGTTGTGACCGCCAAGATTGAAATCAATCATTAGGTAATAGCTGAGGTATGTGAAAACGGGCTAAGTTTCAAATAGAAAATTGTTCTTTGAAATATCAATTAAATCATTAGGTAATATGCAGCTAAGAAAGGATTGTAAGGCTTCCAGGAGCAAAACTTAGTAGGTAACAAAAAATTATAGAAGAATAAAATAAAAAGACAGATAAACATTTTAATATTTTAATCTCTCGTTCTGCATGGAGTTTTCCTTATTAAAAACTCATACCCGAGGGACCAGTTCACATAGTTTACTTGCCGCACTCACCTCACACACCCAATTATGTTACCTACTAAGTTACATGGATTATACACATATTCTGTTATTTTTGACTAAAACCATCAATAAATTACTAGTTATTAGCAAAATTACAAGTGAATATAAAATAGATCAATGATGTTGGTCATAAGTCAAAAATCACAAAATAAGAGCACAAAACAATGGTTCACTAGAATTGGAACAGATTTTCCTACAAGCACACTCGCAATTCATCCTGGCCTGTTACATAAACAGCTGCCATAATCACATGATTGAAGACACCACAGCAAATTGAATTTAAGCATTACATAACTCACTACACAATTTTATATCACTCCCTTTTATAATATGTTAGCTATAACCAGGATAAATTATATTCCTAACAACACTAATTTAGTGTTACAGGCATGAATAGAGGTTAGAATAGACTTCTGTCAACCAACCTTGGCCTCAAACAAAATGAGGTCATTACATAACTGTCACTGCAGAAAAACATGATCAGAAAATTTCTCTATTTCAAGATCATCACTGATTTCAAATTTAGAACAGATGTTAATAAATTATTAAAGATCAATTCAGAGTTATGTATGATGCATTGTTAATTATTATGTAACACTTGTGACTTACTTTAATGAAACGAAAAATATATGGAATCATTTTATTTAACTAAAAATAAGTTACTAGGTTCGTTTTTTTTTGTGTAGATCCTAAATACTTAATACATGATTTCACAGGGAGTGGCTAGGCGTGATTTAAAATCACAATTGAAATTATGGTAACAATTCTTACATTAAACGGTTTAGAGGAGCTTCTTAATCTCATCGTATAGGACGAGCACGAATGCGCCACCAGTGCCTCTGAGTACGTTGGAGAAGGCGCCCTTGAAGAAGGCCGAACCACCCTCGGTCTTGGCGATGGTGGCCCAGCAGTGAAGAGTTCCCTTGTAGAGCATGTCGCCCTTGGCGCGACCGGACTGCATCATCATGCGCCTACGCACAGTGTCGAAGGGATAGGAGATGATACCAGCCACGGTGGTGACGGTCTGAGCGATGGCCCAGCTGATGACAATTGGTGTGTTCTTGGCGTCGGGCAGCATGCCACGCGCCGTGTCGTAGAAACCGAAGTATGCCGCGCGGTAGATGATGATACCCTGCACCGACACACCGAAGCCCCTGTACAAGCCGGTGAGGCCATCGGACTTGAAGATCTGGGAGATGCAGTTTCCGAGGCCTTTGAACTCGCGTTTCTCGTTGCCCCTGCCCACGTCGGCGGCGAGCCGCGTTCGGGCGAAGTCGAGCGGGTACACGAAGCAGAGCGAAGTGGCTCCGGCGGCTCCACCGGACGCCAAGTTACCGGCGAAGTAGCGCCAGAATTGGGTGTGCTTGTCGACTCCGCCGAGGAACACTTGCTTGTACTTGTCCTTGAAGGCGAAGTTGAGCGCTTGAGTGGGGAAGTACCTGATGACGTTGGCGAAGTTACCGCGCCAGAACGAGAGCAGGCCCTGCTCCTTGGGGATGCGCACGAAGGCGTCGACGATACCTTTGTAGCGCTGGTCCACGGCGATCTGCTTGCTGACGTGCTGCACCTGCAACAGCAGCTTCACTCGCTCGATGGGCGCTACTGCTGTTTTGGAGACGGCGGCGGAGATACCACCGGCGAGGAAGTCCTTAGCGAACGCGACGGGATCTGCGAGGTTCGACATTTTGTTCCGATTAGGTGGCCTTTTTCACTGGACTTTATGCCTCGCGGGCGTGCGGTGGGAATCTGCGAGTTCACACGCGGAATGATAAAATCACGAAACACAAACTCCCGATTTTTGTTATCAGGAGATATGGAGTAATTTCGTGATCTCGGGAGCACAGGGGTAGGTGTGTGACTTTTTTAAAATTCGATCGATCACGTTCTCTCGCAGTTCTGCCTAGAGGAGCGGCGCAAAAGAAGGAAGGGGTAGATGTTGCCAACTTTACAGATAATTACCACGAGGTCAGTGTGGCTGGCGCGATGTCCACGATTTGCCGACTTGTTTTTATAGATGGTAACATTTTGACGCTTTTAAGCTTCAGCCTTTAATACGGTAAAATCATGTGAGTAAAACCGTCAGCTTCAGAAAAACGATAAAAGTTATTAATAAGTGATTACGTTTATCGTTAAAATTCTGTCTAAGTAAATAAATCTGGGAATACAAATAAGTCTGGGAATTGAATGAAATTAGATTTTTTGTGTTCTTAGATGAAATTATGATCAAAATTCAAAATCTTGAAGTTGTTGCCAACATAATTTTAACAAATAAAGGACATGGAACATGAAATACTCAGTAAAAACTCTCACTGAAGCAATTTTAAGACAAGAATCTCGTTTGTAATATTTTTCTTAGGTGTTTTCTAGTTCTAGAATATAAAACGAACAAAGTGTACAAGGTGTACCTTGTTCATTTTATATACTAAGTGTACTTACACTTATTTATTGTTGTTACACTGGTTTCACTCTATGGCTGTATTTATCGCCGAGTCGAGACAGAGTGAACGAGTCCACTACACAAATACGTCAACAACTTGTGCAGGTGTTCTAAAAAATGTGTGTTTTGGTGTTTTAAAAACTGTCAAAATTATTTTAAACGAAGAAAAAGATAAAAGATATGATATCTATGAGAAGTTTTTGATTATCTGGGAAATAAGTACCTATCTTTAGACCGCCTGTAGGTTCCTAGCTATCTCTGGGTCAAGATTAGTTGCAGATTTGCATTTTTAGATGGATTTTTTAGAAGATATACTTTTTTTGGCGCCTTAGGGAAAAATTATTCATAGTGAATTTTTACGATGCGCGCGCACAGTGACACCCAAATTCAACAGCAAAAAAAAGCACCTATAAAAACATGATATTAACGGAAATAAAATTCCAAAACAAATAAAGTACCTACCTACCTAGGACAGCAAAATGTGATTATAAAGTGGTAAAGTTGAAAAGCAACAAAAAGTCCATTTAATGTGGGGGAAAATGTGCAGTGGTAGCACTGTATTAATCGGCATTACCGCGTTTTGCTCTTGCAAACATTTGAATTTCACGATTACGTAACCTCATTGTTTTGTATCCACACTTATCTTTAAAAATAATCTACGTAACTTTACACATTGATTAATCTACACATTATTAGCGTTATGAGATGTAATAAATAAATAAAATTCAAATTAGTTCATTATTAATAACTCCAAGCAAGGTGATGCAATATCCAAACGGTGTCTAGTGTTGCAAGCATCAAATCAAATGAAAATGCCCCGTCACACGAAGAAGATGCTATGTTGGCACCACTGCCACAGTTATTCATTTTTATAAGTTTGATTAGTGTCAAACTCAAATGTCAATTTTGTTTTTTTTTGGGAAAGTGTGAAAATTGAAAAACACAAAGCGAATTCACCAAGGTGGAAAGGATTTTTGATTTGTTTTTACAAAATAGTTATAAATCTTCCCAGTCTCGAAACGGAGCATGCAGATGAGTCGTATAGGATCGCCATCGGTCGGGATGGAGGAGGACAGCGGCGCAGGTCATGCTCTGAGCGACTTCTTGCTTCAACTTGAAAACTACAACCCTTCTATACCAGATTCTGTAGTTGCATATTACCTGAACATGGCTGGGTTTGAATCACAGGATCCTAGGTAAGTATAAATTTGAACAAACAAATGCCATTAGCAGTAAACATTATTAAAACAAAAACTCTTTAAAATTACTGTCAAAGAACCACTTTCGAATTTCAATTTTTTTTCAATTTAAATTTTATTGTGTTCTTGTATGAAGTTTTGATTAAAATCTACCTTGGTGTCATTTGACATGTGGATTTATTAATTTACAGATTGATAAGACTAATAGCACTCGCATCCCAGAAGTTTCTGTCCGACATAGCAAATGATGCGCTGCAGCATTGTAAGATGAGGACATCGAGCCAGATTAATCAGAGTTCCAAGAATGCTAAGGGACCCAAAGAGAAGAAATATGTCATGACTATGGAAGACTTGGTGCCAGCTTTACAGGAGTATGGCATTTCTGCCAAGAAACCTCATTATTATGTTTGAAATATAGGATATGTTTAAATTAAGGAGAGTATAGCTGAATTATTTAAATTATGGCAGAAACAAACCAAATGTGCGAGCAGTAACTTGTCCAATTTAGTTGTAATGCAGTTGATTTTGTGTTGATGATGATTTCTCTATGTTGGTGGTATGCAGTGAGGTGTGATAGCAGGGTACCTGTACCTACCTCTCAATAGGTTCCCAAATGGGTATTATTGATGTAAAGTAACAAATTTAGAATTACCTATTTTATTTTAAAGTTTGCCATTCTAGTGGAACCCTGTAGCTGTATGGACGAACATAGGATGCCTTAAAACAAGGTGAACTCTCAGTTTCTCCAGCTTTCTGAGTACTTTGAGATGTAACTCTACTGCAGTGTACAGTTTCTGTCACAAGTTGCTATATGCAATATAAAGGTGGCTTGTTTCAAAAGTATGTGTATTGTGGTTACATAAAAGGAGCTATCCTTTCATTGCATAACATAGGTAAATTATGATTATGTGTTAAGTTATACTCATCATGACTGCTTGTGTATGATGATGTTGAGTAAAAAATAAATGATAAAAACAATAATTACAAAATAACATTACCAAAAAACAAGTTTTTTGATATTATGTATAAAAAGTAACAGAGGTCAATAATATTTTTAAGCTAACCCTGATAAGTTATAATTGTTATTACAATACCTAATCCTACCTACCTTAGGAAAGGACACCAAATCCTAAAAATGTGTTATTGCAAAATTTTGAAGTTGGATATTATGTTGTTAATTTATTAATAACTAAACTGTAACTCTATAGCATAATATGTATCTCAGTATATGTAGGATTTTTATTCAAATCTTATTTTATACCAAGATAATGGCACTTTTGGGCCCACTTGCACAAGAAGTCTAAAATCTGATTTGGATAAACTTTCATGCTGTCATATTTTGGCAACCACAATATGCCCTTGCCAAAGTGACCACATTACATAATTAAACTAAAACAGTTGAAATGTCATTGTAAAAGTGGCCCATTAAATCAGCAGTTTGGGAGTTTATATGGCACAACTCAATAAAAATCATTTTGTAACATTATTGAGATTAACTCAAAAAATGTATGGAGTTTAAACCAGCAATTTTATTTTATTTTCAAACATCTGTTTATGCCAGATATAGGTTGTGTTCATTTCACTTTGTTAAATTATTTCTGTGAAACAATAATTAGTATAACCTAATAATTAATTATTTTTATCTTAATAATTAATAAAACTATTTCAGTCTCAACTTGCTTTTTTATTCCAAGTAGGAGAAAATGAAAATAAAAAAATTACATCAGTATTACTTTATTACAGAAATACATACATGTATTCATTGTTTATTAAATTTAACCTTACATGAGTACCCATCTTAGGAGCGGGATATATATGAGAGGTATGATGAGTACCTCCATATAAGCCATGGAGGTACTCTGCTACTCTCCATAAACGCCAGGCATGCAGAGGTGGCGCTGTGGAGGTGTGGCCTTGGAAGTATAAAAGCGGCGTCTGAGCCTCGCCGCCTCTGTATACCTACTACCATTTCACTTACGTATATCCCGCTCCATACCCTAGTTGGAAAAAACTACAATGCTTTAAAACTCCTAGAAATAATAATAAAAAACCCTAAGCCCATCAGAAAACTAGTAATATGTTATACTATTCTACTTTATTATATACAGCCTTCAAATGTTCAGTAATAGGTGTATTATCAGTCTCCATGTGTAGCACAACTTCCAATTTATTTGGTGCAACTAATCTTATTTCCCTTAAAAATTTCTTTACAACAGGTGGCTTAGCAAAGGACATCCTAGATATATTAATGGTACAAAGTTTTATTTCCATCTTCTCAGGGTCACACTGACCTTCTTCAAGGGAGGTTAAGCCAAAGTTATGGCTTACTAAGAATGCCAGGTCGTTACTACCTGGTTTTATGCGTAAGAAACCTCTCTCTTGGTGCATAGGTGTGCCTTTTTCAGGATGCTTAGATGTTGAAATGTAGTTGAACATTGGCTGACCTGTGGCAGAATATAAAATTATATTAACTGATCAAATGTGCGTCTGAAACATGCTGTTAGGGTTCCATAGTCAGGCTAGATGCTACATTACTAAATTAACCTAATTAAATAGATACCTAATGTCCAACTAAGTAGGTACAGCTAAATTGTAAATTTTTAAATTATCTAAAGTCATGCTTCATATCTATTGGATATGGATAGCTCAACCATAGATCATATGGATCCACTAAGCTGACCATATTAATGTCTTATTTATTATCTTGAAAAGTAAATGATTAGATTTGGATTTTAAAATGTATTACCAATGCACGTAAACTCCAACTGCTCATGGTACTGAAACTCAGGTATGTTCGGGAAACAGCCCCGTCCGTCCTCGGTGGCCCATCGTCCAGCTAGCCAAGATATTGGTCCTAGGGCTTCATGCAGCTGCCCAGCCATAGCTATTAACTCTTACCGTGTAATATTCGTTAAAATGAACCTTTTAAGGTTTTTAATTTTTGCACTTTTATATATAGAATAGTAAATAATTGAATCAATTTTCGTTAGAGCTAGATTTTTTTAAATACCAAATTCCAAAACATTTGTAATTACAGACCAGACACAGACATCCTATATGTTACTTGTCTCTGAAATGTACTCAATGTACTAATGTTCCTGCCTCCATGTCGATAATTGACAGCACACAGACGAATAACCCAAGTAACATAGATCTTCTGAAAAGTAGATTATTTTTTGTCAATTTTGATGTTGATTTTGACAAAATTCATGAACTAGATTTTAAAAGCTTCACTGAAGCTTAAATTATTGTATTAATGGAACTAGTATATCTCTAACATTGATACCAACGAATTGTAGAGGAAGAGCTTAAAATAATAATTATTCAGGTGAGGCGCCTAGTTTTAAAGCTCTTACGGTATCTACGATAATCTCCACCGGTAGCAGACAGAATATTTTCGTCAGACATGACGTTTGTGCGCAAATACAGGTGCACTAACTATTCTTCGTAATCCTATAGGAAAAGCAATCAGACATAACCGGAGAGGGGTCAGGCAACGGTTTTAACTGCTCTCTGACGCACGGGAGTGAAACACCACCAACTTCTTAACTTGGGGCTACTGAAACTCAGCTTCGTACTGACATTGTTAGAACAACTATCTCAACTGTTTCTGGCCCGACCCAGGACCTCGTAATACGTAATCGAATTAGAAACATACAAACGGCTAACTAACAGCCGAACCGCTAGTGAGGCCGTTGAAATATCAAAATTATACTTACAAATATCAATCTGTTTTATTATTAGATTATGTTTCTGTTATTTTAGTCATGAAGAACAGAACTCAGCTATTTAATTGTCCCTATCTCCTGAAAGTACGCAGCTAAAAGGACATTATTGAAATTGTTAAAATAATGAGCAATAAACTTGTAAAAAATAAGAATCGGGTCGGGGCACAGAGTGCCATGACGTCTAAAACAAAGGAGTTCCTGCAGAAAATATGTTACAAGAAAGCAGCATCTGTTGATATGACTCAGCATGGGTTCGCAGCTGACAGCTTTGGCCTGTTACTCAAACCAAAGAGAATATTGAAGGAAAAAACTCGTGGTAAGACAAAAATTATATAATACGGTTGTATAGCGTTGAGGACAGAGGTTCTAAAAAGGAACGGACCTAGATGTTCCAACTATTCCAAATTAATTAAAGATTGTCTGTCATAAAATTGTGAACCGTTCAATATTCTGGGTATTAATTTTTGAATTATTTATTGTATTTACGTTTTCTTAGCTCTTTCTTGTACAGTTCGCGCGCGAGTTGAATGCAGAGTAAATGTCACCATACATTTACTCTGCATTCAACTCGCGCGTGAACTGTAGGTTAGTTTAGGGTGGTGGTTTGACATAAATAATCAGGTTTAATATACCTACCTAATAGATAAAAATTTAACGAAAAATAATTCGTTAAATTGTAAGCAGTATGTTACGGTTCACAGTCTGTTGACAGTTTACAATCTTTTTTATTTATTTATTCGGGACGATTAACAATTACACATTAAATCTAATTATCACAATAAAAATAAAATATTATCGAATGTGTAATCCACTACGCAATCCACGGGTTAACAATTTAAAACAAAAAAGAAAAAAAAAGGCGACACAATGTACATGAATTGAAATGATCTGAGATATTTAAATGCTAAAATATTACACAAAAATTAAATTTACTACTAAAAATAAACAAAATATCAGTAAGAATGATGAGGTACAATAAGTACATAGATGATTACAACTTCTTGGTATATTCTATATTATTCTATATTATTATTCTTGGTATATATATTAAGTCCAATGTACACTACCTTAAAAAAACCTTATAGAACTTAAATAAAAATTGTTCTTTAAAATATTGATAACGGTCTCTTTTTAGCTACTCTCAGACAGAGCAAAGATATCGACATTGTCAAAGTTTCTGTTGTAATTTTCAACAAGTCGACGCATAGGTGAACGTTTGCCAGCATTGTTTCAGCAGAATTTAACAGCAAATAGCATAAGCACGCACCTGTCGTCGACTTGCATTCCTGACTACATTAAGATCTAAATAATCTATCGAGATAAAAAGCGTTAGATTTCAATCTAACGGTTTTTACGGTGATATATATTATAAGATATGCCTGTAGCTTCCCACCATCTTCGGACCATCTGGCGCGCCATCCTACGCTTACTTGTACGCGATCTCCACTCGAGAACTTTTCAGCTCCAACAACAAGCATATTTGCAATTTCAACTTGAAAATTGTTTTGGCTTTAGTTTCAATTCCAAATCCTTTCTTCTATGAAAGTAGGTAAATATTGCCCCCTCCAAAACACGTGAATGCAACTATAATCAGCTAAAACTTAAACTAGGTATAATCAGCTAGAAAATAAATGTCCTCCTGATTTAATTTCGTCTGCAGCCACCAATTGCCACAGAGATTCTTTCTGCACATGCGCGGGAGATAATATTAATTATTTATAGAGCACAAGTGTGTGAGCAATCACAGGTACATCTACTCTATTCCCTTTCTCTCATAGTCCGATAGAACGACTATCCGAAAAACCGACTCGACTGCTCTTTAAGTATTCTTCGAGGCACGGTGTTGAAACAGCCTTAATTTCCGAATAACGATTTCTCACGAGAGGAGAATTATATAATTTAATTATATAAGTATACGTTTTTAGTTTCAGAAATAAAATATGAACGCGTTGGCGTCAGGAAAGTGTCTGTATGTATTGAAGATGGAAGAAGAGATGTTAATTTTTAAAATAATTATTTAAAAACATGTATCTATTCTTTAGCTCGGCTGTTATGAAATCTAAGGAGTAAGAAGTTGTTTTAAGCTATCCCGGTTATCATCGTCGTCGTGTCTTCGGTATCAACCGATAGACTTTACTATCCATGGACACGAGTAGTGATTTTAAATACTAGTTCGAAGGACGAATATCTAACATGTCGTAAAGATCAAAAAGTTCCCTCGACTTCCAGTACCTACGCCGTGGTCTTGCACCATCTGAATCAAGCTGCTGTAACTCGCTTGATGTTGTATGTCGGTACCATTGGGATCCCGATTACAGTATTTTGGGATTCAAACGTGTATCAGTTCTTTGTTTTCAGTAAAAGTCTCTAAAAGTTTGTTTGTTTTAAATAACTGACGTCAATATGTGTACCTACAATGTACCTAAATTGAATAAAGGATTATTTGATTGATTTGATTGAATAGAACTTTTCTTTGCGTTTTTATGTTCTCGTGTGGCAATAAAGATTATCTGTGTGCCTTGCTTGTCGTCACTTCTACTACTCCCCCCTCACTTCAGCTTTGTTAGTAAACCTAGTTCTTCTAGATATCATGAGCATTGTAAATTATTAATAGTACAAGTTTTACATAACAATAAAACTTGTATTATTGGAGCAGAGATGATGCACAGCATCTGTGAGAGTGCGTCATACTTCCCTTTCATTTTCCTCGGCCAATCACAGCCGTCCTCTTGAATCTGTCATCTCGTCGTCCAATCAGAATTAAGTTTGTTTCGAAGAGCGGTCAACGGTCGGCGGTGCTAGCCGCGCTTCTCTCATAGAAGTCTCTCACCAGGAGACCTTACTAGGATGCTGTGCATCATCTCTGCTCCAATAATACAAGTTTTATTGTTATGTAAAACTTGTACTATTATTCGGCATGTGATGATGCACAGCATCTGTGAGAGACGTGTTTATTAACTCCTGGTGACCGCCAAACGACGCTATGTGATAACAAATGATAGAATTGTACGATTTTAACAAATTATATGTAATATAATAACAATCACACTGGGTTAAAGAGAACATAAATTGGTTTTTCCAAATAATTTAAATAAATCGAAAATATTATGTACAATATAGTAATCAAGCAAGGAACAAAAAACATTATAAACTATTATCAGTAACTAACTGAAACCGTATTTTCGTTATTACGTACTTGTTTAAATCAAACAGGCTCGAATATTGTAACTAGATTTGAAGATTGGTTAGGATTGGATAGGCCAATAATTTGTTTACAATAAAATTTAGCAAATGTGTTCTCCCTTTGCCAGTTGGCCCGAGAGAGAATATCTTCTATAGGTATATTTTCGTACCAACTTAAAGACGCTACGGCCGAACGTAAGCTTCCGGGTGAAGCCCGAATATTGGCCTCCTTAAATACTGACTTTATCCAGTTGCCGATCACTGTTTTAGATGCTACTCGAGCTTGCCCTTTTATTGTAATAAATAAATAATCTAAACCATGAGCCACGCGTCTGTGCTCGCTCAACTCTAACAACTTTTTAGACCAATAAACAGGACATATATTTTCGTTAGGATGCTGTGAGAGTTTCCAACCTGATTGCCTGTATGTTGCGGTATCAGTTTTTGAACCAAACTCGGGATAGAATATAACATGGTCACCGCCGTCAATATAATGATTTAAAGAAGTCTTTAGAAGTGTCAGATCATGAACGCGTCTGCCAGACGCCAGTAATAATATGCAGGCAAGTCTACGTGATGCTTCAAATAACGTCACCCTATTTGGGATATTATTCTGTAACCAGGCAATCAAGTCGTTGGGATTCCAAATCGGAGATTTCTCTGCTTTTGGATTCTGAAGAGAGATTGCTTTTAGTATGTGTTTAACTAGGAAGTGAGAACTTAGGTTTTCCTCATTCTTGGATTGGCAAAAGGTCGTCACCACGGATTTGTGCAATAGGATCGTAGGATAAGCTAATCTCTCTTCAAGATACAAGAAAGCTAAAAATTTAGCCAGTACCTTTCCGCTAGGATACCTGTAATCTAAATTATTGCATGTGCACCATCTAACCCAACGTATCCAAGCTGGTTTGTAAGTCTTTAAAGTGGATTCTCTCCAACTTAGTTTTAATAGGTTTCTTTCAGATTCCGACCAGTTTCTAATTTCTTGTCCCCAGCCCCAATTTTCCATACAAAAAGTTGCATTTCCCGTACTCGGGGTGGGGGGAGACCTGTTATCTGATCTATCAAGACTTGCTCCAGGTCCTTGATCTTCATTGGCTTGCACAACGCCCGTCGGCGGAGGTCTGGTAACCAGAACGCTCTGTTCCACATCGGAGCCACGACAAGGTATGTTCCTTGTGCAGAGTTTAGATGATGAAGTACCCTCGGTATCAAGCTCGGAGGCGGAAACACCCACGCCAGCTGATAATTCCATACCTGGCTGAAAGCGTTGCAATAGATAGCCGTTGCGTCCGTACAATCCTTGCTGACATAGTCCTTCACCACTCGCGTCTGATAGCTGGCAAATAGGTCGATCTGCGGCTTTCCGAACTTCCTGAATATTTTGTTTAACGCCAGCTGCTTCAGGTGCCACTCCGATGCCTTCCTGCCACGAGATAGTCCGTCGGCGATGTCGTTGAATTTGCCTGGTAGGTATTCGGCAGAGATTGTTATGCTCCACTGGTCTAGGATTGTCATTAACTGGTAAGTAAGATTGAGGAGGGCTACCGATCGTGTTCCACCCTCCTTCCTGATGTAAGACACAACGGTCCGATTGTCTGTCTGAAATATAAGATGTTGACCTTGTAATCGACGCTTGAATCGGCTTACCGCTGCTATGAGTGCGAACATTTCTTTTCGATTGCAATGCCAATTGCGCTGATCTGGCCGCCACTTGCCTGTCGTCGTGGAATCGTCCATCTGAGCACCCCATCCGAAATTGGCTGCATCCGTAGTCAGAAAATGGGCTATCATTTCTGGGTGTAAGGTGTTCTTCACCTGAGGGCCCTCCAACGTGTCCTTCCACCATTGAAGATCCGTGATTGCTGGTGGCGGTACACTTGCTGGCTTGCAGGGAGGATAGTGGTTCAAGCCACGTACATGTCTTTGTAGCTGGCGGCAGTGTAAGCGCCCCCTGGGGATGACGAAGTTGGCAAAATTCATCATACCCAAAATAATTTGAGTAGCTTTTTGAGACAATTCCCTCTTGGCCAAGGCTCGACTTACACTGAGCTTGAGCGATTGGATCTTCTTTGGAGGTAAGCACTTGAAATTGAGGCTCGTGTTCCATACTATGCCCAAATATTCTATCTCTTGAGTTGGCTGGAGAACGGACTTTGCGTAGTTTATTGTCCACCCTAATGATTCTAGAACGCTGACGGCTGTCCCAACCTGTTCCTGAAGGTGACATTTCGACTGGTTGACCAGAAGAAAATCGTCCAAGTACACAATTGCTCTCAGGCCCCTGTCCCTTAGTACTTGTACAACCCAGTTGGTCAGGTTTGCGAAATTCTTCGGAGCGCATGACAGCCCGAAAGGTAAGCTTGTCATTTGTATGACTTGACCCTTGTAAATCATTCGGAGGAATCTCCGATGAGACTTTGCTATACTCAGATGAAAATATGCTGACGATAGGTCCAGCTTCACCATCCAATCGTTTTTCTGAAGGAAATTTGGTACCTGATGATGAGAGATCAGCTTGAAGGACTTGGGTACTATGTGCTGGTTGAGACGCTTGAGATTGAAAATGGGTCTGTTCGAACCATCGCTTTTCTTGGTGAGAAACATGGTCGAAAAGAAACTGGGACCCAACTTTTTCTGATCTGGTATCTCCAGAACACCCTGTCCCAAGAGAGTCTCTATTTGTTCCCTCATCTGTGGAGATTCCGGGGTTTCGAAGCGATGCAGAATTTGGGGACATGATGGAACAAGAATAGGTTTGGAGGTAAATGGCAGTCGCATTCCCATTATCATTTTGAGAAGGGCCTTCGGAGCCCGAAACGACTGCCACTGCTTTCGATACGCTCGAAGGCAGCCTCCATAAAACCCGGGCTGGGGTGGCCGCGAGTCATTTGTCCAACTGCTTCTTGTTGGTTTGCCTGTCCTTCTTAAAGGGCTTTCTCGCTTTGTACGAGTCCTGCTTGGAGGAAGTGGCTGCATTAGAGCTGAATTTGCCACGTTTTCCTTTTGTGTGATTATCTTTTGATCGAAAGGACTGATTCGAGGAAGATTCGTCACGTCCGCTCGATTTTGAAGATTGTTTGTGGCCTTTCTTCTCATCCTTATCGAGTGCAAACCAAGGCCGGACCCACTTGTCCATGCCCCCTGTATTTTGTATATACACACGAAGCTGGTCTTCATCGAAAAGATATTTGGAACTTGGAGGTATCTTACGCAGACCCTCTCGCAAGTTTTTGTTTCGTAATTCATTCAATATGCGGTCACGGCGCGTTTCTATATATTCCGCTCGCTTGCCACACACTATTTGCATCATTTCCTCACTGGTTTTGTGAAATTTCGATGAAGATTGGAAAAGATCAGATATTTTATCGAAAACGTTAGCAGCGTTGAGCACTGTATCAGGAGCCGCTGACCAGTCTACAAACTGTTGCAGATTTTGCTTTAATAGAGCCCGTTGTGCTAGTAAGGCATTACATACAGCCGCCATGGCGCGCTCGGACCCGGCGATGTAATCTTTACCCTTGATAAACTGCCTGAGTTCATCATTAACATCGAGCTCAACGAAGCCGGGCCAGGCGTTGTGAATTTTTAACGCATCCGCATACCGAATGTCTTTCCACGATTGGTCGCCAAATTTTTGCAAATCTGAGAGTCGACTCAAACGTTCCGAATCAGCACGTGGCACCTTCGGGTCTTTTAATGAAGTATTAATATGACCTAAATCTAAACGAAACATTCCAGTAGGTTCATCGATGTTACTAGGCCGTGTCAAAAAATCACCGGAACTTATGGGTGCAGCGGGTTGTATCTGCGCCGGCGCAGCAACAGAAGCAGTGAACACTGGCGTGGCTTGCGACGTCAGTGGAGCGTGCGCGGGTATTGAGTGAACTCGGTGCAAATCACTAGAAGTTGTTGGTGGCGGCATAGTGCGCGCGGCACCGTTAGAAATAGGTATTGTCCCATCCGACGCGATCACATGTGAGGGTAGTGATTGGAAATCTTGAGCATTGAAATGAAACAAATGCGGCGGCGCCGACTGCGCTGCGCCCCTTAAAATATCAGTCAATGTATTGACCTGACTCACTAAGCTCTGGATATAAATGTCTTTAGAAGACTCACCTGGTTTTCTTCTTTTTACCTCACTCGACCTAGTCGAACTGCCACCTGAACCAGAGCTCGAATCGTCGTCCGAGTCCTCTTGATGCCGCCGCTTGCCGCTAGCCCCGCCCGAGGCCTCGACAGTAGTGTGGTCTGCGATATTCGTTGTCCCTTCACCGGGATAGATGAACTCCGAAGACGCATTATTCAACTCGTTGTTGTCCATTTTTAGATCAATTTAAAGATTTTATCACCAAATCGAAAGATTATTAATTGTAAAATTGATTAAAGTATAACAACAACACCAATTTATTTATTTTCTTAAACACGTGTTATTACGTCGGGAAGTAACGACGCTATGAGAGAAGCGCGGCTAGCACCGCCGACCGTTGACCGCTCTTCGAAACAAACTTAATTCTGATTGGACGACGAGATGACAGATTCAAGAGGACGGCTGTGATTGGCCGAGGAAAATGAAAGGGAAGTATGACGCACTCTCACAGATGCTGTGCATCATCACATGCCGAATAATAACGTATTTTAATTTTAAAAATATTCATCATGAATAATATTGACCGAACATTTGATTGTCTGGGGGGCATGGCGCAATAGCAGCGATATATTTTGTTCTGTAGGATCATCCATCCATCTATCCATCAGGCTATGTATGGCGTATGCATCCACTGATGGACATAAGCCTTTCGCCTTTCGCACAAAAAAGGTCTTTCGCCAAGCCTTCCTCATCCACCCGCTCTCAAGACTGTGGGAATATCTACTTCAAATTAGATTATCTAGTTAACTAGATTAATTTGTTAAATCATTCTTTTTCTTCAGGTTTAATCACTCAAAAATCAATAATCCGTCAAGATTCCCCCAAAAAAACCAAGACTACAAGTTTTGAAAGAAGAGATCTCCAGAGCACTGGTGAAAGAAAATCAACGGAATAAATAAATTGTACCTCACTAGTTAGATACTTAACGATTTAATTAGGTAATAAAATGTTTTAATAATTTTGGGTGATATTTTAATTCAGCCTCTAATTCTCTTAATTCTACAGAATCGTACTTTTATTTTTATGTAAATTCCACTGAAAGTTAGCCCTTAACTGCAATCTCGTCGCGGTAAGTCCATAGGGTAAAACATGAGAGTCATGATGAGTCGAGCGGGTTAAACTGTCAGTTATTTTAGTATTAAAATTGGTTTCTACACGGCATCGTACCAGGTACCGGACGCATAAATTGCCTTTGCCAGTAAGGTGCTAACTAGCCAAGCAAAGCCTGCCACCAGACAAAGTAGAGTCTAATATCAGCTTCGCAAGCAGCGGAGTCATCGCATTTTCTCATGATCGCATTTTATCAAAAGATTAAGAAAAAAATACAAGTCTAGTATAAAGATTCTCTGCTCACTTCAGTCACTCCTATAAAAAATGCAGTAAGATTACCGAGATGATTTTTATAACTGACTAGCTGATGCCCGCGACTTCGTCCGCTTGGTTTAAGTTTTTCTAGTAGAGAACTCCTTAATTTCCAGGATAAAAAGTAGCCTATGTCACTCTACAGGTCCTCAACTATACCCATGCAAAAAATCACGTCGATCCGTTACTCCGTTGCGGCGTGATTGAAGAACAAACTAACAAACCAACAAACAAACCCACTTTCGCATTTATATAATATTAGTATGATGATGCTCTACAGTCTATACAATAAAATCAGTGAAATGTCGTATCTTATTGTTTTAAATTTAATTAAAGTATCAAAATACGAAATGTCATTATGATAGCTGACAGTGTACGCTTGTTCCGAAATTGTATACCTACTTACCACGAGAATGTATGAAGTGTATCTTCCTGTGAAGTGTGTGAAGTATCTTTACGAGATAGCATTTATTTACTGTTTATTGAAAGGCGTAAACGCATTTTATTTAATTAGTAGTGCTGTATGATTATTAGTTATTGTTAGATTATAACTAGGTACTCTGCCTCGCTGCCTTGCTGTATCAGCCAGCTTTTCACCCACCAGAGCGCGTAGACTTTGGACTAAATATGTAGTTACTTGGTACCGCTGAGTTATTTAGCAATTTCTATAGTGAAAACTGCGTTTACGTTCATACATGATACAACGTGACTAATTCTGACAGATAAACCTAAATCTTGTGATGTCCCTTTCCACATGGAGCGTTATGAAAAATATGGCAATATATTTAGAGCTGTTGGAGTTTAGCTCAGAGATTGTGTACTTACAACAAATTGCAGAATTAGCCACCCCTCGTAACATTTCGTAATGGTCATTACGAACTTTTATATAAATTTTTATAATATTAATTTATTTAGTTTTATCACTGCAATTGCATGTTCCATTAATGTTTCCAGCACAGCTAAACTGTTTGAAGGCTGGTGGATAGCGACATCCGCAAGCCGAATCTGTATTATTGGCAACACAAGTAGTGGAAGCACAGGACGAAGCGCCAACTTCTTGAACACAAGCTTTCTTCTTACCACACTCAGCTTTACTAACATTTGCGGGTAGCTCAGGTGGTTCCAACACTTTACTGATGCAACGATTACAGCAGTTCGCGAACTGCTTACGTCCCTTAATCGGTACGGAATTTTCAAATTCACTTTGACCACTTTGATTTGCAAACCGTGTTTGTAATTGAAACTCGGAGTCGACTACATGATCTGGTGAATTATATTCATGTGGATTGTTAACTATATTATTAGAATCGGATATATTGCAACACGTACTGCAATCCATACAAGTACCATTAGAGTGTTCTTGCATATAAACTTTTGCACCACTTCTAGAGCGCATATTCGCAAGATTCTTTAAAGCTGACTGTGGACATGAACTTGCTTCAATACGCGGTCCATTTACTTCTCCTGCGTCATAACCAGAACTTTGTTTCAAGTTTTCGTCAGTGATAATATTGTCTGTGTAAGGTGTAGTTGGATATGTGGACATTTCATCATCAGATGTATTACAACAACTTTGACAAATTTTATCCTCTGCTTTGCTGCCGCATGGCTCATTATTAAATTCTTGCCTGGTTTGGAAAAAGTTCTCATTATCAGGCTTGAAGTTGGGTTGAAGAGCTTGCTCTTGGAAATATCCTGGAACATTTTTTGTAGAGACAGGTATATTATCGATATCTTGAGATGACTGAGGTATTTGAGAATCATTTATGTTGTAAGGAAGTTCATTTCTAACGTGAAATCTTTGAGAATCCGAAAAACTTTCAGTGCTACGGAAGTTTGTTCTGGTTGAATTATTATTCAAATTATCATTCATCGTTTGTACATTTGCTGAACCAGCGGCATCAGAAGAACATTGATTCTGGCAAGAATTGACGCACTCTTTATGTGGTACGTTTCGCGTTTGAGTCGTGTTTTCTTCATCGTTTCTATAATTTGGCGTTTCATTAGCGCTCTGATTGATTCTTGATGGTGTATTTGAATAAGTGATAGGTATCTGGTTAAATTCGTCATCGTCAAAAGACTTGTCTTGCTGATTACTGCTAGATCGATGACGGGAATTTTGATTATCAAAATCATTTTCTTCCACGTTTTCGCAGCCACTTTCTGTCTGAGTACAAGGTCCCAAGCAGTCACTGTACATTATAATATCATCCTCGACGGTAGAGTTTTGACAAAAGGGAGTCGGCGATTGACTGCCATTTCTGCATTTATTAGAATCACGACAAGTGTCTGCAGTACAAATGTCATGGTCCCATGGGCATATTGGATGTTTCATCGTACACTGAGGTTGATTCCGGCAGTTTGGAGGTAGAAACTGGCTGACAGGATACTGTAATTGGCATGCAGGATCATCAACCTGGCACCCTATAGGTTGAAATGAACACGACGGAGGGCGTACCTGGCAGGTAGGAGGTTTAATCTGAGAGACAGGATGTCTAATCTGATAGGGACGAGTTGTCTCCTGAAAGAGATGAGGTTTGAAGGCGGCACACGCAGGAGGTCTTATCTGACAGATAGGATATTCAACCTGCAAGGAAGGAGGTTCAACCTGGCATGCAGTAGGTGGAACCTGGCAAAAAATATCTGTATCCGGACAATCAAGAGGCCTTATTTGGCAAGCAGGTGTAACCTGACCGGAACGCGATTGAGTCTGGCAATTAGGTGTTGAAATCTGGCAGACATGTGGTGGAACCTGGCAGACAGGAGACGGCGGGAGAACGTAAGGATGAGAGAACGGTATTTCCAAACTGTCAAGGCAATGTCGGTGCAATCGTGCGTGCCTTGGACATAGCCTCTTATGAGACGGCATGTTTTGGTAAGCGGCTCATATTTCGTTCAAACAGTTTCTTAGGCTTGTAGTGTCGTTTCTCTCGGAGAAATGGTTTTTGTAGATACCTACGGTTTTTATCCTAAGTACCTAATTATTTTGAAGGCTGAAATTACAAAACAACCAAGACATTTTGTCTTTCATTGTGCAATATAATATTCATGGAAATTTCTGATTGTAAAATGCTGACTTGTTATTGTTTACATTGTAATTTAATATGACAGAAAGCGAAATGAAGTCAAGAACCAAAGTGAGCAAACTATCTGCCAACGTTTTGACTTGAAATAGACTTATAGATGATAAAACCTGTGGATAAAACTTAATATTGAATTTGTTTATTTCTACTTACTTTGATTCATACTACTTAATATTAAATGCTAAAGTGTTCCCATCTCGCTGTGTAGTTATCTGTCTGTCTACCATATCCCATCCCAGGCCCACAAATAAACAAACGATTTTGAATTCTACGGTAGTAAATAAAAGTCTATGGTATCTCTAGTATTATAGGCTGAAACCCACAGCTTTAAAGCAAGTTATTCAAAAAAAAATGTAGATAGTCTATGCTATTACGGTTATTCGTCTGTGTTCTCGCGCTTGTCAATAAGTTTCCACGTGATTACATAATTTCCGACACGGCGCTGCTGTCGCCTGCTGTGTTTCCTTTGCACTGTGCGACGAGCGCGGTGCTGTGTGTTGTACGATTAAACATCGGATTTAAGACATGTAAGTAAATTAATACACATAAAAATCCTATTTCCAAAAACCAATGTTAGTGTACTTTTATTTTTGTGCTGTATTAAGTTTATAGTGTAAAAAAAAATTAGGATAATCTCGCTCATTTTACCTTACGTAACGATAATGAAATTATGTTTGCACGTGACCTTGCTCTATATCGTTAATTTACATGGAAAATTAACACTATCTAAGGGTTGTTCGTACCCCTAAATCAATATTCCTAAACCTTGACAAACAGGTAATCTCGTAGGCTAAAAACTAAGTACTACTTAATAAGTAGCTAAGTATTGATTTGATCAAACCAGCTTTAATAAATGGAACTGGGATCCATATCTATTGCACTATTTAGTTCCAAGTGATTATTGCGTGATAAGATCATTAATTTAATATGGAAAGTAGAAATAGATTTCAAATTTCAATTACATTAATAATAATACTGCATTGGATCTATTGATCACCATCCCTTCTGTCAAAGTATAACCTCTAATAAATTGTGAGTAGGTAGGTCTAGGTTTTTATTATAATGCATAGTTTTTGAATAAAGAAATAAGATTAGAAGAGTCATAATTAATTTAATTTAGGACATGTCAAGGTAATATAATTCAATTACTGAAGTACCTAAATTAGTAAAATTTTTGAACTTATTTGAGTAAGTTCTTCATATGTTCAATTTCTTTATAAACTTGACAAATTTAAATGATTGAACTATATCAAACAATTGGGGGTTTGGTTTGGTTTAATGCATAATTAGTTATCAATATCTAACTTAAATCAGAATCAAAGTATATTTATTCAAAATTGGTACCTTCACAGTAGGTACACTTTATGAACGTCGATTTTACAAAGTATAAGACGTGAAGGTGGTAATTAACGACGTTATCTTATAGCTAAAGCTATGGGGATTCCAAAAGTGCCCTGGTCTGAAAAGAACTCACAACATATTCACTCCATGTATGCTTTTTATCTGCATTGCAAGTTTCCTATCCTATTACATAATAAATAGTTATAAAATAGGGATTATGCAAATATCAAAAATAAATTATTTTCTGATTATTAAATAGAGGGCCTTTGAAAAGACCTGAAATTCACATTCTTGGTTAGTTTTAAGTTTGATACAACTTCCATACTAGAAGTTCGTTTTCAAGTTTGATAAAGAGTTGCTGATTTGAATAAGTTGTCATCATCCCTATTCCAGAATTTCGATTTAATCTTCAGAACCTCCCAGCTACCACCTATAAAGCGTGTTTCCTCCATTCCACGCGTCATTGGCGAGGTATATTGTACCCATTTGGTACAAACACGCCATAAAATCAAGAATCAAGAATCTTCAAAGGTTCTTTACCAGATGCAATGTTCCACTTGACCAGCCAACAAAACATTATTACATCACCTTGTATACCAGTTGGTATTTATTTTTTAACGACAAAGTAAAAAACTCAGTTTAGACACTATACAGTTATGGAATGTTTGGTCTTAATGGGAGTTGTTTCTGCAACTTTCCGTGCTGTGCATAGCACTAATATTTATCAGCTACTGCTGCTAATTAACTAATTCGGTACTTGACTTACTTACTTAGGGAAACTTAAAAACCTAAATCTATGGGTATCATATCCAAAGTACTTAATGTGAAAGTCTGTCTGTCTGCTATGTTTTCTCTAGCTGATTTTAAACAAAGAGGTTTAAATATTTTTGTATGGGGGTTGTGTCAGGGGCTCACTTTTAGTGGAAAAAATACAGTGAATGAATGCATAATAACAGTCAATCAAACTTATCTGACCCAGTGGCCAAAATTGGAACTAATTTTCATGCCTGTTAAGTTTTTTTTAAATTTTATTTTACATGTCTACTAGTGACACTGTCATTGGGTCAGATAAGTTTGTGGGATTATATAATGTCTGATCTGGGATGTCTCTGAATAAATTCAAAATTAATGTAAAACGTAAACTCATTGAAAAATCTTATTACCATGTAAAGGATTACTCAAAGGAAGGAAGCTTTGAAATAATTTGCTCTAATGGCTCTGATAGTTCCTTAGTTTAAGATGATTCATGAGAAGGTCATAAGTAAAAAACCTGGCTGAGTTTATTGTGGGCTCTTTTTTCTCAGACCAGGGAGTGGTTGGAACCCTCGTAGCTATAGTTTTAAGATACTATGTATAACTTATTACTAAGATTATCACCATCATGTTTTATAAGTAATTCGATGTCATTAAGATGTACAGTGTACCTTATTTGAAAAAATAAATTTGATTTTGACTATAGATTATACTGACCATGACTCCAGAATCCTATGCATAATGATATAACAATTACCAAATTAATGAAGATAAAAATAGTACTCGTTCACTCTGTCTCGACTCGGAAAGAGATACAGCTATACAGTCAAACTAGTGTAATTGTATTAGGTACACTATGTTCGTTTTATATTTTAGAAAACAACTAAGAAAAGTATTTCATATACCTTAGCTAGGTATAAGAAATACTATTCCTAATTGTTGTGTTGTACACACCGCTAAGTTATGCATGGTATTGACGAGGACTAAAAGTTTTATTTCGTGAGCTGAGAGTAAACAAAAACCGGCCAAGTACGTGTCGAGCCAGCGAGTAGGCTTGCATAGTTGCTCGCCACATCCACCCATACTTTATTACTAGCTGATGCCCGCAATGATACCTTAGCTAGGTATCATCGCGGGCATCACATCGCGGCATCGCGGGTATAGCATAGATTAAAGAAAAAAGTGCGTTGAAATTTGATGACGTCACTATTGCAAATTTCATACAACTTCCTCCATAGTAGAAGAGCGTTTTTAAGTTTGATAAAGAGTTGCCGATTTGATTGAGTTGTCATCATCCATAATGTATACGTTAAACTTGTTCCAGAAATATGTTCTCGTCCTTATTGGAGGCGGCGCGCAACTCGCCGTTCCGGGGCCCGCTCGCCAACGCGCATTGCGAGCCCGCGCTCACCGCCGGCGACACACAGGTGACTGCTTGTTCATTTTATTCTAGATGGCGCCCGCTAGTTCGTCTGCGATAAGGTTTTTTTTTGTATTCCAGCAGGAGCCCCTTAGTTTTAGACAAGGAGTAGAACTCTCTTTTTTCCGCGATAAAAGGAGCCCATGTCACACTCCAGGTCCTCACCTATACGCCTGCAAAAAATCACGTCGATCCTTTGCTCTGTTGCAGACAAACCAACCAACAAACAAACACACTTTCGCAGTTATAATAGGTGGGCGTTCCATATCCTAAAGGTTCGCATTTCAAAAATTAATTAATGGCTTGGGTATGGCAGTTCTATTAAACCTACAACTTAACACATACTTATATTATATAAATGTGAAAGTGTCTGATATCGCTTTGATAAACAGGTTTTAATAAAAGGAAAAGGTACATTTTAGGCCTTCTCTTGTACATTCTTGTATGAATAGAGGAAAATACATAGATTGTATTAAAAATATAATAATTTAGTAAATACCGAGCAAAAAATAAAAATTGATTTCAAGTTTTCGGTTACGTTTCCAAGATGGCAACCTTCAGCCGTAGAGAAGGCAGCAGCCGCGAAATGTATCAAATGTCATTTCTGACAGTCACTGTCAAAATAAAGTGTTTTTCTTTTGAAAACGTCAAAAAATACGAATCCGCCATTGCTACCCACTCAGTGTTGCTACTGTGTAGTGTTACTTGGAAAGATTAAATAATTTTACAACTGAAATTACGACGAATTCGTAGATTTGACCAATAAAAACTGGTCTAGTATTTTATTTTCCTTCATTTCTCTGCTTGTACTGGACTTGGCCTACGCCCCATACAAATCTGTACCTTTATCCTTTGGTATTGAGATAGGTTGTGCATCCCGAGGAATTTTATCGGGCGTCGTAACATCTAGTGGAAAATAAATGATGATTTTATCTCCTATTCTTGTTAACGTTTATGTCACCGTAAGATTGTAAAAACCGTTAGATTATAATCTAACTCGCGAAATTGCAAACTGTCGAAAGATTACAATTTAACTCATTATTTTTCGGTAGATTGTAATCTGTTAGGGTATATTAACCCGACAAAACCTAAGTGCTACCTGATGAACCCTAACCTAACCTAAAAGAAACAGACAAGAAAAGGTTAATACAATGGATATTTCAAAAATTGACACTGAGAACATTGAACGGTTCACAATCTTTTGACAGTTTACATTTTCGCGAGTAAGATTATAATCTAACGGTTTTTACAATCCTACGGTGACATTTACATAGCCCAATGATGAGAGCTCACGTGAGAGCTCATAGGGTAGGGGTGCGTCGCGCGGGGGACGCGTGCGTGCCGGCGCCACTGCGTGCGAGCTGTACGCAGCGTAGCGGCCGCCCCGTGACCAACTGATTATGAGAGCTGAGGGCTCATTTTACGTTTTACATTATTTTTCGTTAGCCATTTTTAATATAATACTGCCACTATACGTATATTAATTACGGATTTACATTATCTGACTATTGTACGGGTTTCTGTACAAGTTAGGTTGTCAGAAGGTTATTAAATGATACACATGGGCAGGCTGGCGTGTGATTCCGTGGCTCGAACGCCCTATCGTTGGACTCCTGACGCCAGTGCCCGCTACGTCACACCACCACATGTATAACATGACCGTTACTGATTATCACCATTGTATTTTATAAATAACTGGACGTTAATAAGTGTAGTGTACCTACCTAAATTTAATAAACATTATTTGACTTGATTTCTATGCTTTAAGGGGTCGGCTCCGGGCGTGAATTGTAACGTTGGTGAAAACCCGACGACCTCCGTGGCACAGTAAGCGCTGTTGTCTTAATGTGCGGAGGTCCCGGTTGCGATCCCCGGCAGGGTCAATTTGGGAATTTATAATTTCTGAATTTTCCCTGGTCTGGCCTGGTGGAAGGCTTCGGCCGTGGCTAGTTACTACCCACTGGCAAAAGACGTGGCGCCAAACGATTTATCGTTCCGGTCGAGGATTCGATCCCGAGCAACTAAACTAACAAATATAGATGAAATAAAAACAGAAATAAACAACAAAACAATTTTTTTTTACTCAACACTTTTAAAAGTCGAAGAACAAAAGTTATGTAGTATAGTTCACAAATCACAAGGTACCCATAAACGTTCGTTCAGCCGAAATAATTTTTCAGCTAGATTTAATTGGGTGCTTCGATCCCCTGGAACCAAGGGAGCTCCTTGGTTCCCTGGGAGCTGTGGCACTCTATTTTTATACGACTGCCTGAAAAAAGGAGTATATTGTTTACATGGCTCATGTATGTATGTATGTATGTGAGTTTATATATTCCACCATAACTTCTATACGCCTGAACCAATTTTGATAAATGAGGTATCGTTAGAATCCCTAGCTTATTCCGGGTGATATAGGCTAGTAAAACTTTAAAAAAATTGATGGGGTGACCATGGTCCCGCATTTAAGACTTAAGTTCGAAAAAACTTCGAAAATAAGATTCACTATAAATAATCATCATCAAGAAAATGATGGATAGATTTCAAAAATATATAACACTAGTGGGCCAGGCAGACGTTGTCCTGCCTAACCTAGAACCCGATTGTAACGCCCCCTACTGGGTCCAATTATGAATATAAACCATCCCTGGACCCACCCAATCATGCACAAAAAATTTCATCAAAATCGGTCAAGCCGTTCTCGAGAACAGCAATTGATTTTTATATATGTCACCGTAAGATTGTAAAAACCGTTAGATTATAATCTAACTCGCGAAATTCTAAACTGTCGAAAGATTAGAATTTAACGCATTATTTTCCGGTAGATTGTAATCTGGTAGGTATTTAAACCCGATAAAACCTAAGTATTTAACGCACTACTTGATTATTTATGTCGAACCCTAACCTAACCTACAAGAAAGAGTAAGTAACCTACAAGAGAGAAATCTACAAGGAAGAGAAACAAGAAAACGTAAATAAAATGAATATTTCAAAAATTGACACTCAGAACATTGAACAGTTTACAATCTTTCGACAGTTTAGAATCTCGCGAGTTAGATTATAATCGAACAGTTTTTACAATCTTACGGTGACATATATATAGAAGACTATATATAGTTCAATATCCAGTGAATCACAAAAAAATATCATTTAATAAAAATGTGAATAAGATTCTATTAGTTTAGATTTTTTAGAACTAGATTAATTTAGATTTTTAGCTTTTTAGTTCGTTTTTGGCAGGGCAGTCGTGTTTTTTTAATTTTTTTAATTATGACTTGTTTGTTTTATTCTGTGTGATTGTATATTTTGGCTGTATTTATTCAAGAGGTAATTGGTATATTGTAAGTAATACTGGGTGGTACGTTCCAGGGCATGGCCGCCTCAGCGGTGGTGCAGGAAGACTCATGCGAGTTCGCATCACCCAAATATTTCGCGCTCTGCGGATTGGGAGGCGTACTGTCTTGCGGTAAGTACCTACTGTGTGTTACATATATGTTATACTGCCTCGTTACTCCAGTGGTTAGCATGTGCGACTGCGGATGACGAGGTTCATGGTTCGATTCCCGGGCTATATTTGGGGTTTTACCTATGCCAAAAATAAAATATTATGAATTATTAGTGATTATTAAATAGAGATCTGCTAAAAGACGATTGATAACAATTTTAAATTATTGATTAAAGTGAAAAATTGTGTGGACTTTTGATGACGTCACATACAAAATCCTATACTAAGCGCGCTTTTTAAATTTTGACAAAAGTTCCTGATTTGACTAGTTTTGAAATAACCAATTACAGCCCGTGAAACTTATTTGACCCGGTGGCCAAAATTGGAGCTGATTTTAGTGCCTGATAAGTTATTTATTTGTCATATCTACTAGCTACGCTGTCACCGGGTCTGGTGTGGAACTATAAAACAAAATTGTAATTTCTGCCAAGATTTTTTTTTATGTTCTCTTGTTTAAATTCTACTGCAAGTTACGCCTTCACTGTGATCTCACATAAATGGTAACCTGGTACTTGTACAGCAGTTATATTAAACCCATACCTCTACTGATGAATAGATCACTGATCATTCTAAATAGTAATAGGCCTACAAGTGACAACAATGTGTCATTATCAAGTTTTTTTTCGCATAGTAGGCTTCACACTTTACCGAATTTAGTGTCTTCAATCACGGACAAGGCCAGATTATGTTATCTTATCGATTTGACTCATATTTTGTCCTATATCGATATACTATATCACAAAATATGTCTGAGTTGATTACATAAACAAATAAATTATATAAAGAAATCAGAAAGACAGCAAGCTGAACCTGTAAAAAGAAAAGCTTTGCTTGCTGTGTGGGTCTTCTCCGGTTGGCCCGTGCCTCCTTACCCGGGCGGGGCGCGGGGCAACATTGTGCCCCGGTGGATATCTTGAACCCTAAGTAAAAGGCTAGGGCCTACCTTGTAGGTTACGGGACCCTGGGTCGGAAGTCATTTCGGGTGTTGGGTTCTCACTGCGGATGACATCATCACCTCCGCGTGCAGGACCCAGGTAGGTATCTCGGCGCTGCGGGCAATGGGGTCACTCTCGCGCGCAGAGATGGTTTCAAGGCCGGTGTGCGTCGCGTAGTCGTCGTGAAAACTTTGCTTGATGCAATTTATGATTGTTTAGTTCTAAATTCAACAATAGATGGCGCTGCTTGTAATTAAATATATGATATATATTTATAGTGATATATATTTATAGTGATATATATTTATTTATATAGGTATATTTATATATGTAGTTGTGTAGTAGTAGTATATATTTACATCTATGTATTGGTCTAAAATGTATGTACTTTATTATGTATGTATGCATTTCTTATCTATTTTTTTTTTTTTTTTTTAAATACAGCACCATCCCGCGCTTCCGTTTATTTATCCTTTCACCAAAGGTTGTCTGTAAGAGATTGCTTTAGCAATAAGACCGCCTTTGCACATTTCTATCTAGTTTTACTAGTAATTAATACTTTAAAACTGTATTCTGTATATTTTGTGTGTGCAATAAAGATATCTAAATAAATAAAATAAAATAAATAAAATAAATCTCGCTATCTGGTAATGTTTTGTACAAGATAGGACTAACTAATATTTCCCAATGAATCAGTTCAGTAATTTATTGGTATTATTCAAAACATGTGTGGTCTCATAGATTTATTATATACTAGAAGACTTGCTCGCGACTTCGTCCGCGTGAAATACCTAAGGTTTTTTAATTCCCACGGGAACTCCCTAATTTTTGGGGTTAATTATAGCCTATGGCATTCACAAATAATGTGGCTTTCTATTGATACCAGAATTTTCAAAATCGGTTCAGTAGATCCAGAGATTACCCCCTACAATGTCACAAACTCACAAACTTCACCTCTTTATAATATTAGTATAGATGTCACCGTAAGATTCTAAAAACCGTTAGCTTATAATCTAACGGCTTATAACTATCTCGCGAGATTTTAAATTGTCGAAAGATTGTAAACCGTTCAATGTGCTGAGTATTAATTTTTGCTAAAGCCACTGTTGTACATTTAATTTATTATGAAATAAAAGATTTTATAAAATCAAATAGCGTCCATCTTTTATTCAGCAATTCTCATCAACCGCCATAGAGTAATCAACTTAATACATAGATTAACTAGATATGATCACAGAGTTAGGAACCCCTTCAACATAACTCAAAACAGCCACCAAGTCGAAAAAGACCCTGTGATACCAATGAGTCATACATTGACAGAATGTAAAAGTGAAAAGACAATAGTTGACCAGTGTCGTGAGGTAAGCTCCAGAACCTCAAGCTTTTATAAATGGGCAAATACCTGCGATAAACTACCAACAGTATATTAAACCAAATTAGACCAAAAAATCTTGGACTATCAATATTTTCTGTTTCATTTATATGGTTGTTTGATTTCTTATAAGCAAATTTGATTTATTCAGCTGTTTGTTTTGTTTTTCCCTACTCACCTGAGTCCTGATTTAAGTTTTAACTATAGGCTTTAACTCTTTACAATACGTTTGAACTTAGTAGGCCTGATTAGGATACTAGCATAGTCAAGAACCAAATACCTATAACCTAACCTAGCTAAACATGATTCTGACGAAGGGCAGTTAGAATCATGGTTAGCTAGTCCTATTTAAGATATTTAATATATAACCTAGGATAGTTTATATAGGTATAGGCAGGTATATAGGTTTAGGTTAGTTTATATTTAAAGTTCTTATTTAGTCGTTATTTATCCTATTTAAGATTTATAAGCCAGATAATTATGTGATTGCATGTCTTGAATGAAAATAATTATATTGATTTCATTTTAATCTCTTCAATATACTAGGTGGTAGTTATTATTTTCAATCCAGAAATGCAACACATATTATCTGACTTGAAAATCCTAAATATATAGATATTATATTTTAGTTTGTCACATCTCAAATAAAATTGAATATACATGTCTTTTAAAGATTTTTATTGAAATAATCAACCAATAATAAATCAAAATACTGATATAGGTAACATGTTTGACATAATTATTAATTAAGTAAAATGGTAAAAAATAGCCTACTAAAAAACAATTATTAATTGTTATTTTAAAACATGCTTCATAATTAATCACATTTCACTGGAATCACGATTACTATTAGAGTCATTATACTATTTACATATGAAATATTTACTACTATATTATACTATTTACATATTGCGGTTTGCCCCTTCCCTCGTGTACGGGTACCAATATCGAAAACCTGAATTCACTTTTTGATGAAGGAAGTCCAACATCGTCAGAATGAGTGGTTTCCCGCTCTTTGCATATTTCGCAGCGTAATCACACCAGCTTGATAAGATATAGGGTTCCAGCTTCGAACATACCGCTCTCATGATTGAAGGCGAATGCATAAAACGAGGGTCTATGATCTTTAGAGTCTCGACGTAGACTTCAAGACAGGCGTTGAAATGTTTTAGTTGGAGTGTCGAACGGCCTGGTCGTCGATGACTTTTGAGTTGGTCAAGTGCGGTGACTTGATACATTTTTCTATGCTCTGCGGTCTGTAACTCCTCGTTTAGTTCACACAAAGTTTCAGTCGCAATATTCACATTCGAAGGTTGTTTAGCCGGCGTGGTTGTAGTGTTGGTTAGTGGCGTTGATGCTTTTCGCTTTATCGTTTTTCTGTTTTTCCTTCTTCTTCTGGGTTCGGCAAGCGGCACTGACGTCCTGAGTTGTGTAGTTCTTACTGTTGCTTTATTCTCAGACAGCAAAGGACGAATTTCATTTGTTGACTGTGGGATTCCTGTGTCGGCTAGTGGCACTGGCTTCTTCCAAAACGTCCTTTCTACACTAATTGCAGGCTTGTTTTTTATTGGCAATATAGTGGCCAGTGGCTCTGGCTTTATAAATTGTGGCGGGCCATTGATTTCTTCCGTTTTGGTCTGTGAAGACGAAAATGGCGTAAATTCCGTTGTCAAACTGGTGATTACTTCGTCGGCATGTGGCTCCGATTTGATAAATATCGGTGGTGGTACATGTATTTCTTTATTTTCGGGCATTAAAGGAATAAATTCCGTTTTCAAGCAAGTGATTTGTCCGTCGGCAAACGGCTCTGGCTTTGTAATTAAAAATGGCGGTATTTCTATGTCTAGTGGCTCTGACTTCACTGTCACCGAAGGCGTAACATTTCGTACCCGGTTCTCAGTATCGGACATTCGTTGCACACACGATGTTTCACAGTCAAAAACTTCTTTCTCTAAGTGATTTAACTTTATACGTTTCGCTCGTAAAAGTTCAGTCTCTGGTAAGGATTGATTCCTGGCTCTCTTGCATTGGCTTCTTATGCTACCGGTTTTCATCACTTCCAAATTACTTCCAGTTAAAATATTCATTGTTTATAACAAGTCTTTAAATCAGAAGCTTCTTTGTAAAGCACACTTTTTGTTCAGGAGCTTCTTTTTAACTTTTGCGTAGACCGTTTATTTAAAAGTTCACGGCGCGAGCGGTAGTTCACGAGTAAAATGTACACGAAGCCCGTCCGTATATATAATACCTAGCCAACTCTCGCGCGTTATCGTGACGCGACCAGTCATAGTGGCGGCGTAAGCCAATCACGTCGGTCCGAATTAGTTACGCCCTCGTCAATATTGAGTCTTAGTAGTACGACATGTTTGCAGAAAATTATAAAAAAATTACGTATTATTACTCACATAAACTTTTATGAAAAGCTTTTTCAAATAGGTTTTGGATCGTCGCGTGAATCTACCACTGGTTTGGAATACCATTCCAACCGAGAAGAACCATCAAGAAACTCTGTGGTTGCTCTTTTGAAAAAAATAATTTACAAGTAGGTACATCAATGTGTAGATACATAAGTAACCGCAGTCCTAAGCATTGCTAAAGTGAGTCAAATCAATAGTCAAATACTATTATAGATATGCCCGCAACTTCGTTTGCATAGATTTAAGCTTCTGAAAAATCCCTTGGGATTTCTGCTATTAATAAAGTGTAGCCGGGAATATCCTTCACCGGGATTCAACCCTTCTCTGTACCAAATTTTGTCAAAATCAGTTTAACAAAATGCATCGGGAGAACGGAGATATACTTTCGCGTTTAATATACTCGTAGTAGTAAATAAATTTATTTTAAACTCACTGTAGAGTTTAAAATAACTTTATTTACTTACTTATTAAAGTAATAACTAATTTTGTTGCATTCATTGAGTCCATCAACGCTCGATTGATATCGAGACCATCGTATCGTTTTTATGACTACCCACCAACATGAAAGAAATTAACTTGTATGAACTTAATTATTGTATTCGATTTTTATGAAGCTTTACTTACCTATTACTATAAGATGTTGGTTTCGGGGGACTAAGCTAAACTTTTTTTGTTCGAGTACAGTTAATAACCGTAAGCAGGTAGATACGTAATATCATTTATATCCATTATTTATTATAAAATGAATACAGGTCAAATTAGACAAGAACAAATTCAATTCGATAGAATACCTACAGTAAGGGCAGATTAAATCTAGATTCTAGACGATCAAATATTGTTTTCATATAACCTGCATTGAAAGTGCGAGTTTCAATGCCTGTGTAGCCGAAACTAGACAATTTCAGATGAATACGTCATTCAGCTCTTTTCTACCCACTGAATGACACGTAGCAGCCCTCCTTTCAATCCTGTCTTTGTGTCCTGTGTGTGTATCTTTTGTTTATTTCGACAATTAAATATAATTCTCACTTTAACGAACTAAACTGACAGATATCATATTTGTAAACAACAACATAGCAACTAAAATAAATAAGATAAAATTTTAATAAAACTCGCACTTTTAATGCAGGAATTGAAAAATATAGTGTGTGCCGCGGGATGAAACACGATTTCAGATTTCGGGTGATTCGGCAACTTCACCCTCGTCTGAAAACGTCTTGTTTCACCCCTAAGCACACAATATACTCGTAGTATTAAAATGACACAATCAAAACAAAAATCACTCGGTAAATTAAAATGAAAAGAATAATTCAAAATAGACGACTGATGACAAGTCGTCTATTTTAACTTACGTCGAGCTTGCCAACCACTAGACCAACGAGGTCGTGCAGTTATAAACCTTAGATTTTTCAATATTGAAAACAAATGTTTTATGTAGGTTCTTCTCAGACGGGCGCGTTTAGAACCACGAGTTTTAAATTTTATCACCATCACGTTTTATATTTTATCAACGTTTAATGTGTAACAATGTATTAACAATGTGTAATGTATTTAATTTGTTATTGCATTAACGTTGTTTTGACTTTTGACGCAGCGGTGAACGCTGCTTTCCGTGGTCCCAGGTTTGATCCCCGGGAGGGTCAATCTGAGAAATATAATTTCTCATTTATCTCTTTTCAAAACAATGAAAGCCACTGACATATACGTATCCATTGAAGGTTTGTTATCAACTTATTACTTAATAACAGTTCATAGCAAACCTTCAATGAATAAAATCTGAAAGATTTTGCTGAAACTTGGTATAGAGGTAGGACATAGGCTACTTTTTATCCCGAAAAATTAAGGAGTTCCCGCGGGAATCATAAAACCTTTAATCCACGCGGACGGATCAGCTAGTATAGAATAAAAGTACTTAATTATTATTAATAGTTTTTTTTCTTTCATAGGTATCACACACACAGCTGTGGTGCCCCTCGACCTGGTGAAGTGTCGGCTGCAAGTGGACCCCGAAAAGTACAGGAATGTGATCAACGGGTTCCGCGTGTCCGTGAGGGAGGAGGGCATGCGGGGCTTAGCTAAGGGATGGGCGCCTACCTTCATCGGGTATTCCATGCAAGTGAGTTCAATATGACTAATATACCTACCCTAGCGGATGTATTGAAGTTGAGACGCTCCTCAACTGCCGTTTTTCCGCTTCAATCTATCTACATTAGATGAAAAACCATGTTCATACAGTTTGTCTCTCTGCTACGCTTTCACGGCCCATCCGATTTTGATGAAATTTGGTATGGAGATAGTTTGTAACCCAGGGAAGAACATAAACTACTTTTAACTAAATTAAAGGGTTCCTGCGGGAATGAAAAATCTTAATCCACGCAGACGAAGTCGAGGGCATCATCCAGTATTAGATAAGCGAAAGTCAATGATCAGTCAGTAAATAGAGGCTGTTATTACCGGTTGCATCCCAGGGATACCTATGCAGAAAGAAAGAAAATATATTTATTCAATAATGGTGTCACCACAAACAATAATTTATGTCATACTAGCTGATGCCCGCGACTTCGTCTGCGTGGAATAACATTTTTAAATTCCCACGGGAACTCCTTAATTTTTCGTGATAAAAAGTAGCCTATGTCACTCTCCAGGTCCTCAACTATACCGTTGCTCCGTTGCGGAGTGATTGAAGTGTACCTAATAATATGCTTGCCTGTGACACCACCCAGAATAGGTGTACAGTTCAGCCTTTTGCCCTACATCAAAACTTGCATTCGCACGTTTTGTACAGGGCGCTGATATTCAGCTGTGACACGGGTGACGTCACTTTTAATGGAATGAATCTACCTAACCTACAAATAATAATAACTTTCCTATAAACCGCTATACTATACATCTATTCATGGAGTCTTTTGCCACAGGGGTAATTTAACTCTTAAAAGAAGGCTCCAACCTTTTCGGTGTTTATAAATAATGTTGTAAGTGAAATAGCCTAGCCTGCCTGAAAAAAGGAGTATATTGTTTTCAGGGTTCATGTATGTATGTGAGTTTGTATATTCCACCATAACTTCTATACACCTGAATCGATTTTGATAAATGAGGTATCGTTAGAATCCCTAGCTTATTCCGGGTGACATAGGCTAGTAAAATTTTAAAAAATTTATGGGGTGACCATGGTCCCGCATTAATGACTAAAGTTGAAAAAAATTAAAATAACATCAACAATATAATCATCATCTAGAAAATGATGAGTAGACTCCAAAAATATATAACACTATATATAGTTCAATATCCAGTGATTCACAAAAAATATCATTTAATATAAATGTGAATAACATTCTATGTAACTAGATTAATTAGATTTTTAACTTTTTAGTTCGTTTTTTGGCAGAGCAGTCGTTATGACTTCTTAAGTTTTTAGTTCGTGTTTTGGCAGGGCAGTCGTGTATTTTTTTTTTTTAATTACGACTTGTTATTTTTACTTATTAATAGGTAGTATATTTTGCTAACGTGATTGTTGCGCGCGCGCAGGGTCTATGCAAATTCGGCTTCTACGAGGTGTTCAAAGTGGGCTACTCGGGCATGCTGGACGAGGAGACGGCCTACACATACAGGACCTTCGTGTACCTCGCGGCCTCCGCCTCCGCCGAGTTCATCGCGGACATCGCGCTCTCGCCGCTAGAGGCCGCCAAGGTAACATCGCGTGTAGCAGTTTTTTTTTTATGTTTCGCACTCAGTTATCCTCTGACATGATGTCAGAGACCTCTTTAATGCGACTTTTGCTCTGAATTAGGTGCCACTCACGATTGGTCGTAAAGTGGTGGTGGTGTTTTTTTTAATGTAATATATAAATAATTTTTTTTTTCTTTTTTGTGTATGTTGTAGCTGTGGCGTGCAGTTCATAAAGGCATAAAAGCTCTGCTTACAGAAATTGAAATACGTCAATGCATATTTATCATCAAAACAGGCGGTAAATAGGTATTTTGACCTACCAATGGGGCTATTACACTGCGATTTTCACAGGGATCCTTACATTTGAATCCTTATTGCTGTGTAATAAGCGACGCTCCAACTAGCGGCCACGCCCACCCTAAACACAGGGCCCTGTAATAAGTGCAGTGTAATAGGCCTATAATGCCTATTACACGTATTGGGGCGTAGGGATGGTCAAAATAAGATGGTTTTAGTTTATTTCACACTGTATGGGGCGTAGGGATAGTCAAAATAAGATGGTTTTAGTTTATTTCACACTATATGGGGCGTAGGGATGGTCAAAATAAGATGGTTTTAGTTTATTACACACTGTATGGGGCGTAGGGATGGTCAAAATAAGATGGTTTTAGTTTATTTCACACTGTATGGGGCGTAGGGATGGTCAAAATAAGATAATTTTAGTTTATTTCACACTGTATGGGGCGTAGGGATGGTCAAACGACTAGCCTTACGCCCCATACAAATATGCACCATCTTATATTTTTCACGGAGTGGAAATTACAGCTTGCAGCTTCATTCATAAAATTGACTTATAGACCTATTACACTGCACTTTCCACAGGGCCCTGTGGTAAGAATGAGCGTGGCCGCTAGTTGGAGCGTCGCTTATTACACAGCAAAAAGGATCAAATTAGGGACCCTTGCACCCGAAATTCTATTACACTACACTAATTCAAGGCTCCCTGTGATAAGTGCAGTGTAATAGGCCTATTAGAATTCGTAAAAAAAGTATTATTTGGCAAATTAAAAAAAATAATCACAGCCCATTGATGAGAGCTCATAGGGTAAGGGTGCGTCGCGCGGGGGACGCGTATAATACTGCCACTATACGTATATTAATTACGGATTTACACTATCTGACTATTGTACGGTTTTCTGTACAAGTTAGGTTATCAGAAGGTTATTAAATGATACACGTGGGCAGGATTGACTCTTATGGCGAGCGAGGGGCAGCTGGCGTGTGATTCCGTGGCTCGTGCGCCCTATCGTTAAACTGCTGACGCCAGTGCCCGCTACGTCACACCACCACATGTATAACATGACCATAATGTAGTTTTTAAGGTTTATGTAGGTCGTGTTATGCACATATTTTTTCCTATTATTGAGTACCATCGAGGTACTCATTTAACTACGATTTATCCTAAGTAATTGGCTAATGAGCAGTAATTTATCTTATGTACTAAGAAATTGTCCATTGACGCGTCTAGTCTTCGTCTACACTGTCACTTATCACTATAAACTAACTTAAAAGGTTGCCCTTTTAGTCTTCTGACTAGTTTCGTTACGTCGTCAAGGTTAACGTGATTACGTGTTATGTACAAGTGTGTTGTATTTCCATGGTTTTAGGTCCGAATCCAAACGATGCCCGGCTTCGCGACCACATTGCGCGAGGCGTGGCCCAAGATGGTGCAGAACGAAGGCTACGGCACGTTCTACAAGGGGCTGGTGCCGCTGTGGGGCCGACAGATTCCGTACACAATGATGAAGTTCGCCTGCTTCGAGAAGACCCTCGAGCTTCTCTACCAGGTCAGTACAAGATGGTGCAGCACGAAGGCTACGGCACGTTCTACAAGGGGCTGGTGCCGCTGTGGGGCCGACAGATTCCGTACACCATGATGAAGTTCGCCTGCTTCGAGAAGACCCTCGAGCTTCTCTACCAGGTCAGTACAAGATGGTGCAGCACGAAGGCTACGGCACGTTCTACAAGGGGCTGGTGCCGCTGTGGGGCCGACAGATCCCGTACACCATGATGAAGTTCGCCTGCTTCGAGAAGACCCTCGAGCTTCTCTACCAGGTCAGTACAAGATGGTGACGAACGAAGGCTACGGCACGTTCTACAAGGGGCTGGTGCCGCTGTGGGGCCGACAGTTCCCGTACACCATGATGAAGTTCGCCTGCATCGAGAAGACCCTCGAGCTTCTCTACCAGTTCAGCTGCGGAAACTAGAACAAGCAACTAGTTTCTAAAGAACTCTATCTAAGTTCGAGTTGCTGACTGAGCTTTTTGACGATTTTTCGTCTTCACTGGACGTGAACTAGTGAACTGCTCTTGTAAGGATCCAGCTACTTTTGATGTCTACCGTCTACGCACTGGGGAATTGGACCAACGCTGTGATTGCCATTTGAGGTCGCCGTTCCAGCAGCTTTGGTACCCGGCGTCTATCACAACAGCAATCAAGCGCCAGTTGACTTGATGCCATGGTGGACACCGTCAATCACCAAGTTAATTAATTAATTTTATAGACCAAAGCCACTAATATAAAACACAGGCTGGGGTTTGAAAATAGGCCGTAGTCTGCGATAGGGCTGACAAAAATTATATACTTGATAATCGAACGTGTTGTAATGTTCTCCCAGTACGTGGTGCCAAAGCCGCGGGACCAGTGCTCTAAGGGCGAGCAGCTGGTGGTAACGTTCGCGGCCGGATACATCGCCGGCGTGTTCTGCGCCATCGTCTCCCACCCGGCGGACACCGTTGTCTCCAAGCTGAACCAGGTACGCGTACACACACAATCACACATACACACACACACACACATACATACACACACACACACACATACATACACACACACACACACACACACACACACACACAATAAATATGAACCAGTTGGGCGTCAACATGATTATCTTCGAATCCCGCTTTAATTTAATAAACTGTGATAGGGTGTTTCGCATGCTCTTCTTAATTCTTTTCAAATCCAAATCCTCAAATGTCCTGGGTGGGACAGTCAAACGATTCCAACATAACACAACACTATATTACATTATAATAATATCCAGGTATCATCATCATCATAATAATATCTAGGTATTATCATCATCATAAAACGACCAAGTGAAGCAGACAGAAGGAAGAATGGAGGCACTCAGAGGAGGGTTGTTTAGTCCATAATATGCCATCCGTGTGATAACAGATCTGGGATAATGGGTTATGCAAAGCTATAAAATGTTTCATCCCCGTGCCTCGGAGAGCACGTTAAGCCGTCGGTCCCGGTTATTATCACTGACATGATAATAGTCGTTAAAGCCTACCAACCCGAATTGGAGCAGCGTGGTGGGTCTAAGCTTTAATTCCCTAGATTATTTTAATCCGTGTGAAGGTATAAGATTTGGCAGACTCATGGCCTTAAGATGAAAATTCAGAGGCATTTTGTAGTCTGTGTGAAGAAGGTATAAAAGCTGGGAAACTCAGGGGAGGTGGGGGCGGGACTTTTTATATTTTTATTGATCTGATTTTGTTTTAATTTTTTTTATTTATTTATTATGTAGGAAGACAGAAACACAGGGTATGTTCCGATATACACTGCGAGCTCTGTTCTGTGCTCTTACTGTGGAGAAATTCGTTCCGTTATGGACTGACAGTATACTGCCGAAGTATCCTAGGGAAATATATGACGCTATAAAGGTGCTCTCATTGCTGACTGCGTTCCGTTTTAAACAGTAACCAATTACTTTATAGGAACAGCTTCGCAGTATACTAAATCGACGTCACACTTTCAGTACTCGCAGTGTATATCGGACATATCCATAGTTTTAGTTTATGTGTGGCCCATTCATAAGTGGTGGAAGGCTGAGGTGGGTGGGTTGTTTTATTCCTAAAAACTAAGATGACGGGAGATTTGTATTTTTCGTGTGTGGCCATAAGATTTTAAACTTACTTAAATACATATTAAAAATTTGCGGAACCGGCAGGATTTGAATCTGCGTCTAGGAATTTGGGTTCAAAGAGTTCTATCGGATATGGGCCCTTGAAAGTAGTTTCGATACTGTATTAGATCGCTACTGGATGGTATAAGCAGTCGCGTAAAAAGACTGGATTCGGCACTGACAGGCAAATTAACCGTGGCCGGCCAAGTGGTCAAAGGCGCTCAGGGCGCGATTCCTAGGGAGACGTAGGTCAAATGCTGCCGTTTCCGCAAATTTTTGATAATTTATGTAAGTTTAGAAACTTTTCTCTTGTGTGAAGCACTGTAATCCATACTAACATTATAAATGCGAAAGTGTGTCTTGTTTGTCTGTCCTTCTGTCTGTCTGTCTGCTACGCTTGCACGGCCCACCTGTTCAACCGATTGTGATAAAATTTTGTACATAGATAGGTTGTATCTCGGGGAAGGACATAGAATTGTTAAGTTATAATTTTTTGTTAAGTCAAGTAAGCGATGTGTATCCTTATTATTTGTTAAGATATTTATATTTAGGTCACCTGCAATGATCATTTTTTTAGTCTTAATTTTTGTTGTTATTGTATGCAACGCATTTTCCAAAATGTTTAAGATTGAAGAGACATTGGAGTTGGGTGTTCTGTACAAGCAAATAATAGTCACTTGATAGATTGGCTTTTTATCCCGGAAAATTAAGGAGTTTCCGTGGGAATTTAAAAATTTTAGTCGTCGCGGGCATCATCTGGTTATATTATAAAAATAAGCCATAGTATTTGTGAGGACATACGGAGGGCTCTGCTCCCGCCTACCTTATGTAACGCTTGCACCACACGTGTTTCCAGGACAAAACGGCGACGGTGGGCTCCATCATCGGCAAACTTGGCATGGCCGGCGTCTGGAAGGGGCTCGGGCCCAGGATCGTGATGATCGGCACCCTCACCGCGTTACAGTGGTTCATCTACGACGCGGTCAAGGTAAGCCTACAATTTTTTTAACTTCTTAAAAACTTCTTTAGCCGCGTTGAGCACTTTTTGGTAGGAGGTAAAATATCGATGATGCCTATATCAAAAGTAAATTATTTTAACTGATAATAAAATAGAGGGTCTTCGAAAAGACCTAAAATCTACGACGCGGTCAAGGTACGCCTACAATTTTAATTAAGTCTAAAATGGTAGCGGGCTAACCTGTTTGGGGCATGGCAGTTATATTAAACCCATACCCCTATTCGGTTTCTACACGGCATCGTACCGGAACGCTAAATCACTTTCCGGCACGTCTGTTACCGGTATCTGTTACCGGTAGGGTGGTAACTAGCCACGGCCGAAGCCTCCCACCAGGCCAGACCAGGGAAAATTCAGAAATTATAAACTTCCAAACCCTGCTGGAATCGAACCCGGGACCTCCGCACGTTAAGGCAACAGCGCTCAACACTGCGCCACGGAGGTCGTCAAAATAGGGATCATGCCTATATCAAAAACTATATTTCTACCTGGTAATAAAATAGAGGGTCTTCGAAAAGACCTAAAATTTACACATCCTCGGTTGGTTTTAAGTATGATAACCATTTTAGGCTAGTTACCACCCTACCGGTAAAGACGTGCCACCAAGCGATTTAGCGTTCCGATACGATGCCGTGTAGAAACCGAATAATATATAACTGCAATGCCTCTAACAGGTTAGCCCGCTACCATCTTAGACTGCATCATCACTTCCATCACGTGAGATCGCAGTCGAGGGCCAACTTGTAGTGGATAAAAAAAAATAAGTCTATTGTGAACACGCATTAATTCACACTCGGATCAAAGGACTTGACCGGTGGAACTATGGCAGCTTGCCTAGGTGTCAAAAATCAATGTTCAGCAATGATTTCTTTATTATTGTAATTGTAATATTTCACTGTTTTCAGATAAAAAAGTTTCAGGAGTCTGAAGGCTCGGAAAACTGCGAAAATGAACAAAAAAGTTTCACCAAAAGACTGCTTTCCCACACTAGATGGCGCTATTTATTGTGTTAAGCGAGTCTAAAAAAATATTTTCAAGTATTATTTCTTTATTATTGTAATTGTTATATTTTATAGTTTTCAAATAAAAAAGTTTCAGGAGTCTGAAGGCTCTGAAAACTGAGAAAATAGATAAAAAAAGTTTCACCAAAAACTGCTTTCCCACACTAGATGGCGCTAGTTATTGTGGTGAGTCTAGAAAATATTTTTAAGTATTGCTCGCTACTTTTCGTTAACAAGTTCAACTATTCGACCACAGATGGCAGCATATGCAATGTGACAGGGCGTTCCTTTAAACGTAGTATTTCAAAATGCTTTGTTCGATCGATTAGTTTGAGACTTGTCAAAAAATAAAAATAATTATAAACAAAACATACATTTCCTTTTCATTACTATTTAATTGATCAAAAATAAATCATTCCTAATATAATAACTAAGGTACTTAAATGGTATTCATGTAGGGTTACAAGATTATTATTAGGCATGGATATAATGGAACGTCAAAATGGAGTAGTGCTTAAAGAGGAAAGCGGACGCTCAAGATTTAAACAATAAACGTACTGTTTTTTTTTGTCATTTGAACCCCGACCTTATTTGGAATAATAAATCCATAATAATTTCGTTTTGAATTTTTAAACCTTACTGTAAAAACGGAAATCCTGTGCATTGTCCCGAATCGGAGGGCAATTACTGGTCATGTCCTTTCAGCTTCGATTTCAGATTATATTTTACTAGCTGATGCCCGTAACTTCGTCCGCATGGATTGAGCTTTTTTGGTTCCCGTGGGAACTCTTTAATTGTTCGAGATAAAAATTAGCGTAGCGTAGCGTATGTGTTATTCCAACAAACATCCATACATCCATACTTATAAACTTCCTTGTTTATAATATTAGTAAGGATTATATTATATTTACTATTGAGAAATTTTCAATGATTATTAGCAATAACCAATTGTTCCTACCGATAATAAAATCGTGTGGACAACACAACGTATGAGACCAACAAACCCTATTCAAAAACCACCCTTATATTTTCGCGCACTAATACCATTTTCCCATACACAGGTATACCTGAGAATGCCGCGGCCGCCTCCGGCTGAGATGCCCGAGTCTATGCGACTGAGGCTGGAGGCTGAGGCAGCTAAGTCTAAGTGAAATAATACAATTACTTAGACTATAACATCGTATGGCGTTCGAGATTACTGCTGGAAACATACTAACAATTACAACAACATAACGCTTTAGTATGTTTCCGGCCTTAAATGTTTACAACTTCACTGTCACACGTTAATAAAATAAGGTACTTGGATAATAAGGTACATGGATAAAAAGGTATTCATGTAGAGAATAATTCAATCGTAGAGAGGTAATAAGTATTGAGTACTAGCGACTTCGTCTGCGTGGTTTAAGTTATGTTTTATACCCGCGGGAAAAAGTAGTCTATAAAGTAGTACTCCAGGTCCTCAACTATGGCAAAAATCACGTCGATCCGTTGTTTCGTTACGGCGTGATTGAAGGACAAACCAACAAACAAACACACTTTCGCATTTATAATACATATTAGTAAGATATCCTTTAACGAATTATGTTTGTTGAAATTTACACTTAGCGCATAATATGCTGTTTCTTGGTAGGTACAAAGTATGTTCATGTAGATAGAACGATTCACAATTTCAGAAACTGCCTGTCTGCAAATTGAAATCACACTAAAAAATTAAGTTTGTTAAGAATTATACTGCAAAAATTATGATTTCATCAAATGAAATTATTAATTAATTAATTATTTATCAAAATAGCAATATTTTCTATTCCAAGAATAAAGAAAAATCCTCCTAACACAGTGAAGTTGTCAAATACCTACTAAGCGCCTAGTCGTTCTTTAGCCTATTTCAAATGCTAATGGTTTGGCTGCTAACTTCACTCACAAATTTAATACTGTTGAGTTGTGAATGAAGTTAGGTATTGGGGCTGATTCTGTTGCACACAATCTCTTAACTAAAATTAAAATTATTGCATTAAAATATTGCTAACCCTTTCATAATACTCCATGTGGAAAGAGACAGAACTAGATTTTAAGTCATTAGTTTAGAGATTATGTAGAATTGGCTACATCGATGTCAAAACGTGTCCGTTATCATTTGAATAGAGCGTTAAGTGCGGTCAAGTATTCCCCTTGTAAAGTATAATATGTATCGTAGACCAAGTGATATTCCGTTATAGTGTTTAAATCATGTTTAATTTATTTGATTTTCCTAATAAATTTATATTTTCTATTTTATTTTTATTTATTTATCTCGTCTGTTTATTCTATGCATCGGTTACTCTATGCTCTGTATAGTCTGATAATGATTGTACCAAAGGCCGTCGCAATCTGCCTGAAAATAAATGATACAATAGATAAAAATGTTAGTTGTTTCAATTATATTTTTTTATTATTATTCCCGTTTACCTAAGTTTTTTTTATCTATGCCCTGATAATCCATACTAAATATTATAAATGCGAAACTGTGTCTGTCTGCTACGCTTTGATAGCTCATCTGTTAATTTTGATGAGCTACAGGGATAGATTGTATGTGTACAGGGATAGATTGTACCTATGTGGGGAAGGACAAAGTATCCCAAAAAATTCAAGATTTCCCTCGGGGAATCAAAAATCTTTATCAACGCGGACGAAGTCGCAGGCATCATCTAGATACAGAATATATCTCACTAAAGAAAGATTTTCTTCTGTTTAGTCTATTCTATACATAGGTTACTTATATGTCTGATTATAGTCCAAAGGTCGTTCGACACAATCTGCCTACTACCGAATATCTCATTAAAGCTCAAAACGGTTTCGCTGGTTTTATCAAGTAGAAACTCGTTTACATTTGTCGCAAAACAAAGTCATTAGTATAGTATAATAATTATTAGGTCGGCAAAGTGCGGCTCTAGAGTCGCACGTGGCTCTTTAACACCTTAAGTGCGGCGCTTTCTGTTCTTTCCTTTTTCGGTTCTACATAATATATATGCGAACAATCTTTTTCAAGCATGAACATTATCAAGAGTAAACTGAGATGTCGTCTTATTGATGAGAACTTGGAATCATGCCTAAAATTAAAAACAACATACAAACCTGACTTACTCAAACTTTCCAAAGATATGCAAGCACAATGTTCGCATTAATAAATATTTATTAAGTATGAAATTTAGTTTTATTTAGTGTAATAAAAGTTTACTAAATAAGCACATTTGGCTTCCAATTTTTTTTTTAATTGTTGTAATGTTCATATTTGGCTCTTTGGCTAATTAGTTTGCCGACCACTGGTCTAGTGGGGGGAGGAGTTCGAATCCCGGGTCGGGCCAAAAGAACGGTTTTTCTGACTAGAAATTCTCAGCCCGGAGTAAGAAGGCGGTGTTTCACCCCCGTGCCTCGGAGAGCACGTTATGCCGTTGCCCAGTTATTATCACTAACATGATAATAAAGCCCGTCATTGGAGCAGAGTGGTGGATCTAAGCTCTAACTCTTACTCAGTTATGCAAATGAATTTTGTGGTTGGTGTTTGTTTGTGCAATTTATTATCTTCTTGTATGAGGTATAAAAATGTGAGTAAATAACTTACAAGCTTAGCATTGAACGAATTTTGTTTTATATTTGTGTCCTTTCTCTGATAAACTGTAAGTTGCAAGACAGATGAAACAAATGAATAGATAATTTAATAATCGGATTAATAGTAAGTAAGAGAGGCGAGTGGCAACTGTACGTAATTGTAAGAACTGGATTGGATTGGATAGAAGCAGGCGTTACTTTGTGGTATCTATGATGATCAAGAAACAAGAGGTTCTTGTACCTTTCTCGTTTTTTGAGAAAGAACTATATTGTTAACTTCTAAAATATCACCTTTGAAATCTGTTTGAAATAATCAAACATTACAATAATTTATTTGTTGTTTTTATTGAATTAATTTGTTATAAGTACGAAGTAACGCCATCTTGCGCCCAATAGTTGTCAAAATCTTTTTTTTAAATAAGTAATCATTGTAGGTACATTTTAATTAGATCTAGGGCTTTAAAATGCATCATTATAACATGATTCCTATTTATTTTCTTTCTAAGTTTTTCCACACATCCATACATCCATACTTACAAACTTTTGCGTTTATAATATTAGTAAGGATTACCCAGTAGAGAGCTATAAGTTTCTATATTCCTAGTTACTGAGTTCAACAGCAGACGTTACTCATCAGTTCTTGGCTATTTCTATGATTTCGCGGCAGATACATGCAAGTAATCTCTGCACCGAATCAAAATCGATTTGGCATAAGCTGTCTAGTTAGAATTAATAATGAAATATCTCAACTGCCACAGCAAACATCACTTTAAATGTAATACTTAAATGTAATCGTGATGAACAAGAGTTAAACAAACAGCGACCTATTTTTTTAAATGTTCAAAGCTAATTTTTGCAACTTTTATTGCTCTCATTCTAACAAACGAAAGCCGCGCGCGCTCTCTGTTCAAACAATTTTGCTCCTTGTAACAAAATAATAAGAGCGATAATGCGACGCGCAACGAAACGGCACATTTCTTCAAAGCCGGCTCTATTGTTTTACAAAGTAGCCTGTTGTTTTGTTTCAAAAACGCCTTTAAAGTGTTACGTTAAGGTTTATTATTGCATAGCTAGACGATTGTTATCGGTTTTGGTTATATTCATTGAACTTGTAGTGAGCTTTTTTACTTACCTGGTATTGCATATTTAGCTGCTTATTTGCATTCGTCGCGCGCAGATCTCAGCAGAGTTAGTAATAAGTACGAAGTTCGCTAGTGAAGTTTGCGGCTGTTCCATATGTCTCTGTGTTATAGTATTATTAGAATCAGTGAGTTACATGATCAAAACTATGCTTATAATTATAATGTTGTTAACTTTAATAATACTTTTGTGATCAGTGTTGTTGGCTTTTACCTTACTGGGTATTGCATATTTAGTGTTCGCTAGTGAAGCTTGTTAATTGTGGCTACTCTATGAATCTCATTGTTCTTCATATAGTATATTATAAGACAAAGCCTCACTTTTGGTATCACTGGAAGGCTGATTCAGTTTTTGGTGCGTGTAGTTCTCTCCTCTGGTGGGAATAGTGACTTTAATAGTAAGGAGACTGCTCGCATGCGGAAAGAGGAAAATTAATAGTAAGGAGGTATTTAAATGCTACACACAAACACTAATATTAAATAGGTAAACTAAAGTTGACTAATTAAACGAGTGTAATAAGAATAGGATAGCAATTAACTTTCTTGCTGGTTCTTCTTTGAATTTTGAATTTTGACGCCTTCGTAATATAATATATAGGGCGGTGTGTGCTAGCTGCAACATATTGTGATACTCTTTATTGCTACACCAAACAAAAAGGCATAGAAAAGAAAACGAAACAATCTGTGTGTGTGTGTGTGTGATCTTGGTATGCCGTAAAGAAATGTAAGTACATAGCTGTTAAGCATTTATTATATTAACGCATTTAGTATCTAGTACCTTTTTTTGTATTTTCGCTTATTTATCTTTGTTACTAATAAACAGAATAAACTCGCCTACTTATTTGTTTTTGTTACTAATACAGGATAACCTTCAAGGATGTTCGATGGTAGGTAACGCCATCTTGTGACGAGTAGTTAATTTTACACTTGTAAGTTGTGCTCATGAGTAACTTACGTAAACATTTACGGCGGTTAATTGCGACTAATTGTGATGACATGTATATGTCACCGTAAGATTGTAAAAACCGTTAGATTATAATCTAACTTGAGAAATTCTAAACTGTCGTTGTCGTCTGTGTTTCAATTTTTGAAATATTCATTTTATTTACGTTTTCTTGTCTCTTTCTTGTAGGTTAGGTTAGGGTTCGACATAAATAATCAAGTAGTGGGTTTAATACCTATCAGATTACAATCTACCGGAAAATAATGCGTTAAATTGTAATCTTTCGACAGTTTAGAATTTCGCGAGTTAGATTATAATCTAACGGTTTTTATAATCTTACGGTGACATATATCTTGATTGATAGTGCCACTTATGATATGTCGTAAGAGTCTACCACCGGTTCGGAAAATAATTCTACTGAGAAGAGCCGGCAAGAAACTCAGCAATTGCTCTTTTCATAAACAGAAAATTGTTACACTCTTTGTAAATAATATACAATGCATACGTTACGTAACAAGTATTACACTGACTTGTGGGTTGCTGGATGCGAAGCCGGTTGCTTCCATGCAAACTTTGTCATCGAGAAAATCATCAATTGCATCAGTCTTGAAACATTTAAAATCAATCTTGCTTAAATTCCATACTAATATTATAAATGCGAAATTGTATCTGTCTGTCTGTCTGCTACGCTTCCATGGCCCATCTTTCACGGTTCAACCGATTTTGATGAAATTTAGTCTAGTAATATTATAAAAAGGAAAAATTAGTTTGATTTTGTTTGTAATGGATAAACTCAAAAACTACTTAACCGATTTTAAAAATTCTTTCACTTATAAAAAGCTACTATATACTTATATCAGCGAGTAACATAGGCTATCTTTTATTTTCAAATACCTAAATTAGAGATCAAAAAAAATACAGAGAAAATTGATTAGAGGTCGGAAAAAATCGCCTCCGATAGAGAAAGTAGTAGTATTTCGCTGCGTAAATAGTAAAAGTTATACGAAAACAATGAATTTAATATCGACCTAATTCGCCTTAATTTAGATAAATATCTTAGAAGATATCGTAAATAAATTAACGCGCAGCAGAAATAGACGCTTAGAGAAGAATTAAATAATAATTTAATTGAGGATTATTGCTATCTCTATTCGGCATGATCGCGTGCGAGCGCGAAAGCAATATGAGCGTTCAGAATTTGTTACCAAAAATGTTGAATGACCATACTAGGCTATGTAATTGACCAATAAGTATATCGTTAGTTTTAATACGAAACAAATAAGAGGAAAACAATATTATGTCATTTTTGTAAAAATGTGCAAAACGCAATTCACTTCAATTTCATTTTAGGAAAGTACCTATTTTGAAAACACATCTATTCTGTTCACGTATTTTGAAACCTAGATAAATCGAATAGATTAAACTAGCGAATGCCCGCGACTTCGTACACGTGGATCGAGGTTTTGTGCCGCGGGAACTCTTTAATTTTCCGGGATAAAAAATAACCTATGTGCTATTCCTGACTATAAACTATCTCTGTGCCAAATTTCAGCCAGATCCGTTCAGCTGTTGTGGCGTGATTGAGTAACAAACATCCATGCATATAGACATCCATACAGACATCCATCCAAACTTTCGCATTTATAATATTAGTATAGATTTGAATCCTAATGATCTCTAACATGATTTTATAAGAGCTTTAGGTATGCTTATAATATTATCTCCCCACCCCACGTAGCACAGCGCATACTACGTACTCGTAGAGCCTTGCCCCTCCCACACACGGGCTAGCGCATGCGCAGACGCTGTCACGTGACTTCTTCTAGTTCGGATCCTCCCGGATGCTGCAATCGGGTGACTATAAAAACAGCGCACCTAAAATCCTTATATTATTATTGAGGTCGGAGTCGGAGTCGGGAGTCGGGATCGGGTTCGGGCGGGCGGGCGTCATAGCTATGATAGCTGGTAGTGAATGGTGAATACCTGGTGATTGATACCCATGTAGTAGGCCTATCTCTAATGTTAGGTTTCGAGTTATTTGCTATTTGTTTGATTATTGATTGAATATAAAATTAACAACTTAGAACCCGGGTCCTTAGATCCTTCCTTAGTCCTTAGGTCCTTAGATTCCTTACACTAATAATTAATAATCCATATTATACGGATCGGATCGGTTTGTTTTTTTTTTTGTTGTAGTATTAATGATATTGTGTTTAATATGTGTCATAAATTGAAAAATTCGACGTTGGTAAGTAGGTACTTATTAATGTTATAGTAAGTAGGTACATGAATGTACATAATATGTATGTATGTATGTATGTATGTATATTGTATGCATGTATGTATATTTGCATTACCTATTTTATTTTTGTAGTGAGTGCATCATAATACTATGTATGATGATATTTTTTTTTTTGTGTGTATCTAAATAGGTAGGCAGGGTAGGTGAGTAAGTAAATGAATGAACGAACGAACGAACGAACGAGTAGTCGTAGTTAGTTACAGGAAAGATATGTTAGCCCTGAAAAGGGCTTTTTATTGTTGCGGTTGTGAAGCCGCACGCGGAACTCGAACGCGCGCATCTTCGCGGCGAGGCCACCTTCGGCGGGTGGGCGGGCTTGGGCGGCGAATAGCGAGCGAGCGGTTCGCCGGAGGCAGGCGGCAGCCGATAGTGAAGCTTGGCTTACTTTTTGGCGGCGGCGGCCTTCTTGGCGGCGGGTTTCGACTTGGGCGCGGCCTTCTTGGGTTTCGGCGCCTTGGGCTTCTTCGTCGGCGGCTTGGCGGTCTTCTTCGCCTTGGAGGCGGCGCCCTTGGCCTTGGCCGGGGACGCGGCGGCGGAGGCCTTCTTCGCGACGGCGGGCTTCTTCCTCTTGGCCGCGGCGGCCTTCTTGTCGCGTGCGGTGGCGGCGGCGGTCTTCGCCTTGGAGGGCGACGAGGCGGCCGCGGCGGCTGCCTTCTTCTTGGCGGCGGCTGCGGCGGCGGCGGCGGTCGCGGGGGCGGCCTTCTTCGCGCGCGCGGTGGCGGCGGACGCGGCGGCGCCCTTGCCGCCGGCGGGCTTCTTGGAGGCGGCCGACTTGGACTCGAGCTTGAACGAGCCGGAGGCGCCTTTGCCCTTGGTCTGGATGAGCGCGCCGGACTCGACGGCGCTCTTGAGGTACTTCCTGATGAAAGGCGCCATCTTCTCCGCGTCGACCTTGTACTGGGCGGCGATGTACTTCTTGATCGCCTGCAGCGACGAGCCGCTCCTCTCCTTGAGCTCCTTGATGGCGCTGTTCACCATCTCGGACGTCTTCGGGTGGGTGGGCTTCGCTTTCGGCTTCTTGGCGGCGGCGCCGCCGGCGCCCGCGGAAGCCTTGGGCTTCTTCGCGGGCGTCGCCGGGGCTGGGGCTTCGGATGCGACTGCGGTGTCGGACATATTCTTTGATTATTTTTTGACGATGCACACACAAAACACTGAGAGCACGCAAAGTTGCTTTTTTTTCCCCCGAGTTAGAGAAACCGAAAGATATACGCCGCACGATGTCGCTGTTGGCAGTAAGGCTCGTGGCTATACCGTAAGGAGAACCGCGATGTCGCTAGACATTTTCCCGTACGAATACTTACAACTTTTCACTAGCATGCATCGGATTAAAACAAAATTATATAATCCCGTTTAAATTTTCCACAATTTGTAACGACCGTGTCGTTTTGTCTTGAGCCTGTCCGTGTATTGGCATCATTCAATCGCGTATTACATCGGTGTACGCGGAGCGATCGATCTTTAAATTCGATACACCGCTAGACGCGTACCTCGGGTCCCGTTTAAAACCCATTTTACTCTATAAAACGATGCATAAATCACCAAAAACTATGGCAAATTAAAAACTGAGATTCTGCCCTATATATATAATCACTAATCTCTATACTGAGTCGTATGTAGCGATACTTTAGCTCGGTCGAAGTAGAGCCTCGTAAAACACGACTCGATCTCTCGCCGTGTATGTATTGCAGTCTCCCGCTGACGGTCTGATTATTTCGGTAGAGGTAAGGTGTGTAAAGATTTAATAGAATAATATAATTAATGTGTCCCTTTTATGAACTCTCATTCAAATACAAACAATCATTATAAGACCGATATTAAGTAAATTGAGACGCCAATTCGCGCGGCTGAATCGCGGCGCGGCGGGCGCGGCCCGGCTACGTCTCCTCCGTCCGTACGTCCATACACAACTCCACATATTATTTAATAAAACTAACTTAATTATTTACTTACTTAGACTTACTTATTAACACATGCTTTAATTAGTTGCGTAATATTAAAAAATATTTGGATTTTCATTTCGATTCAAACCACTTCAAACCACATGAACAGTGTTATGTGCCCATAATACTTATTATTATTGCTGTCTCTGCTATGTTCATTCAATCGAGTTAGGTATACCTACCTAAGAAATGAAATTATGAAAAAAAATGAGACTGTTTATTAAATAAGTACTTAATCTTATTTTTGTAATAGAGGTAAGTAAGTAAGTAAGTACATACTTACTTGTCTAATAAAAATTAACAACACAACAATAGGAGTTTAATTATAGGTACCTACCCATTAATTATTATCTAATAAAGCCTTAACTTAATTGCTTCCTTCCATGAATTAAAATTAATTAATCTGGTTCAGGTACATAGTAGTAGGTTCTAAAAGACAAGACACTCAGATGTGGCGGTAAAGTGAAGGTACCTACCTAGACTTCCTACTAATTACTGTTCCTTTGTACTACTTACTATCTAGGACGTAGACAAGTAGGTAGGTACTTAAATAAGTATAACTAACATTGCAAAGTAGGAAGCTATATTATCTATTTTTTTATTATTATAATTCTTTTTTTCAATCTGTAGCCAAGTCAGCTGGTATTATTTAAGTATAACTGTCTCATTCATGCTTCCACTATGTAATATGTTATGGTTTATTTTTCTGGTTATTTTTTTTGTTAAATACGTCATATTATTTTAAATAGCCAATGCCAATGTATCTTGCTCTATAGGTAGGTAAGGTTGATAAGTAAATTAGTAAAACACACAAGAGTAAATCATCGAAATAAATGCGGCCCTGAAAAGGGCCTTTTTTATGGTAGGTTACTCCATTGAAATAGAGCGAGGTCAATGCTGCATAGAGACTTAACCACCGAAACCGTAGAGGGTGCGACCCTGACGTTTCAGCGCGTAAACGACGTCCATAGCTGTGACGGTCTTCCTCTTGGCGTGCTCAGTGTAGGTGACGGCGTCGCGGATCACGTTCTCGAGGAACACTTTCAGCACACCGCGGGTCTCCTCGTATATCAGACCGGATATACGCTTCACGCCGCCCCTGCGCGCCAGACGACGGATAGCAGGCTTCGTGATACCTTGGATGTTGTCACGCAGCACCTTCCTGTGACGCTTGGCGCCTCCTTTTCCCAATCCCTTTCCACCTTTACCGCGACCGGTCATCTTCTAGGCTTGTGATAACTATCTTCAAAACTGGATAACTGAACTCCGCGCGCCCCGCACACCGCTGTGAACAGAATATACCGAGCTCGAGGAGCAGTAGCGCTTATATAGTTTGTGACCGGCGAAATAATCTGTTGTACGTTTCGTTTGCGTGCCTTCGCATTCGGTCGTCGCTGTTCGTTACTAGAGAAAAAGAGACACAACACATTCCGTGCAGAGGGGCTGCGAGACGCGCGGGCCGACGGGGGACGGGGGGACGTGTCATAACAATAATAATATCGGTTTTGAGTTTAACTTAATATTAAGTATGATTATTCCAAAAAAGAAAATTATCAACGACCGCCCTAAATCCTAATCGAGGCCGTTACATACATAGGTAAATAGTCACATACCATACACAAGGGTAACAGACAACCACTGCTCAGTATGTCAAGTACCCTAACATTTGACATTTGTTTTTTCTTTTTTTTTTTAACACATAGACAAATAACACTTTTTTTTTTTTTTTCAATACGCACGTATATCATTGTGCTTGACATTCGACAACCATTTTAAATTAACGATTAATTTAAATTATATATTTTTATTACGGTCACGTGATTCAGTATTTCATACAAAATCCTGCCTATACTCATGGCGCGTTTTGAATCAAATAATAAAAAATATAAAAAAAAAATATTTATGTACCTGATCTGACTAGCTGTCAAATACCCAATTCAGTATGGTTGGTAGATGGTTAAGTAAGTATGTAATTATGTATTATAGTCGGTTATAGGAGAGTAGGTATTAAATAATTTCATAGACGCATTGTGGTATAAATAATTAGGTAGGTAATGAAAGTTTTGTGGCCCTGAAAAGGGCCTTTTGCTTTGACGTCGTATGTTACTAGAGTTTCGCACACGAGTTTTAGGCGCGTTCGCCTCTGATCCTGCGTGCGAGCTGGATGTCCTTAGGCATGATGGTGACACGTTTGGCGTGAATGGCGCAGAGGTTGGTATCTTCGAAGAGTCCCACCAGGTACGCTTCGCTGGCTTCCTGCAGGGCCATCACGGCCGAGCTCTGGAAGCGGAGGTCGGTCTTGAAGTCTTGAGCGATCTCGCGCACCAGCCGCTGGAAAGGCAGCTTGCGGATCAGGAGCTCGGTACTCTTCTGGTAGCGACGGATCTCACGTAGTGCGACCGTGCCGGGCCTGTAGCGATGAGGCTTCTTCACACCGCCGGTGGCCGGAGCGCTCTTGCGAGCAGCCTTGGTGGCCAGCTGCTTGCGCGGCGCCTTGCCACCGGTGGACTTGCGGGCGGTCTGCTTCGTACGGGCCATGTTCTTTAATAGAGATATACAAGTTCACGTTACTTTGATCGTGCGACGTGCGCGCGTCCGTTCGCTGCTGACGCTGATGGTTTTATAAAAATCGTGAGCGCATTTCTGAAGCTTATATGCTTTATGGGCTCACACGCGCGTAGGAAGGGGCGAGGGGAAAACGGGCAACGGCGCGCGCGTGTGTGTGAGCGAGAGAGAGAGAGAGTATTTTTATGTTAACAAAAAAATATAATTTAGAACTGAAAACGTTATAAAAATATTAAATTCCCTAAGTTTCCACTGGACAGAAAAAATATCGTCTCATAGATTACTAGGTGACCAACAAACAAACCAAAAAAACAAACAAACGAACGAACAAACACTCTTTCGCATTTCGGATGACTGTGACGTCATTCAGAATTTCATGCACGCTTTGGCGTGTTGCTACTCATGTTTTTTTTTTCTTTTTAAGTATTAGATATAGGTGCCACCTAGTATACGTATATTAGGCATACGCTTACGAAACTACTTTATTAATTTAATAATAATAGACAATATTTTTTTTTTTTTTTGTGAACACGTAATTAATTATTATAGATTCTCTCAAAAGACGTAATATCCATTATCCACGTCCCTTTTAGTTTTATGTTTGTACTTTGTAAGTATGTTTATTAACTAGATAATATTTTATTTTATAAGCACTACTAGGTAATAAACAATTGGAGTAAAAATAAAGTGCTTCGAGTATCGACAAGTCGTCGAACACCTACCCGAGATTAGGATTACTTGAGAGTGGAGTTTAGGAGGAGTGAATAGGATGATCTTATTGTCTATACTGTATTGTGACGAATCACTGTACTGATTGTAAGTGGAATTATTTTGTGGCCCTGAAAAGGGCCTTTTGTTTTTTTGCTTGCATCTCGTTCGGAGGTTGAACGAGGAAGACAATCTTGAGCTCCTCACTTCGAGCTGGTGTATTTGGTGACGGCCTTGGTGCCTTCACTGACCGCGTGCTTGGCCAGCTCTCCGGGCAGCAGCAGCCTCACAGATGTCTGCACCTCCCTGGAGGTGATCGTCGACCTCTTGTTGTAGTGGGCGAGACGAGAGGCCTCGGCGGCGATGCGCTCGAATATGTCGTTCACGAAGGAGTTCATGATCGACATAGCCTTACTGGAGATACCGGTGTCGGGGTGGACTTGCTTGAGCACCTTGTAGATGTAGATGGCGTAGCTCTCCTTCCTCTTATGCTTCTTCTTCTTTTTGTCAGACTTAGAGATGTTCTTCTGGGCCTTGCCGGATTTCTTGGCTGCCTTACCGCTAGTCTTGGGTGGCATGTTGTAGTAAGTAGGTACGAGATGCGATGAGATACAACAATAAAATAGGTAACAACGCGACCGCTGTGACGCTCAGTTAGTTGTGTTGTGACGAAAAAATTTCCGGTGTGCGGTTTTTGTCCCTTTCTCAGCGGTAACGACCGATGGCTGCAGGCGAGCGGTCTAGATGATTCAACCAATCGTTGAACGATACACAGGCGCACGAGGGAGGGGAGGGAGCGAGTGCTACGTGACGTCACCAACGCGAGCCCCTCGCCCCGCGCGGAAGAAAAGAAACGCAAGAACACCTAACTTCATAATAACAAACAAAACAATATTATTGTGTACGTACACACCTAATTATAATCTACGCATTTACACGTAAATCGTAAATATAATAATTGTGTATTTACCGTACGCAGCTCTACGCTGCATAGGTATGTATGTATGTATGTATGTATCATGTATTAATTTAATAATATTACTTGGCTACGCAGTATGCACAATCGTAAAAATAATACATAATATTATTATTAGGCAGGAGCAGGCAGTTTGGGTTTAATTAATAAAATATTTATTTTACTATTTCGGGACCACAGACAAATTAATATGAAATAGTTAATTAGAAAAAAAAGTGCTTTGATTATTATGATGACGTCAGTCTCTCATACATGTAGGTTTTTTTTTTTTTTTTATGTTTGTATTTCATACAAACTTAAAAATATAAAAAACATATTAGATGCTCGTTTTCAAGTTTGATATAGAGTTGCTGATTTGAATGAGTTGTCGTCATCCATATTTAGCGTCAGGCAGATATATTTTTTTTTTTTTTTACCATTACCTAGTGTTTAATGACAGACCGTGTAGTGTCTGGGTTCCAGTATTTTTGAAGTCTTTATTTTTATTTTTTATTATGCCCAACGATTAAGTACCTGTTAATTTATTATCAGAATACTTACCCAACAGAAAAAAAAAAGAAAAAGTAAACTAGACATGTTGTGTAGTAAGTAATGGGGTATTTGGAAAAGTTTTGTGGCCCTGAAAAGGGCCTTTTGTTTATTTCTTGGTAGAAATAGATGGCGATCACCGACGATAGCGAAGGTACACCAATTAGGCCTTCTTCTCGGTCTTCTTGGGCAACAGGACGGCTTGTATGTTCGGCAGCACGCCACCCTGTGCGATAGTGACGCCGGAGAGAAGCTTGTTCAACTCCTCGTCGTTGCGGATGGCCAATTGAAGATGCCTGGGAATGATCCTGGTCTTCTTGTTGTCACGTGCCGCGTTACCGGCCAACTCGAGCACTTCAGCGGCCAGGTACTCCATCACGGCCGCGAGGTAAACGGGCGCGCCGGCACCGACGCGCTCGGCGTAGTTGCCCTTCCTCAGCAGCCTGTGAATACGTCCGACGGGGAACTGTAGACCGGCACGGTTGGAGCGAGACTTGACCTTTCCCTTGACTTTGCCGCCTTTGCCACGACCGGACATTGCTGGTTGGGAGTTTTAAAACGATCAAACACGAGAATAATGCGCGTACGTAGCGTACACGCAGGCGGCGATATGGAAGAACTTTAAAAAACAGTCCGTCGGCGCCACGTCTATATAGTCGAACCACGCTCCGTATTGAGGTGGGGATCGCGGCGAGACAAGCGGACACGTTTTGCTTAGCGAAAACGCGACGTTGCATGTTGGACTCGAAGATACAGCGCAGCGGCAACGTCGCGTTTCAGAAAATTAAAGAAAAATAATTTATCAAAACGTACCTAGCATAGAACACACCACAGAGTATGTAGTTTTTTTTTCTTTTTTTTCAGAGAGAACCTTAGATGTTATATTCATGTACTTAGCGGTTTTTTTTTATTGACGCAGAAAAAGTCTATCAATGTCTCATAATTAAATGTGTATACATGTTTAGGAACCTAATTCGTTTTTTTTTTCTTCTTTTCAATGTAAAAGAGCTTGCATAGATAAAAATGCGACGTTGCATGGTTGGCTCGAGGTGTCAGCGATGCGGCAACGTCGCACGCATTTTTCGCCAAAATTTACGATTATTTTCAAAAATCAGTGATAGCTCTAAATAGGTGCCTAGCTAGTAAGCTTAATACCGATTACCGATCGATCGCGATCTCGATGGACTGAGTGAGTAAGTGAGCGAGTCGGGATCGGGATCGGGATCGGGATCGGGTTCGGGCGGGCGGGCGTCATAGCTATGATAGCTGGTAGTGAATGGTGAATACCTGGTGATTGATACCCATGTAGTAGGCCTATCTCTAATGTTAGGTTTCGAGTTATTTGCTATTTGTTTGATTATTGATTGAATATAAAATTAACAACTTAGAACCCGGGTCCTTAGATCCTTCCTTAGTCCTTAGGTCCTTAGATTCCTTACACTAATAATTAATAATCCATATTATACGGATCGGATCGGTTTGTTTTTTTTTTTGTTGTAGTATTAATGATATTGTGTTTAATATGTGTCATAAATTGAAAAATTCGACGTTGGTAAGTAGGTACTTATTAATGTTATAGTAAGTAGGTACATGAATGTACATAATATGTATGTATGTATGTATGTATGTATATTGTATGCATGTATGTATATTTGCATTACCTATTTTATTTTTGTAGTGAGTGCATCATAATACTATGTATGATGATATTTTTTTTTTTGTGTGTATCTAAATAGGTAGGCAGGGTAGGTGAGTAAGTAAATGAATGAACGAACGAACGAACGAACGAGTAGTCGTAGTTAGTTACAGGAAAGATATGTTAGCCCTGAAAAGGGCTTTTTATTGTTGCGGTTGTGAAGCCGCACGCGGAACTCGAACGCGCGCATCTTCGCGGCGAGGCCACCTTCGGCGGGTGGGCGGGCTTGGGCGGCGAATAGCGAGCGAGCGGTTCGCCGGAGGCAGGCGGCAGCCGATAGTGAAGCTTGGCTTACTTTTTGGCGGCGGCGGCCTTCTTGGCGGCGGGTTTCGACTTGGGCGCGGCCTTCTTGGGTTTCGGCGCCTTGGGCTTCTTCGTCGGCGGCTTGGCGGTCTTCTTCGCCTTGGAGGCGGCGCCCTTGGCCTTGGCCGGGGACGCGGCGGCGGAGGCCTTCTTCGCGACGGCGGGCTTCTTCCTCTTGGCCGCGGCGGCCTTCTTGTCGCGTGCGGTGGCGGCGGCGGTCTTCGCCTTGGAGGGCGACGAGGCGGCCGCGGCGGCTGCCTTCTTCTTGGCGGCGGCTGCGGCGGCGGCGGCGGTCGCGGGGGCGGCCTTCTTCGCGCGCGCGGTGGCGGCGGACGCGGCGGCGCCCTTGCCGCCGGCGGGCTTCTTGGAGGCGGCCGACTTGGACTCGAGCTTGAACGAGCCGGAGGCGCCTTTGCCCTTGGTCTGGATGAGCGCGCCGGACTCGACGGCGCTCTTGAGGTACTTCCTGATGAAAGGCGCCATCTTCTCCGCGTCGACCTTGTACTGGGCGGCGATGTACTTCTTGATCGCCTGCAGCGACGAGCCGCTCCTCTCCTTGAGCTCCTTGATGGCGCTGTTCACCATCTCGGACGTCTTCGGGTGGGTGGGCTTCGCTTTCGGCTTCTTGGCGGCGGCGCCGCCGGCGCCCGCGGAAGCCTTGGGCTTCTTCGCGGGCGTCGCCGGGGCTGGGGCTTCGGATGCGACTGCGGTGTCGGACATATTCTTTGATTATTTTTTGACGATGCACACACAAAACACTGAGAGCACGCAAAGTTGCTTTTTTTTCCCCCGAGTTAGAGAAACCGAAAGATATACGCCGCACGATGTCGCTGTTGGCAGTAAGGCTCGTGGCTATACCGTAAGGAGAACCGCGATGTCGCTAGACATTTTCCCGTACGAATACTTACAACTTTTCACTAGCATGCATCGGATTAAAACAAAATTATATAATCCCGTTTAAATTTTCCACAATTTGTAACGACCGTGTCGTTTTGTCTTGAGCCTGTCCGTGTATTGGCATCATTCAATCGCGTATTACATCGGTGTACGCGGAGCGATCGATCTTTAAATTCGATACACCGCTAGACGCGTACCTCGGGTCCCGTTTAAAACCCATTTTACTCTATAAAACGATGCATAAATCACCAAAAACTATGGCAAATTAAAAACTGAGATTCTGCCCTATATATATAATCACTAATCTCTATACTGAGTCGTATGTAGCGATACTTTAGCTCGGTCGAAGTAGAGCCTCGTAAAACACGACTCGATCTCTCGCCGTGTATGTATTGCAGTCTCCCGCTGACGGTCTGATTATTTCGGTAGAGGTAAGGTGTGTAAAGATTTAATAGAATAATATAATTAATGTGTCCCTTTTATGAACTCTCATTCAAATACAAACAATCATTATAAGACCGATATTAAGTAAATTGAGACGCCAATTCGCGCGGCTGAATCGCGGCGCGGCGGGCGCGGCCCGGCTACGTCTCCTCCGTCCGTACGTCCATACACAACTCCACATATTATTTAATAAAACTAACTTAATTATTTACTTACTTAGACTTACTTATTAACACATGCTTTAATTAGTTGCGTAATATTAAAAAATATTTGGATTTTCATTTCGATTCAAACCACTTCAAACCACATGAACAGTGTTATGTGCCCATAATACTTATTATTATTGCTGTCTCTGCTATGTTCATTCAATCGAGTTAGGTATACCTACCTAAGAAATGAAATTATGAAAAAAAATGAGACTGTTTATTAAATAAGTACTTAATCTTATTTTTGTAATAGAGGTAAGTAAGTAAGTAAGTACATACTTACTTGTCTAATAAAAATTAACAACACAACAATAGGAGTTTAATTATAGGTACCTACCCATTAATTATTATCTAATAAAGCCTTAACTTAATTGCTTCCTTCCATGAATTAAAATTAATTAATCTGGTTCAGGTACATAGTAGTAGGTTCTAAAAGACAAGACACTCAGATGTGGCGGTAAAGTGAAGGTACCTACCTAGACTTCCTACTAATTACTGTTCCTTTGTACTACTTACTATCTAGGACGTAGACAAGTAGGTAGGTACTTAAATAAGTATAACTAACATTGCAAAGTAGGAAGCTATATTATCTATTTTTTTATTATTATAATTCTTTTTTTCAATCTGTAGCCAAGTCAGCTGGTATTATTTAAGTATAACTGTCTCATTCATGCTTCCACTATGTAATATGTTATGGTTTATTTTTCTGGTTATTTTTTTTGTTAAATACGTCATATTATTTTAAATAGCCAATGCCAATGTATCTTGCTCTATAGGTAGGTAAGGTTGATAAGTAAATTAGTAAAACACACAAGAGTAAATCATCGAAATAAATGCGGCCCTGAAAAGGGCCTTTTTTATGGTAGGTTACTCCATTGAAATAGAGCGAGGTCAATGCTGCATAGAGACTTAACCACCGAAACCGTAGAGGGTGCGACCCTGACGTTTCAGCGCGTAAACGACGTCCATAGCTGTGACGGTCTTCCTCTTGGCGTGCTCAGTGTAGGTGACGGCGTCGCGGATCACGTTCTCGAGGAACACTTTCAGCACACCGCGGGTCTCCTCGTATATCAGACCGGATATACGCTTCACGCCGCCCCTGCGCGCCAGACGACGGATAGCAGGCTTCGTGATACCTTGGATGTTGTCACGCAGCACCTTCCTGTGACGCTTGGCGCCTCCTTTTCCCAATCCCTTTCCACCTTTACCGCGACCGGTCATCTTCTAGGCTTGTGATAACTATCTTCAAAACTGGATAACTGAACTCCGCGCGCCCCGCACACCGCTGTGAACAGAATATACCGAGCTCGAGGAGCAGTAGCGCTTATATAGTTTGTGACCGGCGAAATAATCTGTTGTACGTTTCGTTTGCGTGCCTTCGCATTCGGTCGTCGCTGTTCGTTACTAGAGAAAAAGAGACACAACACATTCCGTGCAGAGGGGCTGCGAGACGCGCGGGCCGACGGGGGACGGGGGGACGTGTCATAACAATAATAATATCGGTTTTGAGTTTAACTTAATATTAAGTATGATTATTCCAAAAAAGAAAATTATCAACGACCGCCCTAAATCCTAATCGAGGCCGTTACATACATAGGTAAATAGTCACATACCATACACAAGGGTAACAGACAACCACTGCTCAGTATGTCAAGTACCCTAACATTTGACATTTGTTTTTTCTTTTTTTTTTTTAACACATAGACAAATAACACTTTTTTTTTTTTTTTCAATACGCACGTATATCATTGTGCTTGACATTCGACAACCATTTTAAATTAACGATTAATTTAAATTATATATTTTTATTACGGTCACGTGATTCAGTATTTCATACAAAATCCTGCCTATACTCATGGCGCGTTTTGAATCAAATAATAAAAAATATAAAAAAAAAATATTTATGTACCTGATCTGACTAGCTGTCAAATACCCAATTCAGTATGGTTGGTAGATGGTTAAGTAAGTATGTAATTATGTATTATAGTCGGTTATAGGAGAGTAGGTATTAAATAATTTCATAGACGCATTGTGGTATAAATAATTAGGTAGGTAATGAAAGTTTTGTGGCCCTGAAAAGGGCCTTTTGCTTTGACGTCGTATGTTACTAGAGTTTCGCACACGAGTTTTAGGCGCGTTCGCCTCTGATCCTGCGTGCGAGCTGGATGTCCTTAGGCATGATGGTGACACGTTTGGCGTGAATGGCGCAGAGGTTGGTATCTTCGAAGAGTCCCACCAGGTACGCTTCGCTGGCTTCCTGCAGGGCCATCACGGCCGAGCTCTGGAAGCGGAGGTCGGTCTTGAAGTCTTGAGCGATCTCGCGCACCAGCCGCTGGAAAGGCAGCTTGCGGATCAGGAGCTCGGTACTCTTCTGGTAGCGACGGATCTCACGTAGTGCGACCGTGCCGGGCCTGTAGCGATGAGGCTTCTTCACACCGCCGGTGGCCGGAGCGCTCTTGCGAGCAGCCTTGGTGGCCAGCTGCTTGCGCGGCGCCTTGCCACCGGTGGACTTGCGGGCGGTCTGCTTCGTACGGGCCATGTTCTTTAATAGAGATATACAAGTTCACGTTACTTTGATCGTGCGACGTGCGCGCGTCCGTTCGCTGCTGACGCTGATGGTTTTATAAAAATCGTGAGCGCATTTCTGAAGCTTATATGCTTTATGGGCTCACACGCGCGTAGGAAGGGGCGAGGGGAAAACGGGCAACGGCGCGCGCGTGTGTGTGAGCGAGAGAGAGAGAGAGTATTTTTATGTTAACAAAAAAATATAATTTAGAACTGAAAACGTTATAAAAATATTAAATTCCCTAAGTTTCCACTGGACAGAAAAAATATCGTCTCATAGATTACTAGGTGACCAACAAACAAACCAAAAAAACAAACAAACGAACGAACAAACACTCTTTCGCATTTCGGATGACTGTGACGTCATTCAGAATTTCATGCACGCTTTGGCGTGTTGCTACTCATGTTTTTTTTTTCTTTTTAAGTATTAGATATAGGTGCCACCTAGTATACGTATATTAGGCATACGCTTACGAAACTACTTTATTAATTTAATAATAATAGACAATATTTTTTTTTTTTTTGTGAACACGTAATTAATTATTATAGATTCTCTCAAAAGACGTAATATCCATTATCCACGTCCCTTTTAGTTTTATGTTTGTACTTTGTAAGTATGTTTATTAACTAGATAATATTTTATTTTATAAGCACTACTAGGTAATAAACAATTGGAGTAAAAATAAAGTGCTTCGAGTATCGACAAGTCGTCGAACACCTACCCGAGATTAGGATTACTTGAGAGTGGAGTTTAGGAGGAGTGAATAGGATGATCTTATTGTCTATACTGTATTGTGACGAATCACTGTACTGATTGTAAGTGGAATTATTTTGTGGCCCTGAAAAGGGCCTTTTGTTTTTTTGCTTGCATCTCGTTCGGAGGTTGAACGAGGAAGACAATCTTGAGCTCCTCACTTCGAGCTGGTGTATTTGGTGACGGCCTTGGTGCCTTCACTGACCGCGTGCTTGGCCAGCTCTCCGGGCAGCAGCAGCCTCACAGATGTCTGCACCTCCCTGGAGGTGATCGTCGACCTCTTGTTGTAGTGGGCGAGACGAGAGGCCTCGGCGGCGATGCGCTCGAATATGTCGTTCACGAAGGAGTTCATGATCGACATAGCCTTACTGGAGATACCGGTGTCGGGGTGGACTTGCTTGAGCACCTTGTAGATGTAGATGGCGTAGCTCTCCTTCCTCTTATGCTTCTTCTTCTTTTTGTCAGACTTAGAGATGTTCTTCTGGGCCTTGCCGGATTTCTTGGCTGCCTTACCGCTAGTCTTGGGTGGCATGTTGTAGTAAGTAGGTACGAGATGCGATGAGATACAACAATAAAATAGGTAACAACGCGACCGCTGTGACGCTCAGTTAGTTGTGTTGTGACGAAAAAATTTCCGGTGTGCGGTTTTTGTCCCTTTCTCAGCGGTAACGACCGATGGCTGCAGGCGAGCGGTCTAGATGATTCAACCAATCGTTGAACGATACACAGGCGCACGAGGGAGGGGAGGGAGCGAGTGCTACGTGACGTCACCAACGCGAGCCCCTCGCCCCGCGCGGAAGAAAAGAAACGCAAGAACACCTAACTTCATAATAACAAACAAAACAATATTATTGTGTACGTACACACCTAATTATAATCTACGCATTTACACGTAAATCGTAAATATAATAATTGTGTATTTACCGTACGCAGCTCTACGCTGCATAGGTATGTATGTATGTATGTATGTATCATGTATTAATTTAATAATATTACTTGGCTACGCAGTATGCACAATCGTAAAAATAATACATAATATTATTATTAGGCAGGAGCAGGCAGTTTGGGTTTAATTAATAAAATATTTATTTTACTATTTCGGGACCACAGACAAATTAATATGAAATAGTTAATTAGAAAAAAAAGTGCTTTGATTATTATGATGACGTCAGTCTCTCATACATGTAGGTTTTTTTTTTTTTATGTTTGTATTTCATACAAACTTAAAAATATAAAAAACATATTAGATGCTCGTTTTCAAGTTTGATATAGAGTTGCTGATTTGAATGAGTTGTCGTCATCCATATTTAGCGTCAGGCAGATATATTTTTTTTTTTTTTTTACCATTACCTAGTGTTTAATGACAGACCGTGTAGTGTCTGGGTTCCAGTATTTTTGAAGTCTTTATTTTTATTTTTTATTATGCCCAACGATTAAGTACCTGTTAATTTATTATCAGAATACTTACCCAACAGAAAAAAAAAAAGAAAAAGTAAACTAGACATGTTGTGTAGTAAGTAATGGGGTATTTGGAAAAGTTTTGTGGCCCTGAAAAGGGCCTTTTGTTTATTTCTTGGTAGAAATAGATGGCGATCACCGACGATAGCGAAGGTACACCAATTAGGCCTTCTTCTCGGTCTTCTTGGGCAACAGGACGGCTTGTATGTTCGGCAGCACGCCACCCTGTGCGATAGTGACGCCGGAGAGAAGCTTGTTCAACTCCTCGTCGTTGCGGATGGCCAATTGAAGATGCCTGGGAATGATCCTGGTCTTCTTGTTGTCACGTGCCGCGTTACCGGCCAACTCGAGCACTTCAGCGGCCAGGTACTCCATCACGGCCGCGAGGTAAACGGGCGCGCCGGCACCGACGCGCTCGGCGTAGTTGCCCTTCCTCAGCAGCCTGTGAATACGTCCGACGGGGAACTGTAGACCGGCACGGTTGGAGCGAGACTTGACCTTTCCCTTGACTTTGCCGCCTTTGCCACGACCGGACATTGCTGGTTGGGAGTTTTAAAACGATCAAACACGAGAATAATGCGCGTACGTAGCGTACACGCAGGCGGCGATATGGAAGAACTTTAAAAAACAGTCCGTCGGCGCCACGTCTATATAGTCGAACCACGCTCCGTATTGAGGTGGGGATCGCGGCGAGACAAGCGGACACGTTTTGCTTAGCGAAAACGCGACGTTGCATGTTGGACTCGAAGATACAGCGCAGCGGCAACGTCGCGTTTCAGAAAATTAAAGAAAAATAATTTATCAAAACGTACCTAGCATAGAACACACCACAGAGTATGTAGTTTTTTTTTCTTTTTTTTCAGAGAGAACCTTAGATGTTATATTCATGTACTTAGCGGTTTTTTTTTATTGACGCAGAAAAAGTCTATCAATGTCTCATAATTAAATGTGTATACATGTTTAGGAACCTAATTCGTTTTTTTTTTCTTCTTTTCAATGTAAAAGAGCTTGCATAGATAAAAATGCGACGTTGCATGGTTGGCTCGAGGTGTCAGCGATGCGGCAACGTCGCACGCATTTTTCGCCAAAATTTACGATTATTTTCAAAAATCAGTGATAGCTCTAAATAGGTGCCTAGCTAGTAAGCTTAATACCGATTACCGATCGATCGCGATCTCGATGGACTGAGTGAGTAAGTGAGCGAGTCGGGATCGGGATCGGGATCGGGATCGGGTTCGGGCGGGCGGGCGTCATAGCTATGATAGCTGGTAGTGAATGGTGAATACCTGGTGATTGATACCCATGTAGTAGGCCTATCTCTAATGTTAGGTTTCGAGTTATTTGCTATTTGTTTGATTATTGATTGAATATAAAATTAACAACTTAGAACCCGGGTCCTTAGATCCTTCCTTAGTCCTTAGGTCCTTAGATTCCTTACACTAATAATTAATAATCCATATTATACGGATCGGATCGGTTTGTTTTTTTTTTTGTTGTAGTATTAATGATATTGTGTTTAATATGTGTCATAAATTGAAAAATTCGACGTTGGTAAGTAGGTACTTATTAATGTTATAGTAAGTAGGTACATGAATGTACATAATATGTATGTATGTATGTATGTATGTATATTGTATGCATGTATGTATATTTGCATTACCTATTTTATTTTTGTAGTGAGTGCATCATAATACTATGTATGATGATATTTTTTTTTTTGTGTGTATCTAAATAGGTAGGCAGGGTAGGTGAGTAAGTAAATGAATGAACGAACGAACGAACGAACGAGTAGTCGTAGTTAGTTACAGGAAAGATATGTTAGCCCTGAAAAGGGCTTTTTATTGTTGCGGTTGTGAAGCCGCACGCGGAACTCGAACGCGCGCATCTTCGCGGCGAGGCCACCTTCGGCGGGTGGGCGGGCTTGGGCGGCGAATAGCGAGCGAGCGGTTCGCCGGAGGCAGGCGGCAGCCGATAGTGAAGCTTGGCTTACTTTTTGGCGGCGGCGGCCTTCTTGGCGGCGGGTTTCGACTTGGGCGCGGCCTTCTTGGGTTTCGGCGCCTTGGGCTTCTTCGTCGGCGGCTTGGCGGTCTTCTTCGCCTTGGAGGCGGCGCCCTTGGCCTTGGCCGGGGACGCGGCGGCGGAGGCCTTCTTCGCGACGGCGGGCTTCTTCCTCTTGGCCGCGGCGGCCTTCTTGTCGCGTGCGGTGGCGGCGGCGGTCTTCGCCTTGGAGGGCGACGAGGCGGCCGCGGCGGCTGCCTTCTTCTTGGCGGCGGCTGCGGCGGCGGCGGCGGTCGCGGGGGCGGCCTTCTTCGCGCGCGCGGTGGCGGCGGACGCGGCGGCGCCCTTGCCGCCGGCGGGCTTCTTGGAGGCGGCCGACTTGGACTCGAGCTTGAACGAGCCGGAGGCGCCTTTGCCCTTGGTCTGGATGAGCGCGCCGGACTCGACGGCGCTCTTGAGGTACTTCCTGATGAAAGGCGCCATCTTCTCCGCGTCGACCTTGTACTGGGCGGCGATGTACTTCTTGATCGCCTGCAGCGACGAGCCGCTCCTCTCCTTGAGCTCCTTGATGGCGCTGTTCACCATCTCGGACGTCTTCGGGTGGGTGGGCTTCGCTTTCGGCTTCTTGGCGGCGGCGCCGCCGGCGCCCGCGGAAGCCTTGGGCTTCTTCGCGGGCGTCGCCGGGGCTGGGGCTTCGGATGCGACTGCGGTGTCGGACATATTCTTTGATTATTTTTTGACGATGCACACACAAAACACTGAGAGCACGCAAAGTTGCTTTTTTTTCCCCCGAGTTAGAGAAACCGAAAGATATACGCCGCACGATGTCGCTGTTGGCAGTAAGGCTCGTGGCTATACCGTAAGGAGAACCGCGATGTCGCTAGACATTTTCCCGTACGAATACTTACAACTTTTCACTAGCATGCATCGGATTAAAACAAAATTATATAATCCCGTTTAAATTTTCCACAATTTGTAACGACCGTGTCGTTTTGTCTTGAGCCTGTCCGTGTATTGGCATCATTCAATCGCGTATTACATCGGTGTACGCGGAGCGATCGATCTTTAAATTCGATACACCGCTAGACGCGTACCTCGGGTCCCGTTTAAAACCCATTTTACTCTATAAAACGATGCATAAATCACCAAAAACTATGGCAAATTAAAAACTGAGATTCTGCCCTATATATATAATCACTAATCTCTATACTGAGTCGTATGTAGCGATACTTTAGCTCGGTCGAAGTAGAGCCTCGTAAAACACGACTCGATCTCTCGCCGTGTATGTATTGCAGTCTCCCGCTGACGGTCTGATTATTTCGGTAGAGGTAAGGTGTGTAAAGATTTAATAGAATAATATAATTAATGTGTCCCTTTTATGAACTCTCATTCAAATACAAACAATCATTATAAGACCGATATTAAGTAAATTGAGACGCCAATTCGCGCGGCTGAATCGCGGCGCGGCGGGCGCGGCCCGGCTACGTCTCCTCCGTCCGTACGTCCATACACAACTCCACATATTATTTAATAAAACTAACTTAATTATTTACTTACTTAGACTTACTTATTAACACATGCTTTAATTAGTTGCGTAATATTAAAAAATATTTGGATTTTCATTTCGATTCAAACCACTTCAAACCACATGAACAGTGTTATGTGCCCATAATACTTATTATTATTGCTGTCTCTGCTATGTTCATTCAATCGAGTTAGGTATACCTACCTAAGAAATGAAATTATGAAAAAAAATGAGACTGTTTATTAAATAAGTACTTAATCTTATTTTTGTAATAGAGGTAAGTAAGTAAGTAAGTACATACTTACTTGTCTAATAAAAATTAACAACACAACAATAGGAGTTTAATTATAGGTACCTACCCATTAATTATTATCTAATAAAGCCTTAACTTAATTGCTTCCTTCCATGAATTAAAATTAATTAATCTGGTTCAGGTACATAGTAGTAGGTTCTAAAAGACAAGACACTCAGATGTGGCGGTAAAGTGAAGGTACCTACCTAGACTTCCTACTAATTACTGTTCCTTTGTACTACTTACTATCTAGGACGTAGACAAGTAGGTAGGTACTTAAATAAGTATAACTAACATTGCAAAGTAGGAAGCTATATTATCTATTTTTTTATTATTATAATTCTTTTTTTCAATCTGTAGCCAAGTCAGCTGGTATTATTTAAGTATAACTGTCTCATTCATGCTTCCACTATGTAATATGTTATGGTTTATTTTTCTGGTTATTTTTTTTGTTAAATACGTCATATTATTTTAAATAGCCAATGCCAATGTATCTTGCTCTATAGGTAGGTAAGGTTGATAAGTAAATTAGTAAAACACACAAGAGTAAATCATCGAAATAAATGCGGCCCTGAAAAGGGCCTTTTTTATGGTAGGTTACTCCATTGAAATAGAGCGAGGTCAATGCTGCATAGAGACTTAACCACCGAAACCGTAGAGGGTGCGACCCTGACGTTTCAGCGCGTAAACGACGTCCATAGCTGTGACGGTCTTCCTCTTGGCGTGCTCAGTGTAGGTGACGGCGTCGCGGATCACGTTCTCGAGGAACACTTTCAGCACACCGCGGGTCTCCTCGTATATCAGACCGGATATACGCTTCACGCCGCCCCTGCGCGCCAGACGACGGATAGCAGGCTTCGTGATACCTTGGATGTTGTCACGCAGCACCTTCCTGTGACGCTTGGCGCCTCCTTTTCCCAATCCCTTTCCACCTTTACCGCGACCGGTCATCTTCTAGGCTTGTGATAACTATCTTCAAAACTGGATAACTGAACTCCGCGCGCCCCGCACACCGCTGTGAACAGAATATACCGAGCTCGAGGAGCAGTAGCGCTTATATAGTTTGTGACCGGCGAAATAATCTGTTGTACGTTTCGTTTGCGTGCCTTCGCATTCGGTCGTCGCTGTTCGTTACTAGAGAAAAAGAGACACAACACATTCCGTGCAGAGGGGCTGCGAGACGCGCGGGCCGACGGGGGACGGGGGGACGTGTCATAACAATAATAATATCGGTTTTGAGTTTAACTTAATATTAAGTATGATTATTCCAAAAAAGAAAATTATCAACGACCGCCCTAAATCCTAATCGAGGCCGTTACATACATAGGTAAATAGTCACATACCATACACAAGGGTAACAGACAACCACTGCTCAGTATGTCAAGTACCCTAACATTTGACATTTGTTTTTTCTTTTTTTTTTTAACACATAGACAAATAACACTTTTTTTTTTTTTTTCAATACGCACGTATATCATTGTGCTTGACATTCGACAACCATTTTAAATTAACGATTAATTTAAATTATATATTTTTATTACGGTCACGTGATTCAGTATTTCATACAAAATCCTGCCTATACTCATGGCGCGTTTTGAATCAAATAATAAAAAATATAAAAAAAAAATATTTATGTACCTGATCTGACTAGCTGTCAAATACCCAATTCAGTATGGTTGGTAGATGGTTAAGTAAGTATGTAATTATGTATTATAGTCGGTTATAGGAGAGTAGGTATTAAATAATTTCATAGACGCATTGTGGTATAAATAATTAGGTAGGTAATGAAAGTTTTGTGGCCCTGAAAAGGGCCTTTTGCTTTGACGTCGTATGTTACTAGAGTTTCGCACACGAGTTTTAGGCGCGTTCGCCTCTGATCCTGCGTGCGAGCTGGATGTCCTTAGGCATGATGGTGACACGTTTGGCGTGAATGGCGCAGAGGTTGGTATCTTCGAAGAGTCCCACCAGGTACGCTTCGCTGGCTTCCTGCAGGGCCATCACGGCCGAGCTCTGGAAGCGGAGGTCGGTCTTGAAGTCTTGAGCGATCTCGCGCACCAGCCGCTGGAAAGGCAGCTTGCGGATCAGGAGCTCGGTACTCTTCTGGTAGCGACGGATCTCACGTAGTGCGACCGTGCCGGGCCTGTAGCGATGAGGCTTCTTCACACCGCCGGTGGCCGGAGCGCTCTTGCGAGCAGCCTTGGTGGCCAGCTGCTTGCGCGGCGCCTTGCCACCGGTGGACTTGCGGGCGGTCTGCTTCGTACGGGCCATGTTCTTTAATAGAGATATACAAGTTCACGTTACTTTGATCGTGCGACGTGCGCGCGTCCGTTCGCTTTTTTTTTTTTTTTTTCGGATTGAGTATGCTGCATAGGCCCTACTGGCCGCTACAGCGTCACCGGGGGGATGGGCGAGCGCTAAGCGTCGCCGAGAAAAGAGCCCTAGGGCTCGATGACATCGGGGGAGGCAACGTCTTCCTAAGGGCGCCTCCTATGAGGCTCGGACCACGGCTTAGGATGACGTTGGGACGAATGGGAGGTCGGTTGGACTAGGTTAGTCCACACGCCCCCGAGGCCGTGGGTTAAGACCACGTCCGGGTGACGTAAGATATCGGGGTCCTCGTCTTCGCCGGCGAAGACGCTGTGTTTGAGATGTGTTGGTGTGTAGCCCTAAGTAGGGTGCATTGTCGGTGGTGATTTGGTCGTCGGGGTCGTTAAGGACGTGTTTGGGACGTCTTTTGTCTGGTGGGTCATTTCGGTCGGGGGTGTAAGATGCAGTCTGAACTACAAGAGGGTTGGGATGTCTAACTGCCTTCTCAAAATAATTTTTGGAGAGCTGCTTGAAATATTGGGCTATGGTAGGGAGTTCGAGATCTCTATGGAGATCGACGTTGCGTACGAACCACGGGGATCCCGTGGCCATACGCATGAACTTGTTTTGGAGGACCTGGAGACTGTTAAATCGAGAGTGAGGGAGGTGTGCGAATAACACGCATGCATAGGACATAATAGGGCGGATGCACGTTTTATAAAGCGTGACTTTGTGTCGCAGGGACATTTTGCTTTTGCAGCATATCATGGGATATAGGCGGAATAAAACATAGCTAGCCTTGTTACGGACTCGGCGTATGTGGGCGTTAAAGCTGAGTTTACTATCAAAGGTTACACCTAAGTATTTGGCATTCTTTTGCCAGGGAATGGGGCGACCGTATAAGGTGATTTCGGGGAGGTCTAACCTCTTCCTACGCGCGGAGGGACAAAAGAGCATAGCGGCGCTCTTTTCGGGGTTACTTCGATTCTCCATCGGCGGAACCAGTCACCTAAACTACTAACTGCCGCTTGAAGACGAGATCTAATAAAAAGGCGGTTTGGCGAAGAGCTATATAGGGCGGTATCGTCCGCGTACTGGGCCGTGCTGACATGAGGAAACGCGGGGATATCGCTGGTGAACAGTGAGTAAAGAAGGGGGGAAAGTACTGAGCCCTGTGGGACGCCAGCACGGATCGGTCTGGGGGAAGAAAGGGTTCCGTCTATCCGATAGCGGAAGGTGCGATTTGAGAGGAATTCTCGTAGCAGACGTACGAGTCTTATCGGTAAGCCTAGATGGTGAAGCTTGTAGATTAAGCCAGCGTGCCAAACCCTATCGAACGCTTTTGCTACGTCAAAGAAGAGGACTCCGGTTGGGATGCCTCTGGAGAGGCGATTGAAACCTGTGTAGATATGTTCCGTGAGGCGGTGCGCTTGATGAACGCAAGAGTGTCTGGCTCGAAAGCCGAATTGCTCGTCGTTTAGGAGCTTCTTCTCTTCGACGACGGACTTAAGCCGGTTGAGGATAATTCTCTCATACACCTTTCCAAGCGTGTTGAGTAGACTTATAGGACGGTAGCTAGTTGGTAGGTTACGGGGTTTTCCCGGTTTAGGGATGCCTATCACTGTTGCTTCCTTCCACCTATCGGGGAAGGAGCACCCGGCCATAAGGGCATTAAATATGATAACTAGGAGATTTATGATCTGATCGGGGAGCAATTTTAATGTTTTGTTATTAATTGAATCGGGGCCTGGAGCTTTCTTAGCGTGTAACTCTTTGATAATTCCTCGGACTTCGCCGCAAGTAGTGGGAGGGAGAGGTTCCTCTTCAGGAGAGGGGGAGGAGGAGAAGAGGATAGCTAGTTCTTTATCGACTAACTCTACGTGAGACCTATCAAGGGAGGTTGTGCTTGGAGAGCATTGGGCTTCTAGGCTATCAGCTAATAGCTCGGCCTTATCGACATCTTCAAAGGCGGGCGGGTGGTTAGGACGTATAAGCGGAGGGGTAGCTGAGACAGGGTCGGCTTTGAGAGCCCTAGCCAACCTGTAGTACGCTACATGCGATGGCGAGAGTTCGCTCAGCTTCCTGTCCCATTGTTCGTCGCGGAGTTCGGCAAGGCGAGCCTTTACCTCCCTCTGGGCTCTCCAGAGTTCTCTCCGGTTGTCAGCGGTCGGACATGCGTCATGGGCTCTACGTTTGGCGTTTTTATTTGTAATTAATTCTCTAGCGTCGTCCGGTAGTTGCTGGCGGATAAAACCGTTAGGCATTTCCCGGGAACAGGCGCTAAGAGCATCGCGGATGTGATTGGTTAGGTGCAGTGAGGCTGCATGCGCTTCGTCTAAGCTTTCTATGTTGTCAGGAATTTGAGAGAGGTGCACTGATTCTATGGACTTAAGATACTCAGAGAGTTTCTTGAAGTCAATGACTGTTTTGGTCGGGGGGGCTGCGTTGGGCGGGGGTCCTAGCCGGAGTAGGACGGGGCGATGGTCTGAACATAGTTCGGATAACACTTCCAAAGGACTCACCTGTAAGGTGATGTTCTTTAGCAGTGCTATGTCTAGTATGTCCGGTCGGTCAGTAGTCCGTTCTGTATTTGGATAACGAGTCGGTATGTCAGGGGCCAAAAGTATAAAATTAAGGTCCTGTCGGTTTGTCAGTCTTTCGAGTATAACTCCTCGTTGGTTTGTGGTGTTACAGTTCCAGCGGCGGTGTTTGGCGTTAAAATCTCCTGCCAGAATGACGGAGTCTCCGAGGGAGAAGAGTGAGCTGATGTCACTCTCTAGGAGTTGTTTTGTTGGTGAGAGATAGACAGATGCTAGTATGACCGTCGGATGGCCGGACATACTAACCTGACAAATAGATGCTTCCATGTTGGTTAGGGGAGGAGTGTCGAGAGGAGTGCAGTGAAGAGCCCTTCTATAGTAAATCGCGGTACCGCCGAGGGCGGTTGCTCTGTCGTTTCGTATTAAATTATAATTGGCAATTCGCGGATTGCTTCTACTAGGTTTTAAGAAGGTCTCTTGCACTAGGAGAATATCGATTTGATGTGCGCAGACAAATTCACGTACTTCATCTATTTGGTCGATAAGGCCGGCAGCATTGTAAAACGCGACCGTAAGGGAGTGTGGTTTGATTCTGCTATTATTTGTGTTGGCCATTTAGAGAGTCAAATAATTGTTTTACCGGAACGAAAAAGTCCATATGTTTTTGGAGGACTGTAACTATATCTGGGTTTGTCCTAACATCCCAGATGAATCTGTGCAATTTAATAAGGTCTATCGTCAGGAGAAGTTTGCTGAGGACATCGATGTTAGTGCTTGCATATGCATAAGCAGAGGCATCAGAATACTCATCTGAGTTGGCCTGATTGGCCGAATTGGGCGTTGTTGGTGAGGCCTGGGACGGTGTTGGTTGGGCGGGCTTAGCCGCGGAAGCTGGGCGATTGGCCCTGGGAAGAGGTTTGTCCCAAGCGTTGGTGGCCGGAGCCGGCGCCGGGACGAATGTTGGAGTCGGTTTGGAAGGGGTGGCAGGTTTGCGGCCGGCCGATTTGACCCTTCGCTTGGGTTCCTTGGGGGCTCTAGGGCATCCGCGATAGTTCGCAGGGTGCCCTTGAGACCTGCAAAGAACACAGCTTGGGGGCTCCTCGGTCGGTTGTGTCCTAGCGCAATCTGCCGTGCCGTGGTCTCCTAGGCACTTGACGCACCTAGGGCGGGCGAAGCAATTCCTAGCGGAATGGCCGTATAACTGGCAGCGATGACACTGCCCTAATCTACCGCGCTGACGAGGGGATTCGACCTTAAGGCCTGAAAGACGACATATTGCCGTGAGATTATAGATTTTCTTACCTTCTGGGGTAAGGTCTAGGATGACAAGAATCATCTCATAAGGAGATTTCGATTGAGCGTGGTACATACGATGTACCTCCTGAACTGGGAACCCTTGGGATACGAGATCGTCTTTAATTGCGTCGGTGTTTAATTCTTTTGGAATGTTGCGTACTACGACGCGGAGGACGCGCTCTTCGGGCAGAGCGTACGTGTGGAACCCTACGTTCTCTTGTCTGAGAACAGAGGTAAGACCCCGGTGGTCTTGGGAGGTAGGGCATTCTACTCTAATGCCTATGGCGGTGGAGCGTGCTTCAGAGAAGGTTATGCCTTTCTCTGTTAGGATCGGGAGGATACGCTGCCAGCTCAGCTTCTCTCTAATATAGAGAGGAGGGACTTTTTCCCTTACTGGTTCCTCCATCGGGGAGTCTTCCGACTCCTCTCCGGAGGAGGACTGGGTGGCGGAGGGACCTTGGGATTTGGGAGAATCTGAAGGATTTGTGGGTGGCGTGGCGGCAAGACCAACCTTCTTAGGAGGGTTTGCGCAGGATTTTGAGGCCTTTAGCTTTCGCTTTTGGCTTTTGGACTGGACGGGGGTAAAATCGTCCGATTCGGATGAGGCGGGAGAGGTCTCATTTTGAGGTTCCTCGGATATTGCTGGAAGAGCGATTCGGGCTACGGGACCAGGGATGGTCTTGGGCAGGGATGGTCTAGCGGGGGCGGCTGAAGGTCCAGAGAGGGGCAAGGAGAGAAGCTCCTTGGGTTTGGGGGGCGCGGGGGTGATCTCCATGGCTGTCGCCTGGGAGAGAGCAGTTGGCTGCCTGAAGGGCGGTTCGGTTGGCGGCATGACCGGGGGGACTGATGCAGGAGAGGAGCTATAAAAATAGCTCAAATATTCAGGACTGCGTTTTTGCAGATCCTCTAACAAAGCCTGGATATTAAAATTGTAATGAACTTGCTTCAGCGGGGCCCTAGTGGCCCCGAGAGCGGGTCGGTCAGTGGGTCGGGGGTCCATAGTGGACCCGGGGGCTGGATTTGTCCCCCCTGCCGGGGCAGGGAGGTGGGTACCTAAGGTGAATACCCTAGCTGAGTCCCCGTCCTTTGGAGACGGGGGTGTGGACCTATGCTGCGCTTAGAATAGTGTACTCACGGAATCCTAGACCCTGGAACTACACTACACTATACACAACGCTGGAACAATGTCCATCCACAACACTAGCACAATCACTTTCGGAGTCGGGCGGCACAACACTAGCGCGAGAGGAAAGTCGGAGCACTGCAGACCGGGCATGGGAGACGTCCGCTCGGGGCGAACGCTATGCACGGAATGTCCGTTCGCTGCTGACGCTGATGGTTTTATAAAAATCGTGAGCGCATTTCTGAAGCTTATATGCTTTATGGGCTCACACGCGCGTAGGAAGGGGCGAGGGGAAAACGGGCAACGGCGCGCGCGTGTGTGTGAGCGAGAGAGAGAGAGAGTATTTTTATGTTAACAAAAAAATATAATTTAGAACTGAAAACGTTATAAAAATATTAAATTCCCTAAGTTTCCACTGGACAGAAAAAATATCGTCTCATAGATTACTAGGTGACCAACAAACAAACCAAAAAAACAAACAAACGAACGAACAAACACTCTTTCGCATTTCGGATGACTGTGACGTCATTCAGAATTTCATGCACGCTTTGGCGTGTTGCTACTCATGTTTTTTTTTTCTTTTTAAGTATTAGATATAGGTGCCACCTAGTATACGTATATTAGGCATACGCTTACGAAACTACTTTATTAATTTAATAATAATAGACAATATTTTTTTTTTTTTTTGTGAACACGTAATTAATTATTATAGATTCTCTCAAAAGACGTAATATCCATTATCCACGTCCCTTTTAGTTTTATGTTTGTACTTTGTAAGTATGTTTATTAACTAGATAATATTTTATTTTATAAGCACTACTAGGTAATAAACAATTGGAGTAAAAATAAAGTGCTTCGAGTATCGACAAGTCGTCGAACACCTACCCGAGATTAGGATTACTTGAGAGTGGAGTTTAGGAGGAGTGAATAGGATGATCTTATTGTCTATACTGTATTGTGACGAATCACTGTACTGATTGTAAGTGGAATTATTTTGTGGCCCTGAAAAGGGCCTTTTGTTTTTTTGCTTGCATCTCGTTCGGAGGTTGAACGAGGAAGACAATCTTGAGCTCCTCACTTCGAGCTGGTGTATTTGGTGACGGCCTTGGTGCCTTCACTGACCGCGTGCTTGGCCAGCTCTCCGGGCAGCAGCAGCCTCACAGATGTCTGCACCTCCCTGGAGGTGATCGTCGACCTCTTGTTGTAGTGGGCGAGACGAGAGGCCTCGGCGGCGATGCGCTCGAATATGTCGTTCACGAAGGAGTTCATGATCGACATAGCCTTACTGGAGATACCGGTGTCGGGGTGGACTTGCTTGAGCACCTTGTAGATGTAGATGGCGTAGCTCTCCTTCCTCTTATGCTTCTTCTTCTTTTTGTCAGACTTAGAGATGTTCTTCTGGGCCTTGCCGGATTTCTTGGCTGCCTTACCGCTAGTCTTGGGTGGCATGTTGTAGTAAGTAGGTACGAGATGCGATGAGATACAACAATAAAATAGGTAACAACGCGACCGCTGTGACGCTCAGTTAGTTGTGTTGTGACGAAAAAATTTCCGGTGTGCGGTTTTTGTCCCTTTCTCAGCGGTAACGACCGATGGCTGCAGGCGAGCGGTCTAGATGATTCAACCAATCGTTGAACGATACACAGGCGCACGAGGGAGGGGAGGGAGCGAGTGCTACGTGACGTCACCAACGCGAGCCCCTCGCCCCGCGCGGAAGAAAAGAAACGCAAGAACACCTAACTTCATAATAACAAACAAAACAATATTATTGTGTACGTACACACCTAATTATAATCTACGCATTTACACGTAAATCGTAAATATAATAATTGTGTATTTACCGTACGCAGCTCTACGCTGCATAGGTATGTATGTATGTATGTATGTATCATGTATTAATTTAATAATATTACTTGGCTACGCAGTATGCACAATCGTAAAAATAATACATAATATTATTATTAGGCAGGAGCAGGCAGTTTGGGTTTAATTAATAAAATATTTATTTTACTATTTCGGGACCACAGACAAATTAATATGAAATAGTTAATTAGAAAAAAAAGTGCTTTGATTATTATGATGACGTCAGTCTCTCATACATGTAGGTTTTTTTTTTTTTTTTATGTTTGTATTTCATACAAACTTAAAAATATAAAAAACATATTAGATGCTCGTTTTCAAGTTTGATATAGAGTTGCTGATTTGAATGAGTTGTCGTCATCCATATTTAGCGTCAGGCAGATATATATATTTTTTTTTTTTTACCATTACCTAGTGTTTAATGACAGACCGTGTAGTGTCTGGGTTCCAGTATTTTTGAAGTCTTTATTTTTATTTTTTATTATGCCCAACGATTAAGTACCTGTTAATTTATTATCAGAATACTTACCCAACAGAAAAAAAAAGAAAAAGTAAACTAGACATGTTGTGTAGTAAGTAATGGGGTATTTGGAAAAGTTTTGTGGCCCTGAAAAGGGCCTTTTGTTTATTTCTTGGTAGAAATAGATGGCGATCACCGACGATAGCGAAGGTACACCAATTAGGCCTTCTTCTCGGTCTTCTTGGGCAACAGGACGGCTTGTATGTTCGGCAGCACGCCACCCTGTGCGATAGTGACGCCGGAGAGAAGCTTGTTCAACTCCTCGTCGTTGCGGATGGCCAATTGAAGATGCCTGGGAATGATCCTGGTCTTCTTGTTGTCACGTGCCGCGTTACCGGCCAACTCGAGCACTTCAGCGGCCAGGTACTCCATCACGGCCGCGAGGTAAACGGGCGCGCCGGCACCGACGCGCTCGGCGTAGTTGCCCTTCCTCAGCAGCCTGTGAATACGTCCGACGGGGAACTGTAGACCGGCACGGTTGGAGCGAGACTTGACCTTTCCCTTGACTTTGCCGCCTTTGCCACGACCGGACATTGCTGGTTGGGAGTTTTAAAACGATCAAACACGAGAATAATGCGCGTACGTAGCGTACACGCAGGCGGCGATATGGAAGAACTTTAAAAAACAGTCCGTCGGCGCCACGTCTATATAGTCGAACCACGCTCCGTATTGAGGTGGGGATCGCGGCGAGACAAGCGGACACGTTTTGCTTAGCGAAAACGCGACGTTGCATGTTGGACTCGAAGATACAGCGCAGCGGCAACGTCGCGTTTCAGAAAATTAAAGAAAAATAATTTATCAAAACGTACCTAGCATAGAACACACCACAGAGTATGTAGTTTTTTTTTCTTTTTTTTCAGAGAGAACCTTAGATGTTATATTCATGTACTTAGCGGTTTTTTTTTATTGACGCAGAAAAAGTCTATCAATGTCTCATAATTAAATGTGTATACATGTTTAGGAACCTAATTCGTTTTTTTTTTCTTCTTTTCAATGTAAAAGAGCTTGCATAGATAAAAATGCGACGTTGCATGGTTGGCTCGAGGTGTCAGCGATGCGGCAACGTCGCACGCATTTTTCGCCAAAATTTACGATTATTTTCAAAAATCAGTGATAGCTCTAAATAGGTGCCTAGCTAGTAAGCTTAATACCGATTACCGATCGATCGCGATCTCGATGGACTGAGTGAGTAAGTGAGCGAGTCGGGATCGGGATCGGGATCGGGATCGGGTTCGGGCGGGCGGGCGTCATAGCTATGATAGCTGGTAGTGAATGGTGAATACCTGGTGATTGATACCCATGTAGTAGGCCTATCTCTAATGTTAGGTTTCGAGTTATTTGCTATTTGTTTGATTATTGATTGAATATAAAATTAACAACTTAGAACCCGGGTCCTTAGATCCTTCCTTAGTCCTTAGGTCCTTAGATTCCTTACACTAATAATTAATAATCCATATTATACGGATCGGATCGGTTTGTTTTTTTTTTTTGTTGTAGTATTAATGATATTGTGTTTAATATGTGTCATAAATTGAAAAATTCGACGTTGGTAAGTAGGTACTTATTAATGTTATAGTAAGTAGGTACATGAATGTACATAATATGTATGTATGTATGTATGTATGTATATTGTATGCATGTATGTATATTTGCATTACCTATTTTATTTTTGTAGTGAGTGCATCATAATACTATGTATGATGATATTTTTTTTTTGTGTGTATCTAAATAGGTAGGCAGGGTAGGTGAGTAAGTAAATGAATGAACGAACGAACGAACGAACGAGTAGTCGTAGTTAGTTACAGGAAAGATATGTTAGCCCTGAAAAGGGCTTTTTATTGTTGCGGTTGTGAAGCCGCACGCGGAACTCGAACGCGCGCATCTTCGCGGCGAGGCCACCTTCGGCGGGTGGGCGGGCTTGGGCGGCGAATAGCGAGCGAGCGGTTCGCCGGAGGCAGGCGGCAGCCGATAGTGAAGCTTGGCTTACTTTTTTGGCGGCGGCGGCCTTCTTGGCGGCGGGTTTCGACTTGGGCGCGGCCTTCTTGGGTTTCGGCGCCTTGGGCTTCTTCGTCGGCGGCTTGGCGGTCTTCTTCGCCTTGGAGGCGGCGCCCTTGGCCTTGGCCGGGGACGCGGCGGCGGAGGCCTTCTTCGCGACGGCGGGCTTCTTCCTCTTGGCCGCGGCGGCCTTCTTGTCGCGTGCGGTGGCGGCGGCGGTCTTCGCCTTGGAGGGCGACGAGGCGGCCGCGGCGGCTGCCTTCTTCTTGGCGGCGGCTGCGGCGGCGGCGGCGGTCGCGGGGGCGGCCTTCTTCGCGCGCGCGGTGGCGGCGGACGCGGCGGCGCCCTTGCCGCCGGCGGGCTTCTTGGAGGCGGCCGACTTGGACTCGAGCTTGAACGAGCCGGAGGCGCCTTTGCCCTTGGTCTGGATGAGCGCGCCGGACTCGACGGCGCTCTTGAGGTACTTCCTGATGAAAGGCGCCATCTTCTCCGCGTCGACCTTGTACTGGGCGGCGATGTACTTCTTGATCGCCTGCAGCGACGAGCCGCTCCTCTCCTTGAGCTCCTTGATGGCGCTGTTCACCATCTCGGACGTCTTCGGGTGGGTGGGCTTCGCTTTCGGCTTCTTGGCGGCGGCGCCGCCGGCGCCCGCGGAAGCCTTGGGCTTCTTCGCGGGCGTCGCCGGGGCTGGGGCTTCGGATGCGACTGCGGTGTCGGACATATTCTTTGATTATTTTTTGACGATGCACACACAAAACACTGAGAGCACGCAAAGTTGCTTTTTTTTCCCCCGAGTTAGAGAAACCGAAAGATATACGCCGCACGATGTCGCTGTTGGCAGTAAGGCTCGTGGCTATACCGTAAGGAGAACCGCGATGTCGCTAGACATTTTCCCGTACGAATACTTACAACTTTTCACTAGCATGCATCGGATTAAAACAAAATTATATAATCCCGTTTAAATTTTCCACAATTTGTAACGACCGTGTCGTTTTGTCTTGAGCCTGTCCGTGTATTGGCATCATTCAATCGCGTATTACATCGGTGTACGCGGAGCGATCGATCTTTAAATTCGATACACCGCTAGACGCGTACCTCGGGTCCCGTTTAAAACCCATTTTACTCTATAAAACGATGCATAAATCACCAAAAACTATGGCAAATTAAAAACTGAGATTCTGCCCTATATATATAATCACTAATCTCTATACTGAGTCGTATGTAGCGATACTTTAGCTCGGTCGAAGTAGAGCCTCGTAAAACACGACTCGATCTCTCGCCGTGTATGTATTGCAGTCTCCCGCTGACGGTCTGATTATTTCGGTAGAGGTAAGGTGTGTAAAGATTTAATAGAATAATATAATTAATGTGTCCCTTTTATGAACTCTCATTCAAATACAAACAATCATTATAAGACCGATATTAAGTAAATTGAGACGCCAATTCGCGCGGCTGAATCGCGGCGCGGCGGGCGCGGCCCGGCTACGTCTCCTCCGTCCGTACGTCCATACACAACTCCACATATTATTTAATAAAACTAACTTAATTATTTACTTACTTAGACTTACTTATTAACACATGCTTTAATTAGTTGCGTAATATTAAAAAATATTTGGATTTTCATTTCGATTCAAACCACTTCAAACCACATGAACAGTGTTATGTGCCCATAATACTTATTATTATTGCTGTCTCTGCTATGTTCATTCAATCGAGTTAGGTATACCTACCTAAGAAATGAAATTATGAAAAAAAATGAGACTGTTTATTAAATAAGTACTTAATCTTATTTTTGTAATAGAGGTAAGTAAGTAAGTAAGTACATACTTACTTGTCTAATAAAAATTAACAACACAACAATAGGAGTTTAATTATAGGTACCTACCCATTAATTATTATCTAATAAAGCCTTAACTTAATTGCTTCCTTCCATGAATTAAAATTAATTAATCTGGTTCAGGTACATAGTAGTAGGTTCTAAAAGACAAGACACTCAGATGTGGCGGTAAAGTGAAGGTACCTACCTAGACTTCCTACTAATTACTGTTCCTTTGTACTACTTACTATCTAGGACGTAGACAAGTAGGTAGGTACTTAAATAAGTATAACTAACATTGCAAAGTAGGAAGCTATATTATCTATTTTTTTATTATTATAATTCTTTTTTTCAATCTGTAGCCAAGTCAGCTGGTATTATTTAAGTATAACTGTCTCATTCATGCTTCCACTATGTAATATGTTATGGTTTATTTTTCTGGTTATTTTTTTTGTTAAATACGTCATATTATTTTAAATAGCCAATGCCAATGTATCTTGCTCTATAGGTAGGTAAGGTTGATAAGTAAATTAGTAAAACACACAAGAGTAAATCATCGAAATAAATGCGGCCCTGAAAAGGGCCTTTTTTATGGTAGGTTACTCCATTGAAATAGAGCGAGGTCAATGCTGCATAGAGACTTAACCACCGAAACCGTAGAGGGTGCGACCCTGACGTTTCAGCGCGTAAACGACGTCCATAGCTGTGACGGTCTTCCTCTTGGCGTGCTCAGTGTAGGTGACGGCGTCGCGGATCACGTTCTCGAGGAACACTTTCAGCACACCGCGGGTCTCCTCGTATATCAGACCGGATATACGCTTCACGCCGCCCCTGCGCGCCAGACGACGGATAGCAGGCTTCGTGATACCTTGGATGTTGTCACGCAGCACCTTCCTGTGACGCTTGGCGCCTCCTTTTCCCAATCCCTTTCCACCTTTACCGCGACCGGTCATCTTCTAGGCTTGTGATAACTATCTTCAAAACTGGATAACTGAACTCCGCGCGCCCCGCACACCGCTGTGAACAGAATATACCGAGCTCGAGGAGCAGTAGCGCTTATATAGTTTGTGACCGGCGAAATAATCTGTTGTACGTTTCGTTTGCGTGCCTTCGCATTCGGTCGTCGCTGTTCGTTACTAGAGAAAAAGAGACACAACACATTCCGTGCAGAGGGGCTGCGAGACGCGCGGGCCGACGGGGGACGGGGGGACGTGTCATAACAATAATAATATCGGTTTTGAGTTTAACTTAATATTAAGTATGATTATTCCAAAAAAGAAAATTATCAACGACCGCCCTAAATCCTAATCGAGGCCGTTACATACATAGGTAAATAGTCACATACCATACACAAGGGTAACAGACAACCACTGCTCAGTATGTCAAGTACCCTAACATTTGACATTTGTTTTTTCTTTTTTTTTTTAACACATAGACAAATAACACTTTTTTTTTTTTTTTCAATACGCACGTATATCATTGTGCTTGACATTCGACAACCATTTTAAATTAACGATTAATTTAAATTATATATTTTTATTACGGTCACGTGATTCAGTATTTCATACAAAATCCTGCCTATACTCATGGCGCGTTTTGAATCAAATAATAAAAAATATAAAAAAAAAATATTTATGTACCTGATCTGACTAGCTGTCAAATACCCAATTCAGTATGGTTGGTAGATGGTTAAGTAAGTATGTAATTATGTATTATAGTCGGTTATAGGAGAGTAGGTATTAAATAATTTCATAGACGCATTGTGGTATAAATAATTAGGTAGGTAATGAAAGTTTTGTGGCCCTGAAAAGGGCCTTTTGCTTTGACGTCGTATGTTACTAGAGTTTCGCACACGAGTTTTAGGCGCGTTCGCCTCTGATCCTGCGTGCGAGCTGGATGTCCTTAGGCATGATGGTGACACGTTTGGCGTGAATGGCGCAGAGGTTGGTATCTTCGAAGAGTCCCACCAGGTACGCTTCGCTGGCTTCCTGCAGGGCCATCACGGCCGAGCTCTGGAAGCGGAGGTCGGTCTTGAAGTCTTGAGCGATCTCGCGCACCAGCCGCTGGAAAGGCAGCTTGCGGATCAGGAGCTCGGTACTCTTCTGGTAGCGACGGATCTCACGTAGTGCGACCGTGCCGGGCCTGTAGCGATGAGGCTTCTTCACACCGCCGGTGGCCGGAGCGCTCTTGCGAGCAGCCTTGGTGGCCAGCTGCTTGCGCGGCGCCTTGCCACCGGTGGACTTGCGGGCGGTCTGCTTCGTACGGGCCATGTTCTTTAATAGAGATATACAAGTTCACGTTACTTTGATCGTGCGACGTGCGCGCGTCCGTTCGCTGCTGACGCTGATGGTTTTATAAAAATCGTGAGCGCATTTCTGAAGCTTATATGCTTTATGGGCTCACACGCGCGTAGGAAGGGGCGAGGGGAAAACGGGCAACGGCGCGCGCGTGTGTGTGAGCGAGAGAGAGAGAGAGTATTTTTATGTTAACAAAAAAATATAATTTAGAACTGAAAACGTTATAAAAATATTAAATTCCCTAAGTTTCCACTGGACAGAAAAAATATCGTCTCATAGATTACTAGGTGACCAACAAACAAACCAAAAAAACAAACAAACGAACGAACAAACACTCTTTCGCATTTCGGATGACTGTGACGTCATTCAGAATTTCATGCACGCTTTGGCGTGTTGCTACTCATGTTTTTTTTTTCTTTTTAAGTATTAGATATAGGTGCCACCTAGTATACGTATATTAGGCATACGCTTACGAAACTACTTTATTAATTTAATAATAATAGACAATATTTTTTTTTTTTTTTGTGAACACGTAATTAATTATTATAGATTCTCTCAAAAGACGTAATATCCATTATCCACGTCCCTTTTAGTTTTATGTTTGTACTTTGTAAGTATGTTTATTAACTAGATAATATTTTATTTTATAAGCACTACTAGGTAATAAACAATTGGAGTAAAAATAAAGTGCTTCGAGTATCGACAAGTCGTCGAACACCTACCCGAGATTAGGATTACTTGAGAGTGGAGTTTAGGAGGAGTGAATAGGATGATCTTATTGTCTATACTGTATTGTGACGAATCACTGTACTGATTGTAAGTGGAATTATTTTGTGGCCCTGAAAAGGGCCTTTTGTTTTTTTGCTTGCATCTCGTTCGGAGGTTGAACGAGGAAGACAATCTTGAGCTCCTCACTTCGAGCTGGTGTATTTGGTGACGGCCTTGGTGCCTTCACTGACCGCGTGCTTGGCCAGCTCTCCGGGCAGCAGCAGCCTCACAGATGTCTGCACCTCCCTGGAGGTGATCGTCGACCTCTTGTTGTAGTGGGCGAGACGAGAGGCCTCGGCGGCGATGCGCTCGAATATGTCGTTCACGAAGGAGTTCATGATCGACATAGCCTTACTGGAGATACCGGTGTCGGGGTGGACTTGCTTGAGCACCTTGTAGATGTAGATGGCGTAGCTCTCCTTCCTCTTATGCTTCTTCTTCTTTTTGTCAGACTTAGAGATGTTCTTCTGGGCCTTGCCGGATTTCTTGGCTGCCTTACCGCTAGTCTTGGGTGGCATGTTGTAGTAAGTAGGTACGAGATGCGATGAGATACAACAATAAAATAGGTAACAACGCGACCGCTGTGACGCTCAGTTAGTTGTGTTGTGACGAAAAAATTTCCGGTGTGCGGTTTTTGTCCCTTTCTCAGCGGTAACGACCGATGGCTGCAGGCGAGCGGTCTAGATGATTCAACCAATCGTTGAACGATACACAGGCGCACGAGGGAGGGGAGGGAGCGAGTGCTACGTGACGTCACCAACGCGAGCCCCTCGCCCCGCGCGGAAGAAAAGAAACGCAAGAACACCTAACTTCATAATAACAAACAAAACAATATTATTGTGTACGTACACACCTAATTATAATCTACGCATTTACACGTAAATCGTAAATATAATAATTGTGTATTTACCGTACGCAGCTCTACGCTGCATAGGTATGTATGTATGTATGTATGTATCATGTATTAATTTAATAATATTACTTGGCTACGCAGTATGCACAATCGTAAAAATAATACATAATATTATTATTAGGCAGGAGCAGGCAGTTTGGGTTTAATTAATAAAATATTTATTTTACTATTTCGGGACCACAGACAAATTAATATGAAATAGTTAATTAGAAAAAAAAGTGCTTTGATTATTATGATGACGTCAGTCTCTCATACATGTAGGTTTTTTTTTTTTTTTTTTTATGTTTGTATTTCATACAAACTTAAAAATATAAAAAACATATTAGATGCTCGTTTTCAAGTTTGATATAGAGTTGCTGATTTGAATGAGTTGTCGTCATCCATATTTAGCGTCAGGCAGATATATTTTTTTTTTTTTTTTACCATTACCTAGTGTTTAATGACAGACCGTGTAGTGTCTGGGTTCCAGTATTTTTGAAGTCTTTATTTTTATTTTTTATTATGCCCAACGATTAAGTACCTGTTAATTTATTATCAGAATACTTACCCAACAGAAAAAAAAAAAGAAAAAGTAAACTAGACATGTTGTGTAGTAAGTAATGGGGTATTTGGAAAAGTTTTGTGGCCCTGAAAAGGGCCTTTTGTTTATTTCTTGGTAGAAATAGATGGCGATCACCGACGATAGCGAAGGTACACCAATTAGGCCTTCTTCTCGGTCTTCTTGGGCAACAGGACGGCTTGTATGTTCGGCAGCACGCCACCCTGTGCGATAGTGACGCCGGAGAGAAGCTTGTTCAACTCCTCGTCGTTGCGGATGGCCAATTGAAGATGCCTGGGAATGATCCTGGTCTTCTTGTTGTCACGTGCCGCGTTACCGGCCAACTCGAGCACTTCAGCGGCCAGGTACTCCATCACGGCCGCGAGGTAAACGGGCGCGCCGGCACCGACGCGCTCGGCGTAGTTGCCCTTCCTCAGCAGCCTGTGAATACGTCCGACGGGGAACTGTAGACCGGCACGGTTGGAGCGAGACTTGACCTTTCCCTTGACTTTGCCGCCTTTGCCACGACCGGACATTGCTGGTTGGGAGTTTTAAAACGATCAAACACGAGAATAATGCGCGTACGTAGCGTACACGCAGGCGGCGATATGGAAGAACTTTAAAAAACAGTCCGTCGGCGCCACGTCTATATAGTCGAACCACGCTCCGTATTGAGGTGGGGATCGCGGCGAGACAAGCGGACACGTTTTGCTTAGCGAAAACGCGACGTTGCATGTTGGACTCGAAGATACAGCGCAGCGGCAACGTCGCGTTTCAGAAAATTAAAGAAAAATAATTTATCAAAACGTACCTAGCATAGAACACACCACAGAGTATGTAGTTTTTTTTTCTTTTTTTTCAGAGAGAACCTTAGATGTTATATTCATGTACTTAGCGGTTTTTTTTTATTGACGCAGAAAAAGTCTATCAATGTCTCATAATTAAATGTGTATACATGTTTAGGAACCTAATTCGTTTTTTTTTTCTTCTTTTCAATGTAAAAGAGCTTGCATAGATAAAAATGCGACGTTGCATGGTTGGCTCGAGGTGTCAGCGATGCGGCAACGTCGCACGCATTTTTCGCCAAAATTTACGATTATTTTCAAAAATCAGTGATAGCTCTAAATAGGTGCCTAGCTAGTAAGCTTAATACCGATTACCGATCGATCGCGATCTCGATGGACTGAGTGAGTAAGTGAGCGAGTCGGGATCGGGATCGGGATCGGGATCGGGTTCGGGCGGGCGGGCGTCATAGCTATGATAGCTGGTAGTGAATGGTGAATACCTGGTGATTGATACCCATGTAGTAGGCCTATCTCTAATGTTAGGTTTCGAGTTATTTGCTATTTGTTTGATTATTGATTGAATATAAAATTAACAACTTAGAACCCGGGTCCTTAGATCCTTCCTTAGTCCTTAGGTCCTTAGATTCCTTACACTAATAATTAATAATCCATATTATACGGATCGGATCGGTTTGTTTTTTTTTTTGTTGTAGTATTAATGATATTGTGTTTAATATGTGTCATAAATTGAAAAATTCGACGTTGGTAAGTAGGTACTTATTAATGTTATAGTAAGTAGGTACATGAATGTACATAATATGTATGTATGTATGTATGTATGTATATTGTATGCATGTATGTATATTTGCATTACCTATTTTATTTTTGTAGTGAGTGCATCATAATACTATGTATGATGATATTTTTTTTTTTGTGTGTATCTAAATAGGTAGGCAGGGTAGGTGAGTAAGTAAATGAATGAACGAACGAACGAACGAACGAGTAGTCGTAGTTAGTTACAGGAAAGATATGTTAGCCCTGAAAAGGGCTTTTTATTGTTGCGGTTGTGAAGCCGCACGCGGAACTCGAACGCGCGCATCTTCGCGGCGAGGCCACCTTCGGCGGGTGGGCGGGCTTGGGCGGCGAATAGCGAGCGAGCGGTTCGCCGGAGGCAGGCGGCAGCCGATAGTGAAGCTTGGCTTACTTTTTGGCGGCGGCGGCCTTCTTGGCGGCGGGTTTCGACTTGGGCGCGGCCTTCTTGGGTTTCGGCGCCTTGGGCTTCTTCGTCGGCGGCTTGGCGGTCTTCTTCGCCTTGGAGGCGGCGCCCTTGGCCTTGGCCGGGGACGCGGCGGCGGAGGCCTTCTTCGCGACGGCGGGCTTCTTCCTCTTGGCCGCGGCGGCCTTCTTGTCGCGTGCGGTGGCGGCGGCGGTCTTCGCCTTGGAGGGCGACGAGGCGGCCGCGGCGGCTGCCTTCTTCTTGGCGGCGGCTGCGGCGGCGGCGGCGGTCGCGGGGGCGGCCTTCTTCGCGCGCGCGGTGGCGGCGGACGCGGCGGCGCCCTTGCCGCCGGCGGGCTTCTTGGAGGCGGCCGACTTGGACTCGAGCTTGAACGAGCCGGAGGCGCCTTTGCCCTTGGTCTGGATGAGCGCGCCGGACTCGACGGCGCTCTTGAGGTACTTCCTGATGAAAGGCGCCATCTTCTCCGCGTCGACCTTGTACTGGGCGGCGATGTACTTCTTGATCGCCTGCAGCGACGAGCCGCTCCTCTCCTTGAGCTCCTTGATGGCGCTGTTCACCATCTCGGACGTCTTCGGGTGGGTGGGCTTCGCTTTCGGCTTCTTGGCGGCGGCGCCGCCGGCGCCCGCGGAAGCCTTGGGCTTCTTCGCGGGCGTCGCCGGGGCTGGGGCTTCGGATGCGACTGCGGTGTCGGACATATTCTTTGATTATTTTTTGACGATGCACACACAAAACACTGAGAGCACGCAAAGTTGCTTTTTTTTCCCCCGAGTTAGAGAAACCGAAAGATATACGCCGCACGATGTCGCTGTTGGCAGTAAGGCTCGTGGCTATACCGTAAGGAGAACCGCGATGTCGCTAGACATTTTCCCGTACGAATACTTACAACTTTTCACTAGCATGCATCGGATTAAAACAAAATTATATAATCCCGTTTAAATTTTCCACAATTTGTAACGACCGTGTCGTTTTGTCTTGAGCCTGTCCGTGTATTGGCATCATTCAATCGCGTATTACATCGGTGTACGCGGAGCGATCGATCTTTAAATTCGATACACCGCTAGACGCGTACCTCGGGTCCCGTTTAAAACCCATTTTACTCTATAAAACGATGCATAAATCACCAAAAACTATGGCAAATTAAAAACTGAGATTCTGCCCTATATATATAATCACTAATCTCTATACTGAGTCGTATGTAGCGATACTTTAGCTCGGTCGAAGTAGAGCCTCGTAAAACACGACTCGATCTCTCGCCGTGTATGTATTGCAGTCTCCCGCTGACGGTCTGATTATTTCGGTAGAGGTAAGGTGTGTAAAGATTTAATAGAATAATATAATTAATGTGTCCCTTTTATGAACTCTCATTCAAATACAAACAATCATTATAAGACCGATATTAAGTAAATTGAGACGCCAATTCGCGCGGCTGAATCGCGGCGCGCGGCGGGCGCGGCCCGGCTACGTCTCCTCCGTCCGTACGTCCATACACAACTCCACATATTATTTAATAAAACTAACTTAATTATTTACTTACTTAGACTTACTTATTAACACATGCTTTAATTAGTTGCGTAATATTAAAAAATATTTGGATTTTCATTTCGATTCAAACCACTTCAAACCACATGAACAGTGTTATGTGCCCATAATACTTATTATTATTGCTGTCTCTGCTATGTTCATTCAATCGAGTTAGGTATACCTACCTAAGAAATGAAATTATGAAAAAAAATGAGACTGTTTATTAAATAAGTACTTAATCTTATTTTTGTAATAGAGGTAAGTAAGTAAGTAAGTACATACTTACTTGTCTAATAAAAATTAACAACACAACAATAGGAGTTTAATTATAGGTACCTACCCATTAATTATTATCTAATAAAGCCTTAACTTAATTGCTTCCTTCCATGAATTAAAATTAATTAATCTGGTTCAGGTACATAGTAGTAGGTTCTAAAAGACAAGACACTCAGATGTGGCGGTAAAGTGAAGGTACCTACCTAGACTTCCTACTAATTACTGTTCCTTTGTACTACTTACTATCTAGGACGTAGACAAGTAGGTAGGTACTTAAATAAGTATAACTAACATTGCAAAGTAGGAAGCTATATTATCTATTTTTTTATTATTATAATTCTTTTTTTCAATCTGTAGCCAAGTCAGCTGGTATTATTTAAGTATAACTGTCTCATTCATGCTTCCACTATGTAATATGTTATGGTTTATTTTTCTGGTTATTTTTTTTGTTAAATACGTCATATTATTTTAAATAGCCAATGCCAATGTATCTTGCTCTATAGGTAGGTAAGGTTGATAAGTAAATTAGTAAAACACACAAGAGTAAATCATCGAAATAAATGCGGCCCTGAAAAGGGCCTTTTTTATGGTAGGTTACTCCATTGAAATAGAGCGAGGTCAATGCTGCATAGAGACTTAACCACCGAAACCGTAGAGGGTGCGACCCTGACGTTTCAGCGCGTAAACGACGTCCATAGCTGTGACGGTCTTCCTCTTGGCGTGCTCAGTGTAGGTGACGGCGTCGCGGATCACGTTCTCGAGGAACACTTTCAGCACACCGCGGGTCTCCTCGTATATCAGACCGGATATACGCTTCACGCCGCCCCTGCGCGCCAGACGACGGATAGCAGGCTTCGTGATACCTTGGATGTTGTCACGCAGCACCTTCCTGTGACGCTTGGCGCCTCCTTTTCCCAATCCCTTTCCACCTTTACCGCGACCGGTCATCTTCTAGGCTTGTGATAACTATCTTCAAAACTGGATAACTGAACTCCGCGCGCCCCGCACACCGCTGTGAACAGAATATACCGAGCTCGAGGAGCAGTAGCGCTTATATAGTTTGTGACCGGCGAAATAATCTGTTGTACGTTTCGTTTGCGTGCCTTCGCATTCGGTCGTCGCTGTTCGTTACTAGAGAAAAAGAGACACAACACATTCCGTGCAGAGGGGCTGCGAGACGCGCGGGCCGACGGGGGACGGGGGGACGTGTCATAACAATAATAATATCGGTTTTGAGTTTAACTTAATATTAAGTATGATTATTCCAAAAAAGAAAATTATCAACGACCGCCCTAAATCCTAATCGAGGCCGTTACATACATAGGTAAATAGTCACATACCATACACAAGGGTAACAGACAACCACTGCTCAGTATGTCAAGTACCCTAACATTTGACATTTGTTTTTTCTTTTTTTTTTTAACACATAGACAAATAACACTTTTTTTTTTTTTTTCAATACGCACGTATATCATTGTGCTTGACATTCGACAACCATTTTAAATTAACGATTAATTTAAATTATATATTTTTATTACGGTCACGTGATTCAGTATTTCATACAAAATCCTGCCTATACTCATGGCGCGTTTTGAATCAAATAATAAAAAATATAAAAAAAAAATATTTATGTACCTGATCTGACTAGCTGTCAAATACCCAATTCAGTATGGTTGGTAGATGGTTAAGTAAGTATGTAATTATGTATTATAGTCGGTTATAGGAGAGTAGGTATTAAATAATTTCATAGACGCATTGTGGTATAAATAATTAGGTAGGTAATGAAAGTTTTGTGGCCCTGAAAAGGGCCTTTTGCTTTGACGTCGTATGTTACTAGAGTTTCGCACACGAGTTTTAGGCGCGTTCGCCTCTGATCCTGCGTGCGAGCTGGATGTCCTTAGGCATGATGGTGACACGTTTGGCGTGAATGGCGCAGAGGTTGGTATCTTCGAAGAGTCCCACCAGGTACGCTTCGCTGGCTTCCTGCAGGGCCATCACGGCCGAGCTCTGGAAGCGGAGGTCGGTCTTGAAGTCTTGAGCGATCTCGCGCACCAGCCGCTGGAAAGGCAGCTTGCGGATCAGGAGCTCGGTACTCTTCTGGTAGCGACGGATCTCACGTAGTGCGACCGTGCCGGGCCTGTAGCGATGAGGCTTCTTCACACCGCCGGTGGCCGGAGCGCTCTTGCGAGCAGCCTTGGTGGCCAGCTGCTTGCGCGGCGCCTTGCCACCGGTGGACTTGCGGGCGGTCTGCTTCGTACGGGCCATGTTCTTTAATAGAGATATACAAGTTCACGTTACTTTGATCGTGCGACGTGCGCGCGTCCGTTCGCTTTTTTTTTTTTTTCGGATTGAGTATGCTGCATAGGCCCTACTGGCCGCTACAGCGTCACCGGGGGGATGGGCGAGCGCTAAGCGTCGCCGAGAAAAGAGCCCTAGGGCTCGATGACATCGGGGGAGGCAACGTCTTCCTAAGGGCGCCTCCTATGAGGCTCGGACCACGGCTTAGGATGACGTTGGGACGAATGGGAGGTCGGTTGGACTAGGTTAGTCCACACGCCCCCGAGGCCGTGGGTTAAGACCACGTCCGGGTGACGTAAGATATCGGGGTCCTCGTCTTCGCCGGCGAAGACGCTGTGTTTGAGATGTGTTGGTGTGTAGCCCTAAGTAGGGTGCATTGTCGGTGGTGATTTGGTCGTCGGGGTCGTTAAGGACGTGTTTGGGACGTCTTTTGTCTGGTGGGTCATTTCGGTCGGGGGTGTAAGATGCAGTCTGAACTACAAGAGGGTTGGGATGTCTAACTGCCTTCTCAAAATAATTTTTGGAGAGCTGCTTGAAATATTGGGCTATGGTAGGGAGTTCGAGATCTCTATGGAGATCGACGTTGCGTACGAACCACGGGGATCCCGTGGCCATACGCATGAACTTGTTTTGGAGGACCTGGAGACTGTTAAATCGAGAGTGAGGGAGGTGTGCGAATAACACGCATGCATAGGACATAATAGGGCGGATGCACGTTTTATAAAGCGTGACTTTGTGTCGCAGGGACATTTTGCTTTTGCAGCATATCATGGGATATAGGCGGAATAAAACATAGCTAGCCTTGTTACGGACTCGGCGTATGTGGGCGTTAAAGCTGAGTTTACTATCAAAGGTTACACCTAAGTATTTGGCATTCTTTTGCCAGGGAATGGGGCGACCGTATAAGGTGATTTCGGGGAGGTCTAACCTCTTCCTACGCGCGGAGGGACAAAAGAGCATAGCGGCGCTCTTTTCGGGGTTGACTTCGATTCTCCATCGGCGGAACCAGTCACCTAAACTACTAACTGCCGCTTGAAGACGAGATCTAATAAAAAGGCGGTTTGGCGAAGAGCTATATAGGGCGGTATCGTCCGCGTACTGGGCCGTGCTGACATGAGGAAACGCGGGGATATCGCTGGTGAACAGTGAGTAAAGAAGGGGGGAAAGTACTGAGCCCTGTGGGACGCCAGCACGGATCGGTCTGGGGGAAGAAAGGGTTCCGTCTATCCGATAGCGGAAGGTGCGATTTGAGAGGAATTCTCGTAGCAGACGTACGAGTCTTATCGGTAAGCCTAGATGGTGAAGCTTGTAGATTAAGCCAGCGTGCCAAACCCTATCGAACGCTTTTGCTACGTCAAAGAAGAGGACTCCGGTTGGGATGCCTCTGGAGAGGCGATTGAAACCTGTGTAGATATGTTCCGTGAGGCGGTGCGCTTGATGAACGCAAGAGTGTCTGGCTCGAAAGCCGAATTGCTCGTCGTTTAGGAGCTTCTTCTCTTCGACGACGGACTTAAGCCGGTTGAGGATAATTCTCTCATACACCTTTCCAAGCGTGTTGAGTAGACTTATAGGACGGTAGCTAGTTGGTAGGTTACGGGGTTTTCCCGGTTTAGGGATGCCTATCACTGTTGCTTCCTTCCACCTATCGGGGAAGGAGCACCCGGCCATAAGGGCATTAAATATGATAACTAGGAGATTTATGATCTGATCGGGGAGCAATTTTAATGTTTTGTTATTAATTGAATCGGGGCCTGGAGCTTTCTTAGCGTGTAACTCTTTGATAATTCCTCGGACTTCGCCGCAAGTAGTGGGAGGGAGAGGTTCCTCTTCAGGAGAGGGGGAGGAGGAGAAGAGGATAGCTAGTTCTTTATCGACTAACTCTACGTGAGACCTATCAAGGGAGGTTGTGCTTGGAGAGCATTGGGCTTCTAGGCTATCAGCTAATAGCTCGGCCTTATCGACATCTTCAAAGGCGGGCGGGTGGTTAGGACGTATAAGCGGAGGGGTAGCTGAGACAGGGTCGGCTTTGAGAGCCCTAGCCAACCTGTAGTACGCTACATGCGATGGCGAGAGTTCGCTCAGCTTCCTGTCCCATTGTTCGTCGCGGAGTTCGGCAAGGCGAGCCTTTACCTCCCTCTGGGCTCTCCAGAGTTCTCTCCGGTTGTCAGCGGTCGGACATGCGTCATGGGCTCTACGTTTGGCGTTTTTATTTGTAATTAATTCTCTAGCGTCGTCCGGTAGTTGCTGGCGGATAAAACCGTTAGGCATTTCCCGGGAACAGGCGCTAAGAGCATCGCGGATGTGATTGGTTAGGTGCAGTGAGGCTGCATGCGCTTCGTCTAAGCTTTCTATGTTGTCAGGAATTTGAGAGAGGTGCACTGATTCTATGGACTTAAGATACTCAGAGAGTTTCTTGAAGTCAATGACTGTTTTGGTCGGGGGGGCTGCGTTGGGCGGGGGTCCTAGCCGGAGTAGGACGGGGCGATGGTCTGAACATAGTTCGGATAACACTTCCAAAGGACTCACCTGTAAGGTGATGTTCTTTAGCAGTGCTATGTCTAGTATGTCCGGTCGGTCAGTAGTCCGTTCTGTATTTGGATAACGAGTCGGTATGTCAGGGGCCAAAAGTATAAAATTAAGGTCCTGTCGGTTTGTCAGTCTTTCGAGTATAACTCCTCGTTGGTTTGTGGTGTTACAGTTCCAGCGGCGGTGTTTGGCGTTAAAATCTCCTGCCAGAATGACGGAGTCTCCGAGGGAGAAGAGTGAGCTGATGTCACTCTCTAGGAGTTGTTTTGTTGGTGAGAGATAGACAGATGCTAGTATGACCGTCGGATGGCCGGACATACTAACCTGACAAATAGATGCTTCCATGTTGGTTAGGGGAGGAGTGTCGAGAGGAGTGCAGTGAAGAGCCCTTCTATAGTAAATCGCGGTACCGCCGAGGGCGGTTGCTCTGTCGTTTCGTATTAAATTATAATTGGCAATTCGCGGATTGCTTCTACTAGGTTTTAAGAAGGTCTCTTGCACTAGGAGAATATCGATTTGATGTGCGCAGACAAATTCACGTACTTCATCTATTTGGTCGATAAGGCCGGCAGCATTGTAAAACGCGACCGTAAGGGAGTGTGGTTTGATTCTGCTATTATTTGTGTTGGCCATTTAGAGAGTCAAATAATTGTTTTACCGGAACGAAAAAGTCCATATGTTTTTGGAGGACTGTAACTATATCTGGGTTTGTCCTAACATCCCAGATGAATCTGTGCAATTTAATAAGGTCTATCGTCAGGAGAAGTTTGCTGAGGACATCGATGTTAGTGCTTGCATATGCATAAGCAGAGGCATCAGAATACTCATCTGAGTTGGCCTGATTGGCCGAATTGGGCGTTGTTGGTGAGGCCTGGGACGGTGTTGGTTGGGCGGGCTTAGCCGCGGAAGCTGGGCGATTGGCCCTGGGAAGAGGTTTGTCCCAAGCGTTGGTGGCCGGAGCCGGCGCCGGGACGAATGTTGGAGTCGGTTTGGAAGGGGTGGCAGGTTTGCGGCCGGCCGATTTGACCCTTCGCTTGGGTTCCTTGGGGGCTCTAGGGCATCCGCGATAGTTCGCAGGGTGCCCTTGAGACCTGCAAAGAACACAGCTTGGGGGCTCCTCGGTCGGTTGTGTCCTAGCGCAATCTGCCGTGCCGTGGTCTCCTAGGCACTTGACGCACCTAGGGCGGGCGAAGCAATTCCTAGCGGAATGGCCGTATAACTGGCAGCGATGACACTGCCCTAATCTACCGCGCTGACGAGGGGATTCGACCTTAAGGCCTGAAAGACGACATATTGCCGTGAGATTATAGATTTTCTTACCTTCTGGGGTAAGGTCTAGGATGACAAGAATCATCTCATAAGGAGATTTCGATTGAGCGTGGTACATACGATGTACCTCCTGAACTGGGAACCCTTGGGATACGAGATCGTCTTTAATTGCGTCGGTGTTTAATTCTTTTGGAATGTTGCGTACTACGACGCGGAGGACGCGCTCTTCGGGCAGAGCGTACGTGTGGAACCCTACGTTCTCTTGTCTGAGAACAGAGGTAAGACCCCGGTGGTCTTGGGAGGTAGGGCATTCTACTCTAATGCCTATGGCGGTGGAGCGTGCTTCAGAGAAGGTTATGCCTTTCTCTGTTAGGATCGGGAGGATACGCTGCCAGCTCAGCTTCTCTCTAATATAGAGAGGAGGGACTTTTTCCCTTACTGGTTCCTCCATCGGGGAGTCTTCCGACTCCTCTCCGGAGGAGGACTGGGTGGCGGAGGGACCTTGGGATTTGGGAGAATCTGAAGGATTTGTGGGTGGCGTGGCGGCAAGACCAACCTTCTTAGGAGGGTTTGCGCAGGATTTTGAGGCCTTTAGCTTTCGCTTTTGGCTTTTGGACTGGACGGGGGTAAAATCGTCCGATTCGGATGAGGCGGGAGAGGTCTCATTTTGAGGTTCCTCGGATATTGCTGGAAGAGCGATTCGGGCTACGGGACCAGGGATGGTCTTGGGCAGGGATGGTCTAGCGGGGGCGGCTGAAGGTCCAGAGAGGGGCAAGGAGAGAAGCTCCTTGGGTTTGGGGGGCGCGGGGGTGATCTCCATGGCTGTCGCCTGGGAGAGAGCAGTTGGCTGCCTGAAGGGCGGTTCGGTTGGCGGCATGACCGGGGGGACTGATGCAGGAGAGGAGCTATAAAAATAGCTCAAATATTCAGGACTGCGTTTTTGCAGATCCTCTAACAAAGCCTGGATATTAAAATTGTAATGAACTTGCTTCAGCGGGGCCCTAGTGGCCCCGAGAGCGGGTCGGTCAGTGGGTCGGGGGTCCATAGTGGACCCGGGGGCTGGATTTGTCCCCCCTGCCGGGGCAGGGAGGTGGGTACCTAAGGTGAATACCCTAGCTGAGTCCCCGTCCTTTGGAGACGGGGGTGTGGACCTATGCTGCGCTTAGAATAGTGTACTCACGGAATCCTAGACCCTGGAACTACACTACACTATACACAACGCTGGAACAATGTCCATCCACAACACTAGCACAATCACTTTCGGAGTCGGGCGGCACAACACTAGCGCGAGAGGAAAGTCGGAGCACTGCAGACCGGGCATGGGAGACGTCCGCTCGGGGCGAACGCTATGCACGGAATTTTGCGTCCGTTCGCTGCTGACGCTGATGGTTTTATAAAAATCGTGAGCGCATTTCTGAAGCTTATATGCTTTATGGGCTCACACGCGCGTAGGAAGGGGCGAGGGGAAAACGGGCAACGGCGCGCGCGTGTGTGTGAGCGAGAGAGAGAGAGAGAGAGAGTATTTTTATGTTAACAAAAAAATATAATTTAGAACTGAAAACGTTATAAAAATATTAAATTCCCTAAGTTTCCACTGGACAGAAAAAATATCGTCTCATAGATTACTAGGTGACCAACAAACAAACCAAAAAAACAAACAAACGAACGAACAAACACTCTTTCGCATTTCGGATGACTGTGACGTCATTCAGAATTTCATGCACGCTTTGGCGTGTTGCTACTCATGTTTTTTTTTTCTTTTTAAGTATTAGATATAGGTGCCACCTAGTATACGTATATTAGGCATACGCTTACGAAACTACTTTATTAATTTAATAATAATAGACAATATTTTTTTTTTTTTTGTGAACACGTAATTAATTATTATAGATTCTCTCAAAAGACGTAATATCCATTATCCACGTCCCTTTTAGTTTTATGTTTGTACTTTGTAAGTATGTTTATTAACTAGATAATATTTTATTTTATAAGCACTACTAGGTAATAAACAATTGGAGTAAAAATAAAGTGCTTCGAGTATCGACAAGTCGTCGAACACCTACCCGAGATTAGGATTACTTGAGAGTGGAGTTTAGGAGGAGTGAATAGGATGATCTTATTGTCTATACTGTATTGTGACGAATCACTGTACTGATTGTAAGTGGAATTATTTTGTGGCCCTGAAAAGGGCCTTTTGTTTTTTTGCTTGCATCTCGTTCGGAGGTTGAACGAGGAAGACAATCTTGAGCTCCTCACTTCGAGCTGGTGTATTTGGTGACGGCCTTGGTGCCTTCACTGACCGCGTGCTTGGCCAGCTCTCCGGGCAGCAGCAGCCTCACAGATGTCTGCACCTCCCTGGAGGTGATCGTCGACCTCTTGTTGTAGTGGGCGAGACGAGAGGCCTCGGCGGCGATGCGCTCGAATATGTCGTTCACGAAGGAGTTCATGATCGACATAGCCTTACTGGAGATACCGGTGTCGGGGTGGACTTGCTTGAGCACCTTGTAGATGTAGATGGCGTAGCTCTCCTTCCTCTTATGCTTCTTCTTCTTTTTGTCAGACTTAGAGATGTTCTTCTGGGCCTTGCCGGATTTCTTGGCTGCCTTACCGCTAGTCTTGGGTGGCATGTTGTAGTAAGTAGGTACGAGATGCGATGAGATACAACAATAAAATAGGTAACAACGCGACCGCTGTGACGCTCAGTTAGTTGTGTTGTGACGAAAAAATTTCCGGTGTGCGGTTTTTGTCCCTTTCTCAGCGGTAACGACCGATGGCTGCAGGCGAGCGGTCTAGATGATTCAACCAATCGTTGAACGATACACAGGCGCACGAGGGAGGGGAGGGAGCGAGTGCTACGTGACGTCACCAACGCGAGCCCCTCGCCCCGCGCGGAAGAAAAGAAACGCAAGAACACCTAACTTCATAATAACAAACAAAACAATATTATTGTGTACGTACACACCTAATTATAATCTACGCATTTACACGTAAATCGTAAATATAATAATTGTGTATTTACCGTACGCAGCTCTACGCTGCATAGGTATGTATGTATGTATGTATGTATCATGTATTAATTTAATAATATTACTTGGCTACGCAGTATGCACAATCGTAAAAATAATACATAATATTATTATTAGGCAGGAGCAGGCAGTTTGGGTTTAATTAATAAAATATTTATTTTACTATTTCGGGACCACAGACAAATTAATATGAAATAGTTAATTAGAAAAAAAAGTGCTTTGATTATTATGATGACGTCAGTCTCTCATACATGTAGGTTTTTTTTTTTTTTTTATGTTTGTATTTCATACAAACTTAAAAATATAAAAAACATATTAGATGCTCGTTTTCAAGTTTGATATAGAGTTGCTGATTTGAATGAGTTGTCGTCATCCATATTTAGCGTCAGGCAGATATATTTTTTTTTTTTTTTACCATTACCTAGTGTTTAATGACAGACCGTGTAGTGTCTGGGTTCCAGTATTTTTGAAGTCTTTATTTTTATTTTTTATTATGCCCAACGATTAAGTACCTGTTAATTTATTATCAGAATACTTACCCAACAGAAAAAAAAAAGAAAAAGTAAACTAGACATGTTGTGTAGTAAGTAATGGGGTATTTGGAAAAGTTTTGTGGCCCTGAAAAGGGCCTTTTGTTTATTTCTTGGTAGAAATAGATGGCGATCACCGACGATAGCGAAGGTACACCAATTAGGCCTTCTTCTCGGTCTTCTTGGGCAACAGGACGGCTTGTATGTTCGGCAGCACGCCACCCTGTGCGATAGTGACGCCGGAGAGAAGCTTGTTCAACTCCTCGTCGTTGCGGATGGCCAATTGAAGATGCCTGGGAATGATCCTGGTCTTCTTGTTGTCACGTGCCGCGTTACCGGCCAACTCGAGCACTTCAGCGGCCAGGTACTCCATCACGGCCGCGAGGTAAACGGGCGCGCCGGCACCGACGCGCTCGGCGTAGTTGCCCTTCCTCAGCAGCCTGTGAATACGTCCGACGGGGAACTGTAGACCGGCACGGTTGGAGCGAGACTTGACCTTTCCCTTGACTTTGCCGCCTTTGCCACGACCGGACATTGCTGGTTGGGAGTTTTAAAACGATCAAACACGAGAATAATGCGCGTACGTAGCGTACACGCAGGCGGCGATATGGAAGAACTTTAAAAAACAGTCCGTCGGCGCCACGTCTATATAGTCGAACCACGCTCCGTATTGAGGTGGGGATCGCGGCGAGACAAGCGGACACGTTTTGCTTAGCGAAAACGCGACGTTGCATGTTGGACTCGAAGATACAGCGCAGCGGCAACGTCGCGTTTCAGAAAATTAAAGAAAAATAATTTATCAAAACGTACCTAGCATAGAACACACCACAGAGTATGTAGTTTTTTTTTCTTTTTTTTCAGAGAGAACCTTAGATGTTATATTCATGTACTTAGCGGTTTTTTTTTATTGACGCAGAAAAAGTCTATCAATGTCTCATAATTAAATGTGTATACATGTTTAGGAACCTAATTCGTTTTTTTTTTCTTCTTTTCAATGTAAAAGAGCTTGCATAGATAAAAATGCGACGTTGCATGGTTGGCTCGAGGTGTCAGCGATGCGGCAACGTCGCACGCATTTTTCGCCAAAATTTACGATTATTTTCAAAAATCAGTGATAGCTCTAAATAGGTGCCTAGCTAGTAAGCTTAATACCGATTACCGATCGATCGCGATCTCGATGGACTGAGTGAGTAAGTGAGCGAGTCGGGATCGGGATCGGGATCGGGATCGGGTTCGGGCGGGCGGGCGTCATAGCTATGATAGCTGGTAGTGAATGGTGAATACCTGGTGATTGATACCCATGTAGTAGGCCTATCTCTAATGTTAGGTTTCGAGTTATTTGCTATTTGTTTGATTATTGATTGAATATAAAATTAACAACTTAGAACCCGGGTCCTTAGATCCTTCCTTAGTCCTTAGGTCCTTAGATTCCTTACACTAATAATTAATAATCCATATTATACGGATCGGATCGGTTTGTTTTTTTTTTTGTTGTAGTATTAATGATATTGTGTTTAATATGTGTCATAAATTGAAAAATTCGACGTTGGTAAGTAGGTACTTATTAATGTTATAGTAAGTAGGTACATGAATGTACATAATATGTATGTATGTATGTATGTATGTATATTGTATGCATGTATGTATATTTGCATTACCTATTTTATTTTTGTAGTGAGTGCATCATAATACTATGTATGATGATATTTTTTTTTTTGTGTGTATCTAAATAGGTAGGCAGGGTAGGTGAGTAAGTAAATGAATGAACGAACGAACGAACGAACGAGTAGTCGTAGTTAGTTACAGGAAAGATATGTTAGCCCTGAAAAGGGCTTTTTATTGTTGCGGTTGTGAAGCCGCACGCGGAACTCGAACGCGCGCATCTTCGCGGCGAGGCCACCTTCGGCGGGTGGGCGGGCTTGGGCGGCGAATAGCGAGCGAGCGGTTCGCCGGAGGCAGGCGGCAGCCGATAGTGAAGCTTGGCTTACTTTTTGGCGGCGGCGGCCTTCTTGGCGGCGGGTTTCGACTTGGGCGCGGCCTTCTTGGGTTTCGGCGCCTTGGGCTTCTTCGTCGGCGGCTTGGCGGTCTTCTTCGCCTTGGAGGCGGCGCCCTTGGCCTTGGCCGGGGACGCGGCGGCGGAGGCCTTCTTCGCGACGGCGGGCTTCTTCCTCTTGGCCGCGGCGGCCTTCTTGTCGCGTGCGGTGGCGGCGGCGGTCTTCGCCTTGGAGGGCGACGAGGCGGCCGCGGCGGCTGCCTTCTTCTTGGCGGCGGCTGCGGCGGCGGCGGCGGTCGCGGGGGCGGCCTTCTTCGCGCGCGCGGTGGCGGCGGACGCGGCGGCGCCCTTGCCGCCGGCGGGCTTCTTGGAGGCGGCCGACTTGGACTCGAGCTTGAACGAGCCGGAGGCGCCTTTGCCCTTGGTCTGGATGAGCGCGCCGGACTCGACGGCGCTCTTGAGGTACTTCCTGATGAAAGGCGCCATCTTCTCCGCGTCGACCTTGTACTGGGCGGCGATGTACTTCTTGATCGCCTGCAGCGACGAGCCGCTCCTCTCCTTGAGCTCCTTGATGGCGCTGTTCACCATCTCGGACGTCTTCGGGTGGGTGGGCTTCGCTTTCGGCTTCTTGGCGGCGGCGCCGCCGGCGCCCGCGGAAGCCTTGGGCTTCTTCGCGGGCGTCGCCGGGGCTGGGGCTTCGGATGCGACTGCGGTGTCGGACATATTCTTTGATTATTTTTTGACGATGCACACACAAAACACTGAGAGCACGCAAAGTTGCTTTTTTTTCCCCCGAGTTAGAGAAACCGAAAGATATACGCCGCACGATGTCGCTGTTGGCAGTAAGGCTCGTGGCTATACCGTAAGGAGAACCGCGATGTCGCTAGACATTTTCCCGTACGAATACTTACAACTTTTCACTAGCATGCATCGGATTAAAACAAAATTATATAATCCCGTTTAAATTTTCCACAATTTGTAACGACCGTGTCGTTTTGTCTTGAGCCTGTCCGTGTATTGGCATCATTCAATCGCGTATTACATCGGTGTACGCGGAGCGATCGATCTTTAAATTCGATACACCGCTAGACGCGTACCTCGGGTCCCGTTTAAAACCCATTTTACTCTATAAAACGATGCATAAATCACCAAAAACTATGGCAAATTAAAAACTGAGATTCTGCCCTATATATATAATCACTAATCTCTATACTGAGTCGTATGTAGCGATACTTTAGCTCGGTCGAAGTAGAGCCTCGTAAAACACGACTCGATCTCTCGCCGTGTATGTATTGCAGTCTCCCGCTGACGGTCTGATTATTTCGGTAGAGGTAAGGTGTGTAAAGATTTAATAGAATAATATAATTAATGTGTCCCTTTTATGAACTCTCATTCAAATACAAACAATCATTATAAGACCGATATTAAGTAAATTGAGACGCCAATTCGCGCGGCTGAATCGCGGCGCGGCGGGCGCGGCCCGGCTACGTCTCCTCCGTCCGTACGTCCATACACAACTCCACATATTATTTAATAAAACTAACTTAATTATTTACTTACTTAGACTTACTTATTAACACATGCTTTAATTAGTTGCGTAATATTAAAAAATATTTGGATTTTCATTTCGATTCAAACCACTTCAAACCACATGAACAGTGTTATGTGCCCATAATACTTATTATTATTGCTGTCTCTGCTATGTTCATTCAATCGAGTTAGGTATACCTACCTAAGAAATGAAATTATGAAAAAAAATGAGACTGTTTATTAAATAAGTACTTAATCTTATTTTTGTAATAGAGGTAAGTAAGTAAGTAAGTACATACTTACTTGTCTAATAAAAATTAACAACACAACAATAGGAGTTTAATTATAGGTACCTACCCATTAATTATTATCTAATAAAGCCTTAACTTAATTGCTTCCTTCCATGAATTAAAATTAATTAATCTGGTTCAGGTACATAGTAGTAGGTTCTAAAAGACAAGACACTCAGATGTGGCGGTAAAGTGAAGGTACCTACCTAGACTTCCTACTAATTACTGTTCCTTTGTACTACTTACTATCTAGGACGTAGACAAGTAGGTAGGTACTTAAATAAGTATAACTAACATTGCAAAGTAGGAAGCTATATTATCTATTTTTTTATTATTATAATTCTTTTTTTCAATCTGTAGCCAAGTCAGCTGGTATTATTTAAGTATAACTGTCTCATTCATGCTTCCACTATGTAATATGTTATGGTTTATTTTTCTGGTTATTTTTTTTGTTAAATACGTCATATTATTTTAAATAGCCAATGCCAATGTATCTTGCTCTATAGGTAGGTAAGGTTGATAAGTAAATTAGTAAAACACACAAGAGTAAATCATCGAAATAAATGCGGCCCTGAAAAGGGCCTTTTTTATGGTAGGTTACTCCATTGAAATAGAGCGAGGTCAATGCTGCATAGAGACTTAACCACCGAAACCGTAGAGGGTGCGACCCTGACGTTTCAGCGCGTAAACGACGTCCATAGCTGTGACGGTCTTCCTCTTGGCGTGCTCAGTGTAGGTGACGGCGTCGCGGATCACGTTCTCGAGGAACACTTTCAGCACACCGCGGGTCTCCTCGTATATCAGACCGGATATACGCTTCACGCCGCCCCTGCGCGCCAGACGACGGATAGCAGGCTTCGTGATACCTTGGATGTTGTCACGCAGCACCTTCCTGTGACGCTTGGCGCCTCCTTTTCCCAATCCCTTTCCACCTTTACCGCGACCGGTCATCTTCTAGGCTTGTGATAACTATCTTCAAAACTGGATAACTGAACTCCGCGCGCCCCGCACACCGCTGTGAACAGAATATACCGAGCTCGAGGAGCAGTAGCGCTTATATAGTTTGTGACCGGCGAAATAATCTGTTGTACGTTTCGTTTGCGTGCCTTCGCATTCGGTCGTCGCTGTTCGTTACTAGAGAAAAAGAGACACAACACATTCCGTGCAGAGGGGCTGCGAGACGCGCGGGCCGACGGGGGACGGGGGGACGTGTCATAACAATAATAATATCGGTTTTGAGTTTAACTTAATATTAAGTATGATTATTCCAAAAAAGAAAATTATCAACGACCGCCCTAAATCCTAATCGAGGCCGTTACATACATAGGTAAATAGTCACATACCATACACAAGGGTAACAGACAACCACTGCTCAGTATGTCAAGTACCCTAACATTTGACATTTGTTTTTTCTTTTTTTTTTTAACACATAGACAAATAACACTTTTTTTTTTTTTTTCAATACGCACGTATATCATTGTGCTTGACATTCGACAACCATTTTAAATTAACGATTAATTTAAATTATATATTTTTATTACGGTCACGTGATTCAGTATTTCATACAAAATCCTGCCTATACTCATGGCGCGTTTTGAATCAAATAATAAAAAATATAAAAAAAAAATATTTATGTACCTGATCTGACTAGCTGTCAAATACCCAATTCAGTATGGTTGGTAGATGGTTAAGTAAGTATGTAATTATGTATTATAGTCGGTTATAGGAGAGTAGGTATTAAATAATTTCATAGACGCATTGTGGTATAAATAATTAGGTAGGTAATGAAAGTTTTGTGGCCCTGAAAAGGGCCTTTTGCTTTGACGTCGTATGTTACTAGAGTTTCGCACACGAGTTTTAGGCGCGTTCGCCTCTGATCCTGCGTGCGAGCTGGATGTCCTTAGGCATGATGGTGACACGTTTGGCGTGAATGGCGCAGAGGTTGGTATCTTCGAAGAGTCCCACCAGGTACGCTTCGCTGGCTTCCTGCAGGGCCATCACGGCCGAGCTCTGGAAGCGGAGGTCGGTCTTGAAGTCTTGAGCGATCTCGCGCACCAGCCGCTGGAAAGGCAGCTTGCGGATCAGGAGCTCGGTACTCTTCTGGTAGCGACGGATCTCACGTAGTGCGACCGTGCCGGGCCTGTAGCGATGAGGCTTCTTCACACCGCCGGTGGCCGGAGCGCTCTTGCGAGCAGCCTTGGTGGCCAGCTGCTTGCGCGGCGCCTTGCCACCGGTGGACTTGCGGGCGGTCTGCTTCGTACGGGCCATGTTCTTTAATAGAGATATACAAGTTCACGTTACTTTGATCGTGCGACGTGCGCGCGTCCGTTCGCTGCTGACGCTGATGGTTTTATAAAAATCGTGAGCGCATTTCTGAAGCTTATATGCTTTATGGGCTCACACGCGCGTAGGAAGGGGCGAGGGGAAAACGGGCAACGGCGCGCGCGTGTGTGTGAGCGAGAGAGAGAGAGAGTATTTTTATGTTAACAAAAAAATATAATTTAGAACTGAAAACGTTATAAAAATATTAAATTCCCTAAGTTTCCACTGGACAGAAAAAATATCGTCTCATAGATTACTAGGTGACCAACAAACAAACCAAAAAAACAAACAAACGAACGAACAAACACTCTTTCGCATTTCGGATGACTGTGACGTCATTCAGAATTTCATGCACGCTTTGGCGTGTTGCTACTCATGTTTTTTTTTTCTTTTTAAGTATTAGATATAGGTGCCACCTAGTATACGTATATTAGGCATACGCTTACGAAACTACTTTATTAATTTAATAATAATAGACAATATTTTTTTTTTTTTTGTGAACACGTAATTAATTATTATAGATTCTCTCAAAAGACGTAATATCCATTATCCACGTCCCTTTTAGTTTTATGTTTGTACTTTGTAAGTATGTTTATTAACTAGATAATATTTTATTTTATAAGCACTACTAGGTAATAAACAATTGGAGTAAAAATAAAGTGCTTCGAGTATCGACAAGTCGTCGAACACCTACCCGAGATTAGGATTACTTGAGAGTGGAGTTTAGGAGGAGTGAATAGGATGATCTTATTGTCTATACTGTATTGTGACGAATCACTGTACTGATTGTAAGTGGAATTATTTTGTGGCCCTGAAAAGGGCCTTTTGTTTTTTTGCTTGCATCTCGTTCGGAGGTTGAACGAGGAAGACAATCTTGAGCTCCTCACTTCGAGCTGGTGTATTTGGTGACGGCCTTGGTGCCTTCACTGACCGCGTGCTTGGCCAGCTCTCCGGGCAGCAGCAGCCTCACAGATGTCTGCACCTCCCTGGAGGTGATCGTCGACCTCTTGTTGTAGTGGGCGAGACGAGAGGCCTCGGCGGCGATGCGCTCGAATATGTCGTTCACGAAGGAGTTCATGATCGACATAGCCTTACTGGAGATACCGGTGTCGGGGTGGACTTGCTTGAGCACCTTGTAGATGTAGATGGCGTAGCTCTCCTTCCTCTTATGCTTCTTCTTCTTTTTGTCAGACTTAGAGATGTTCTTCTGGGCCTTGCCGGATTTCTTGGCTGCCTTACCGCTAGTCTTGGGTGGCATGTTGTAGTAAGTAGGTACGAGATGCGATGAGATACAACAATAAAATAGGTAACAACGCGACCGCTGTGACGCTCAGTTAGTTGTGTTGTGACGAAAAAATTTCCGGTGTGCGGTTTTTGTCCCTTTCTCAGCGGTAACGACCGATGGCTGCAGGCGAGCGGTCTAGATGATTCAACCAATCGTTGAACGATACACAGGCGCACGAGGGAGGGGAGGGAGCGAGTGCTACGTGACGTCACCAACGCGAGCCCCTCGCCCCGCGCGGAAGAAAAGAAACGCAAGAACACCTAACTTCATAATAACAAACAAAACAATATTATTGTGTACGTACACACCTAATTATAATCTACGCATTTACACGTAAATCGTAAATATAATAATTGTGTATTTACCGTACGCAGCTCTACGCTGCATAGGTATGTATGTATGTATGTATGTATCATGTATTAATTTAATAATATTACTTGGCTACGCAGTATGCACAATCGTAAAAATAATACATAATATTATTATTAGGCAGGAGCAGGCAGTTTGGGTTTAATTAATAAAATATTTATTTTACTATTTCGGGACCACAGACAAATTAATATGAAATAGTTAATTAGAAAAAAAAGTGCTTTGATTATTATGATGACGTCAGTCTCTCATACATGTAGGTTTTTTTTTTTTTTTTATGTTTGTATTTCATACAAACTTAAAAATATAAAAAACATATTAGATGCTCGTTTTCAAGTTTGATATAGAGTTGCTGATTTGAATGAGTTGTCGTCATCCATATTTAGCGTCAGGCAGATATATTTTTTTTTTTTTTTACCATTACCTAGTGTTTAATGACAGACCGTGTAGTGTCTGGGTTCCAGTATTTTTGAAGTCTTTATTTTTATTTTTTATTATGCCCAACGATTAAGTACCTGTTAATTTATTATCAGAATACTTACCCAACAGAAAAAAAAAAGAAAAAGTAAACTAGACATGTTGTGTAGTAAGTAATGGGGTATTTGGAAAAGTTTTGTGGCCCTGAAAAGGGCCTTTTGTTTATTTCTTGGTAGAAATAGATGGCGATCACCGACGATAGCGAAGGTACACCAATTAGGCCTTCTTCTCGGTCTTCTTGGGCAACAGGACGGCTTGTATGTTCGGCAGCACGCCACCCTGTGCGATAGTGACGCCGGAGAGAAGCTTGTTCAACTCCTCGTCGTTGCGGATGGCCAATTGAAGATGCCTGGGAATGATCCTGGTCTTCTTGTTGTCACGTGCCGCGTTACCGGCCAACTCGAGCACTTCAGCGGCCAGGTACTCCATCACGGCCGCGAGGTAAACGGGCGCGCCGGCACCGACGCGCTCGGCGTAGTTGCCCTTCCTCAGCAGCCTGTGAATACGTCCGACGGGGAACTGTAGACCGGCACGGTTGGAGCGAGACTTGACCTTTCCCTTGACTTTGCCGCCTTTGCCACGACCGGACATTGCTGGTTGGGAGTTTTAAAACGATCAAACACGAGAATAATGCGCGTACGTAGCGTACACGCAGGCGGCGATATGGAAGAACTTTAAAAAACAGTCCGTCGGCGCCACGTCTATATAGTCGAACCACGCTCCGTATTGAGGTGGGGATCGCGGCGAGACAAGCGGACACGTTTTGCTTAGCGAAAACGCGACGTTGCATGTTGGACTCGAAGATACAGCGCAGCGGCAACGTCGCGTTTCAGAAAATTAAAGAAAAATAATTTATCAAAACGTACCTAGCATAGAACACACCACAGAGTATGTAGTTTTTTTTTCTTTTTTTTCAGAGAGAACCTTAGATGTTATATTCATGTACTTAGCGGTTTTTTTTTATTGACGCAGAAAAAGTCTATCAATGTCTCATAATTAAATGTGTATACATGTTTAGGAACCTAATTCGTTTTTTTTTTCTTCTTTTCAATGTAAAAGAGCTTGCATAGATAAAAATGCGACGTTGCATGGTTGGCTCGAGGTGTCAGCGATGCGGCAACGTCGCACGCATTTTTCGCCAAAATTTACGATTATTTTCAAAAATCAGTGATAGCTCTAAATAGGTGCCTAGCTAGTAAGCTTAATACCGATTACCGATCGATCGCGATCTCGATGGACTGAGTGAGTAAGTGAGCGAGTCGGGATCGGGATCGGGATCGGGATCGGGTTCGGGCGGGCGGGCGTCATAGCTATGATAGCTGGTAGTGAATGGTGAATACCTGGTGATTGATACCCATGTAGTAGGCCTATCTCTAATGTTAGGTTTCGAGTTATTTGCTATTTGTTTGATTATTGATTGAATATAAAATTAACAACTTAGAACCCGGGTCCTTAGATCCTTCCTTAGTCCTTAGGTCCTTAGATTCCTTACACTAATAATTAATAATCCATATTATACGGATCGGATCGGTTTGTTTTTTTTTTTGTTGTAGTATTAATGATATTGTGTTTAATATGTGTCATAAATTGAAAAATTCGACGTTGGTAAGTAGGTACTTATTAATGTTATAGTAAGTAGGTACATGAATGTACATAATATGTATGTATGTATGTATGTATGTATATTGTATGCATGTATGTATATTTGCATTACCTATTTTATTTTTGTAGTGAGTGCATCATAATACTATGTATGATGATATTTTTTTTTTTGTGTGTATCTAAATAGGTAGGCAGGGTAGGTGAGTAAGTAAATGAATGAACGAACGAACGAACGAACGAGTAGTCGTAGTTAGTTACAGGAAAGATATGTTAGCCCTGAAAAGGGCTTTTTATTGTTGCGGTTGTGAAGCCGCACGCGGAACTCGAACGCGCGCATCTTCGCGGCGAGGCCACCTTCGGCGGGTGGGCGGGCTTGGGCGGCGAATAGCGAGCGAGCGGTTCGCCGGAGGCAGGCGGCAGCCGATAGTGAAGCTTGGCTTACTTTTTGGCGGCGGCGGCCTTCTTGGCGGCGGGTTTCGACTTGGGCGCGGCCTTCTTGGGTTTCGGCGCCTTGGGCTTCTTCGTCGGCGGCTTGGCGGTCTTCTTCGCCTTGGAGGCGGCGCCCTTGGCCTTGGCCGGGGACGCGGCGGCGGAGGCCTTCTTCGCGACGGCGGGCTTCTTCCTCTTGGCCGCGGCGGCCTTCTTGTCGCGTGCGGTGGCGGCGGCGGTCTTCGCCTTGGAGGGCGACGAGGCGGCCGCGGCGGCTGCCTTCTTCTTGGCGGCGGCTGCGGCGGCGGCGGCGGTCGCGGGGGCGGCCTTCTTCGCGCGCGCGGTGGCGGCGGACGCGGCGGCGCCCTTGCCGCCGGCGGGCTTCTTGGAGGCGGCCGACTTGGACTCGAGCTTGAACGAGCCGGAGGCGCCTTTGCCCTTGGTCTGGATGAGCGCGCCGGACTCGACGGCGCTCTTGAGGTACTTCCTGATGAAAGGCGCCATCTTCTCCGCGTCGACCTTGTACTGGGCGGCGATGTACTTCTTGATCGCCTGCAGCGACGAGCCGCTCCTCTCCTTGAGCTCCTTGATGGCGCTGTTCACCATCTCGGACGTCTTCGGGTGGGTGGGCTTCGCTTTCGGCTTCTTGGCGGCGGCGCCGCCGGCGCCCGCGGAAGCCTTGGGCTTCTTCGCGGGCGTCGCCGGGGCTGGGGCTTCGGATGCGACTGCGGTGTCGGACATATTCTTTGATTATTTTTTGACGATGCACACACAAAACACTGAGAGCACGCAAAGTTGCTTTTTTTTCCCCCGAGTTAGAGAAACCGAAAGATATACGCCGCACGATGTCGCTGTTGGCAGTAAGGCTCGTGGCTATACCGTAAGGAGAACCGCGATGTCGCTAGACATTTTCCCGTACGAATACTTACAACTTTTCACTAGCATGCATCGGATTAAAACAAAATTATATAATCCCGTTTAAATTTTCCACAATTTGTAACGACCGTGTCGTTTTGTCTTGAGCCTGTCCGTGTATTGGCATCATTCAATCGCGTATTACATCGGTGTACGCGGAGCGATCGATCTTTAAATTCGATACACCGCTAGACGCGTACCTCGGGTCCCGTTTAAAACCCATTTTACTCTATAAAACGATGCATAAATCACCAAAAACTATGGCAAATTAAAAACTGAGATTCTGCCCTATATATATAATCACTAATCTCTATACTGAGTCGTATGTAGCGATACTTTAGCTCGGTCGAAGTAGAGCCTCGTAAAACACGACTCGATCTCTCGCCGTGTATGTATTGCAGTCTCCCGCTGACGGTCTGATTATTTCGGTAGAGGTAAGGTGTGTAAAGATTTAATAGAATAATATAATTAATGTGTCCCTTTTATGAACTCTCATTCAAATACAAACAATCATTATAAGACCGATATTAAGTAAATTGAGACGCCAATTCGCGCGGCTGAATCGCGGCGCGGCGGGCGCGGCCCGGCTACGTCTCCTCCGTCCGTACGTCCATACACAACTCCACATATTATTTAATAAAACTAACTTAATTATTTACTTACTTAGACTTACTTATTAACACATGCTTTAATTAGTTGCGTAATATTAAAAAATATTTGGATTTTCATTTCGATTCAAACCACTTCAAACCACATGAACAGTGTTATGTGCCCATAATACTTATTATTATTGCTGTCTCTGCTATGTTCATTCAATCGAGTTAGGTATACCTACCTAAGAAATGAAATTATGAAAAAAAATGAGACTGTTTATTAAATAAGTACTTAATCTTATTTTTGTAATAGAGGTAAGTAAGTAAGTAAGTACATACTTACTTGTCTAATAAAAATTAACAACACAACAATAGGAGTTTAATTATAGGTACCTACCCATTAATTATTATCTAATAAAGCCTTAACTTAATTGCTTCCTTCCATGAATTAAAATTAATTAATCTGGTTCAGGTACATAGTAGTAGGTTCTAAAAGACAAGACACTCAGATGTGGCGGTAAAGTGAAGGTACCTACCTAGACTTCCTACTAATTACTGTTCCTTTGTACTACTTACTATCTAGGACGTAGACAAGTAGGTAGGTACTTAAATAAGTATAACTAACATTGCAAAGTAGGAAGCTATATTATCTATTTTTTTATTATTATAATTCTTTTTTTCAATCTGTAGCCAAGTCAGCTGGTATTATTTAAGTATAACTGTCTCATTCATGCTTCCACTATGTAATATGTTATGGTTTATTTTTCTGGTTATTTTTTTTGTTAAATACGTCATATTATTTTAAATAGCCAATGCCAATGTATCTTGCTCTATAGGTAGGTAAGGTTGATAAGTAAATTAGTAAAACACACAAGAGTAAATCATCGAAATAAATGCGGCCCTGAAAAGGGCCTTTTTTATGGTAGGTTACTCCATTGAAATAGAGCGAGGTCAATGCTGCATAGAGACTTAACCACCGAAACCGTAGAGGGTGCGACCCTGACGTTTCAGCGCGTAAACGACGTCCATAGCTGTGACGGTCTTCCTCTTGGCGTGCTCAGTGTAGGTGACGGCGTCGCGGATCACGTTCTCGAGGAACACTTTCAGCACACCGCGGGTCTCCTCGTATATCAGACCGGATATACGCTTCACGCCGCCCCTGCGCGCCAGACGACGGATAGCAGGCTTCGTGATACCTTGGATGTTGTCACGCAGCACCTTCCTGTGACGCTTGGCGCCTCCTTTTCCCAATCCCTTTCCACCTTTACCGCGACCGGTCATCTTCTAGGCTTGTGATAACTATCTTCAAAACTGGATAACTGAACTCCGCGCGCCCCGCACACCGCTGTGAACAGAATATACCGAGCTCGAGGAGCAGTAGCGCTTATATAGTTTGTGACCGGCGAAATAATCTGTTGTACGTTTCGTTTGCGTGCCTTCGCATTCGGTCGTCGCTGTTCGTTACTAGAGAAAAAGAGACACAACACATTCCGTGCAGAGGGGCTGCGAGACGCGCGGGCCGACGGGGGACGGGGGGACGTGTCATAACAATAATAATATCGGTTTTGAGTTTAACTTAATATTAAGTATGATTATTCCAAAAAAGAAAATTATCAACGACCGCCCTAAATCCTAATCGAGGCCGTTACATACATAGGTAAATAGTCACATACCATACACAAGGGTAACAGACAACCACTGCTCAGTATGTCAAGTACCCTAACATTTGACATTTGTTTTTTCTTTTTTTTTTTAACACATAGACAAATAACACTTTTTTTTTTTTTTTCAATACGCACGTATATCATTGTGCTTGACATTCGACAACCATTTTAAATTAACGATTAATTTAAATTATATATTTTTATTACGGTCACGTGATTCAGTATTTCATACAAAATCCTGCCTATACTCATGGCGCGTTTTGAATCAAATAATAAAAAATATAAAAAAAAAATATTTATGTACCTGATCTGACTAGCTGTCAAATACCCAATTCAGTATGGTTGGTAGATGGTTAAGTAAGTATGTAATTATGTATTATAGTCGGTTATAGGAGAGTAGGTATTAAATAATTTCATAGACGCATTGTGGTATAAATAATTAGGTAGGTAATGAAAGTTTTGTGGCCCTGAAAAGGGCCTTTTGCTTTGACGTCGTATGTTACTAGAGTTTCGCACACGAGTTTTAGGCGCGTTCGCCTCTGATCCTGCGTGCGAGCTGGATGTCCTTAGGCATGATGGTGACACGTTTGGCGTGAATGGCGCAGAGGTTGGTATCTTCGAAGAGTCCCACCAGGTACGCTTCGCTGGCTTCCTGCAGGGCCATCACGGCCGAGCTCTGGAAGCGGAGGTCGGTCTTGAAGTCTTGAGCGATCTCGCGCACCAGCCGCTGGAAAGGCAGCTTGCGGATCAGGAGCTCGGTACTCTTCTGGTAGCGACGGATCTCACGTAGTGCGACCGTGCCGGGCCTGTAGCGATGAGGCTTCTTCACACCGCCGGTGGCCGGAGCGCTCTTGCGAGCAGCCTTGGTGGCCAGCTGCTTGCGCGGCGCCTTGCCACCGGTGGACTTGCGGGCGGTCTGCTTCGTACGGGCCATGTTCTTTAATAGAGATATACAAGTTCACGTTACTTTGATCGTGCGACGTGCGCGCGTCCGTTCGCTGCTGACGCTGATGGTTTTATAAAAATCGTGAGCGCATTTCTGAAGCTTATATGCTTTATGGGCTCACACGCGCGTAGGAAGGGGCGAGGGGAAAACGGGCAACGGCGCGCGCGTGTGTGTGAGCGAGAGAGAGAGAGAGTATTTTTATGTTAACAAAAAAATATAATTTAGAACTGAAAACGTTATAAAAATATTAAATTCCCTAAGTTTCCACTGGACAGAAAAAATATCGTCTCATAGATTACTAGGTGACCAACAAACAAACCAAAAAAACAAACAAACGAACGAACAAACACTCTTTCGCATTTCGGATGACTGTGACGTCATTCAGAATTTCATGCACGCTTTGGCGTGTTGCTACTCATGTTTTTTTTTTCTTTTTAAGTATTAGATATAGGTGCCACCTAGTATACGTATATTAGGCATACGCTTACGAAACTACTTTATTAATTTAATAATAATAGACAATATTTTTTTTTTTTTTGTGAACACGTAATTAATTATTATAGATTCTCTCAAAAGACGTAATATCCATTATCCACGTCCCTTTTAGTTTTATGTTTGTACTTTGTAAGTATGTTTATTAACTAGATAATATTTTATTTTATAAGCACTACTAGGTAATAAACAATTGGAGTAAAAATAAAGTGCTTCGAGTATCGACAAGTCGTCGAACACCTACCCGAGATTAGGATTACTTGAGAGTGGAGTTTAGGAGGAGTGAATAGGATGATCTTATTGTCTATACTGTATTGTGACGAATCACTGTACTGATTGTAAGTGGAATTATTTTGTGGCCCTGAAAAGGGCCTTTTGTTTTTTTGCTTGCATCTCGTTCGGAGGTTGAACGAGGAAGACAATCTTGAGCTCCTCACTTCGAGCTGGTGTATTTGGTGACGGCCTTGGTGCCTTCACTGACCGCGTGCTTGGCCAGCTCTCCGGGCAGCAGCAGCCTCACAGATGTCTGCACCTCCCTGGAGGTGATCGTCGACCTCTTGTTGTAGTGGGCGAGACGAGAGGCCTCGGCGGCGATGCGCTCGAATATGTCGTTCACGAAGGAGTTCATGATCGACATAGCCTTACTGGAGATACCGGTGTCGGGGTGGACTTGCTTGAGCACCTTGTAGATGTAGATGGCGTAGCTCTCCTTCCTCTTATGCTTCTTCTTCTTTTTGTCAGACTTAGAGATGTTCTTCTGGGCCTTGCCGGATTTCTTGGCTGCCTTACCGCTAGTCTTGGGTGGCATGTTGTAGTAAGTAGGTACGAGATGCGATGAGATACAACAATAAAATAGGTAACAACGCGACCGCTGTGACGCTCAGTTAGTTGTGTTGTGACGAAAAAATTTCCGGTGTGCGGTTTTTGTCCCTTTCTCAGCGGTAACGACCGATGGCTGCAGGCGAGCGGTCTAGATGATTCAACCAATCGTTGAACGATACACAGGCGCACGAGGGAGGGGAGGGAGCGAGTGCTACGTGACGTCACCAACGCGAGCCCCTCGCCCCGCGCGGAAGAAAAGAAACGCAAGAACACCTAACTTCATAATAACAAACAAAACAATATTATTGTGTACGTACACACCTAATTATAATCTACGCATTTACACGTAAATCGTAAATATAATAATTGTGTATTTACCGTACGCAGCTCTACACTGCATAGGTATGTATGTATGTATGTATGTATCATGTATTAATTTAATAATATTACTTGGCTACGCAGTATGCACAATCGTAAAAATAATACATAATATTATTATTAGGCAGGAGCAGGCAGTTTGGGTTTAATTAATAAAATATTTATTTTACTATTTCGGGACCACAGACAAATTAATATGAAATAGTTAATTAGAAAAAAAAGTGCTTTGATTATTATGATGACGTCAGTCTCTCATACATGTAGGTTTTTTTTTTTTATGTTTGTATTTCATACAAACTTAAAAATATAAAAAACATATTAGATGCTCGTTTTCAAGTTTGATATAGAGTTGCTGATTTGAATGAGTTGTCGTCATCCATATTTAGCGTCAGGCAGATATATTTTTTTTTTTTTTTACCATTACCTAGTGTTTAATGACAGACCGTGTAGTGTCTGGGTTCCAGTATTTTTGAAGTCTTTATTTTTATTTTTTATTATGCCCAACGATTAAGTACCTGTTAATTTATTATCAGAATACTTACCCAACAGAAAAAAAAAAGAAAAAGTAAACTAGACATGTTGTGTAGTAAGTAATGGGGTATTTGGAAAAGTTTTGTGGCCCTGAAAAGGGCCTTTTGTTTATTTCTTGGTAGAAATAGATGGCGATCACCGACGATAGCGAAGGTACACCAATTAGGCCTTCTTCTCGGTCTTCTTGGGCAACAGGACGGCTTGTATGTTCGGCAGCACGCCACCCTGTGCGATAGTGACGCCGGAGAGAAGCTTGTTCAACTCCTCGTCGTTGCGGATGGCCAATTGAAGATGCCTGGGAATGATCCTGGTCTTCTTGTTGTCACGTGCCGCGTTACCGGCCAACTCGAGCACTTCAGCGGCCAGGTACTCCATCACGGCCGCGAGGTAAACGGGCGCGCCGGCACCGACGCGCTCGGCGTAGTTGCCCTTCCTCAGCAGCCTGTGAATACGTCCGACGGGGAACTGTAGACCGGCACGGTTGGAGCGAGACTTGACCTTTCCCTTGACTTTGCCGCCTTTGCCACGACCGGACATTGCTGGTTGGGAGTTTTAAAACGATCAAACACGAGAATAATGCGCGTACGTAGCGTACACGCAGGCGGCGATATGGAAGAACTTTAAAAAACAGTCCGTCGGCGCCACGTCTATATAGTCGAACCACGCTCCGTATTGAGGTGGGGATCGCGGCGAGACAAGCGGACACGTTTTGCTTAGCGAAAACGCGACGTTGCATGTTGGACTCGAAGATACAGCGCAGCGGCAACGTCGCGTTTCAGAAAATTAAAGAAAAATAATTTATCAAAACGTACCTAGCATAGAACACACCACAGAGTATGTAGTTTTTTTTTTCTTTTTTTTCAGAGAGAACCTTAGATGTTATATTCATGTACTTAGCGGTTTTTTTTTATTGACGCAGAAAAAGTCTATCAATGTCTCATAATTAAATGTGTATACATGTTTAGGAACCTAATTCGTTTTTTTTTTCTTCTTTTCAATGTAAAAGAGCTTGCATAGATAAAAATGCGACGTTGCATGGTTGGCTCGAGGTGTCAGCGATGCGGCAACGTCGCACGCATTTTTCGCCAAAATTTACGATTATTTTCAAAAATCAGTGATAGCTCTAAATAGGTGCCTAGCTAGTAAGCTTAATACCGATTACCGATCGATCGCGATCTCGATGGACTGAGTGAGTAAGTGAGCGAGTCGGGATCGGGATCGGGATCGGGATCGGGTTCGGGCGGGCGGGCGTCATAGCTATGATAGCTGGTAGTGAATGGTGAATACCTGGTGATTGATACCCATGTAGTAGGCCTATCTCTAATGTTAGGTTTCGAGTTATTTGCTATTTGTTTGATTATTGATTGAATATAAAATTAACAACTTAGAACCCGGGTCCTTAGATCCTTCCTTAGTCCTTAGGTCCTTAGATTCCTTACACTAATAATTAATAATCCATATTATACGGATCGGATCGGTTTGTTTTTTTTTTGTTGTAGTATTAATGATATTGTGTTTAATATGTGTCATAAATTGAAAAATTCGACGTTGGTAAGTAGGTACTTATTAATGTTATAGTAAGTAGGTACATGAATGTACATAATATGTATGTATGTATGTATGTATGTATATTGTATGCATGTATGTATATTTGCATTACCTATTTTATTTTTGTAGTGAGTGCATCATAATACTATGTATGATGATATTTTTTTTTTGTGTGTATCTAAATAGGTAGGCAGGGTAGGTGAGTAAGTAAATGAATGAACGAACGAACGAACGAACGAGTAGTCGTAGTTAGTTACAGGAAAGATATGTTAGCCCTGAAAAGGGCTTTTTATTGTTGCGGTTGTGAAGCCGCACGCGGAACTCGAACGCGCGCATCTTCGCGGCGAGGCCACCTTCGGCGGGTGGGCGGGCTTGGGCGGCGAATAGCGAGCGAGCGGTTCGCCGGAGGCAGGCGGCAGCCGATAGTGAAGCTTGGCTTACTTTTTGGCGGCGGCGGCCTTCTTGGCGGCGGGTTTCGACTTGGGCGCGGCCTTCTTGGGTTTCGGCGCCTTGGGCTTCTTCGTCGGCGGCTTGGCGGTCTTCTTCGCCTTGGAGGCGGCGCCCTTGGCCTTGGCCGGGGACGCGGCGGCGGAGGCCTTCTTCGCGACGGCGGGCTTCTTCCTCTTGGCCGCGGCGGCCTTCTTGTCGCGTGCGGTGGCGGCGGCGGTCTTCGCCTTGGAGGGCGACGAGGCGGCCGCGGCGGCTGCCTTCTTCTTGGCGGCGGCTGCGGCGGCGGCGGCGGTCGCGGGGGCGGCCTTCTTCGCGCGCGCGGTGGCGGCGGACGCGGCGGCGCCCTTGCCGCCGGCGGGCTTCTTGGAGGCGGCCGACTTGGACTCGAGCTTGAACGAGCCGGAGGCGCCTTTGCCCTTGGTCTGGATGAGCGCGCCGGACTCGACGGCGCTCTTGAGGTACTTCCTGATGAAAGGCGCCATCTTCTCCGCGTCGACCTTGTACTGGGCGGCGATGTACTTCTTGATCGCCTGCAGCGACGAGCCGCTCCTCTCCTTGAGCTCCTTGATGGCGCTGTTCACCATCTCGGACGTCTTCGGGTGGGTGGGCTTCGCTTTCGGCTTCTTGGCGGCGGCGCCGCCGGCGCCCGCGGAAGCCTTGGGCTTCTTCGCGGGCGTCGCCGGGGCTGGGGCTTCGGATGCGACTGCGGTGTCGGACATATTCTTTGATTATTTTTTGACGATGCACACACAAAACACTGAGAGCACGCAAAGTTGCTTTTTTTTCCCCCGAGTTAGAGAAACCGAAAGATATACGCCGCACGATG